>MU598598.1:10567975-10645829 GCA_024362625.1 Silurus asotus
AATAATAATTTCAGCTAAAACTACGCAGATCTGGCTTTAGGCTGCCGGAGAATGCAGAGTGTTAAGGTATGAACTGTGGATTACAGTCGTTTCTCCACAGGCTTACTTGGTTCATGCTTCAAGCCTCTAAGTCTATTCAGGCTTATTTTCTGCTGAAATACATGTGGGCATTTCTGCTGAGATGGATTTAAATATGTAAGGGAATATACTGGATTTGAAATCACTGAGGTCTGACCATATATAATAGGTCATAATAAGAAAGACATATACCGTACATAATGTATATACTTATAATAAAGGGATGATGTAAACTATTGATTTGTTCATTACTTTTTGACAGCATTGTTTCAGTGTGGTATATTCCACTGACTATAGTGTTCTGTAAATCTGCTTTTTAATCGTTTATTTTTGTTATTATTATTATGAATATTAATATTTATTATAATTAAATTATAGAAAAGCAAAATTTAAATATCCCTCTGGAGGTAATTCCATCATTTTGTTGATATATTCAGCTGTTTTCCATTCTTCATTAGTGTATTTCATGGGTGAGATTTTTTGAACAGGGAGAAGTCAATGGCAGATATAATACCATAAGTATAACAAGAAAAACATCTACAGTATTTCATAAGTAAAGTGATGACAGAGATAAGTGATGTGATATTAAAATGTTTTTTTTTTTTTACGCCATATTAACCTGTTCTTTATTCACCACTGAGAAAGTGTGTTTTTTAATTGTTAGCTAATTGATCTGACTTGTACTGAGACTGTAAAACAAAAGAAAAAATGATAGAGATATTTACACACAGTTATCTTATGGTAATCATATGATAATTAGCCTTCATTAAGGATATGCAGTTTTTTAGTCTTAAATCTAGACATCACCAAGCTGTATCGATCATATACAGCTGTGTGTGTGTGTGTGTGTGTGTGTGTGTGTGTGTGTGTGTGTGTGTGTGTGTGTGTGTGTGTGTGTGTGTTTGTTTATAGAATGGCTGCAAGATGAACATAATCAAGGCTTCAAATTCAACCCTACAACAGAATGTTTTGCTTTCAGCAAAAGTAAAATCACTTTAGGAATTTGGAACTCAACCACACAAATCACACTGCATGCCCTTGAGACACCTTTTTTGTCTGATATCCTTGTGCATGTGCATGTGCATTCACCATTTATCCATTCTCATGCTACCAAACCTTAGATTATAAAGAAGCACCTTCCAAGAAATGTGTTGGACAGATTGGCATATGTATGAAGCAACTAACATGCCTAAAGCATAAAGAAACCATTAGTTAAATGTTACTTGCACTTTTAGTAATTACCAGCGAATTCAGCTGGAGTGAAGTACCCTTGCAGTAAAGTCTGTGTTGTATGTTAATTTCAACAAAAATGCTTAAAAATTAGCAAATGCATTGATTAATTTAGATTTCAATTATTTCATATTCGTTTTGGTTTGAGAAAATGAATTTGGGAAACCAGTAGCCATAGTGGCTGGTCAGGTAAATATATATATGATATATATGATATAATCACCAAAATGCTGCTTAATAGGAAGTCAGTGAGCAACAGTACCATGCAAGGTGTCTAAGATGAACAGTATATGCAGATAGTGTATGTGTTATTGTGTTTGTGTGAGCAGTACAGTTTCAGTATTCTGCACAGGGCACTCTGGTCATGCTAATTGCTCCCAAGGTCAGAGCATGAGTTGGACTTTGCTGCATGTGCATGCGTGCGTATGCTCCTTGCCCGAGCCTGTCTGAATGGCATGTTTTGATCAGACCTAATTTGATCAGCCTGCAGTATGTGGGGCAGACAGGGTCAGCCCTTTCATGTCCTGCTTATTCTGTTGAGGCAGCACTTGGATGAGAGTGTGAGGGTGTGTAAGATTTGTTTGTTTGATTATTGTGTTTTGATAAGGAGTAGGTCAAGAATTTATCTAGGCTTTATTGTAGGAACATGTATGACTCGTGTTGATGAGACATTACTCTGGTATTAAATGACCTGCTTGTGTAACACTACAGCATATAGGGCATTGTTCTGCATTCTGCTATTTGAACAGTTCAATTAAATGTACATAATTTCTCCCTGAGCATCAGTGACTGGCTAAAACATGTTTGGTGTTTGAAGTAAAAAAAAAAGTAGTGGGTCAATTTCTAAAAAAAAAGTGTTTGGGTGTCATAGATTTCTATTGGAAATCAACTTTAATGACTTTTTCTGTACTTGTGTGTCTTGCTTTACTTGTTTACTCTAGTTTTACAGCTAAAATAAAAACTAACATTCGGGAACCACAAATCTACTAAATAATCTTTTATTTTTTATTTTAATTAACCAAACCACTTTTTTAAAGACGCTGAAACATGATGCTGAATGTACTGTACACAAAATACTACCATATTCTAACAAATGTTCTAAAGAACATTGCAAATATTATATATTTTTATGACGTTTAGAAAATGTGCACATGATGTAGCTCGTTTTATTTAATATAAAATGAATTTCTGATCAGTAAACTGTTGTGTGTTTTTGTCGCTGTGGTTTGTGCTTGTGCCTTTGACAGCAGTACTGATGTCAGACTATGAGTGAGATTGATACGCTCTGTGATCAGGGACGCTGTGTTCCCTAAACAGCCCAAAGATAGATCGCATTACACACACATCTCCTTCCTTTCCCAGATAAATGAACTGAGAGGAAATACATCACTCATAGAGAAAGAGTAGAATGTACCACCATCTTTTGCTTTCCTAATTCCGCCCTCTGCTTGTCCCTCTCAAGGCTCCGTTTTTTTCGTTACACAGGTTAGGTGTCAGGGTGGGGGCTGAGTTTTGTGCTGTGGCGTCACTGAGCGATTTGTCAGTATGAGTCATTTGTTGAAGAAGTAAATCAATCACTCAGAGAGGAACAGGAACAGGTCCAGAAAGACAGGCACACTTCTCAGTGTGGGCCTTCATCTTAACCTGTGTTTCATCTTGCTCAAACACAGCACTCGGATGCAGCCTTGTTTTATTTTCTTTTTATGTAAAGTGTCCATTGCTCAAGTTTACAGACTGAAGTCTCATAGCAGTGACACCACTTTTGCACCCGGCCAGTGTCACTTTTCCACTGGCATGCCTTATTACCTTGCATCCCCTTACACGCATTAGTCTTTGTTATGGCTGATTGGAAATAAGCACCATATTGCATTAGCACACGGCTTATTAAGCAAATGCTCTTAAACCAGGCCTTGCTTAACTGGGTGACAGCATCTCAATTTGGTCGCCTCTACAAATCACCCCTTAACTTTTTGCCCTTGCTAATAACTACTGAAAAAAGGGATTTAAAATTAAACTTTAGCTAACAATCCAGATCACCCTTTTTTTGTCCTGCACATTTTTATTGGACTATTATTTATTGTCAGCATATATATTACTGTATAGTCCTTGATCCTTGACTACTTTGCCCTCATTTTTATATTTTACATTCTTATTCCTCTCTCTAACTTTTAGAGTGCATTAAATATTTTGATCAAAGGCTCATTCATGTTTAAATGTCTTTCTGTTTACTTTGCTTTCTCTTTGTTTCTTCACATTGTTTAGGGTTTTTCTTTTGCATTTTAACTCGGCCCTAGAGGACCCATGACTGTCTGCAAGAGTGCCATGCCCATTTTCAATTGTGTGCTCAGCAGAGAGGCAATAGTGTCATTACGAAGTGGCAATTTGTCGGCAACCCAACAAAGAAACGTTGTAACAATTAATCACGGGGTGAATGGGAAATAACGTGTAATTATGTTCATTAGTCGGCAAGTGCAAGGGCAATTATCTCTGCCTAGCGTCGACTGTCACAGGCATGGCGAGAGTGATGTCGTAATAATTCACGACTTCCAGCGATTTATCTCTGAGCACATCAGGTATGGTCTAGTGCTCATGGAAGCGCTCTGAGAGCAAGCAGGCCAGCAGGGTGAAAAAAAACCTTAGTTCATGTGAACATTTTGTGTTTTTGAACTACATCAAGGCTGAAGAAAGAAAGCGCAGGGAGCTGAACTGAATATGTGAATACATTTGACCTGAAATGGCTGCATGCTTAGTTTGTAATAATAGTAACAATACATATGTTAGGAATAACACATTTTTATATCATAGGTAAAAAATCAGCTGGTGTGTGCTTTATTTCTCTTATACCATAACACAATAATATTTTCTATTTATTAGCTTGGAGTTAAGCCCTTTTTTCCATTAACAGTTGCAGAAAGTCCAAACAACTATAACAAATCATAACTTCGTCAATATCATTCAATGCAAACATATATTTTACAGAAAACTTCACCAAATTTTACTTTAGGAATCTATCAATTATTAGACTTACGTGGAGCATCTGTTGTACAAATCCATCAAAATGGATATAAACCTGCCATTTAAATTAAAGCTGTCGGAGCTATTGTTATAGAAATTAATTTAAACACATTATGACCAATCAGGTTTGAGAATTCAAATACACGAACAAATCACAATACGTATAAATTAAGTAACATAACATTGACATTTTTATTGTACCAATAAAAAGAAAAAGATATCAATTAGTATCTAATTAGAGAATTAGTTTAGATACAGTCCAAATCACTCAGTGCCTATATAACCCTGTTCTTCTTACTTTAAAAGTGGTATTGTAGAACGTCTGTTGTCAGTTTTTCTTTCAACTAATTGTTTTTAGCTGTCTATAAGCAGGTCTTACCTGTCAGTTAAGAAAATATATTTTTCCTATTGTAAACTGAGCATTTTTCCCCCAGATTTTATAGCAGAAGTTTAACCTGACAGCATACAGTAATACGTGGAGATCTCCCCAATCAGGAAGTGTCAGGTAGTTGAGGAAGTTTCACGTCTACCTTGAAGTATTGTTATATGTTTCAAAGTGATATCTAAGTGATATGCCTTTTTCTTTATGAAAATTCCTATTTTAATTAGTGCATTCGCACAGACACAGAACATGTTCCTCTTGGTAACAAAATTAAAATCTAAATGGCAGTACTCTTGAGGAAAAAAAAGAGTCACAAACCAGATAAATGATGTGGGTTTTTCTGTGCAACCCTTCGTGAAACACAACCACAGAGACCTTTTTAGTCACTGCTTTTTTGTTGTTTAGTTATTTCTCACTTTTTCCTGCTCTACTGTTCCTTATCCTCTTCCGCTCTGTCTTTGCCTCACTCTCACTTTGTTTGTCTGTAAAATGCAAGCCTATTTGGCTTAGATTATTTTTTTTTTTAACCCTTTTCTCCTGTCTTTCACCATGTCTCCCCCTCTATTATTTTCTTTCACCCTCCCTTTACTGTGTGTATGTGCACACGTGTGTGTCCAAGCAGCTGGTAGAATATATCCGCAGGTAATCTTGGCAGAAGCGTCCTCACTAGCCTGGGTGTCTGTGGGAGGCCGCGCCTCATCTCCCTCCTACTTCCCTGCGGTTCTAATCTGTGACAGACCATTTCATAATCGCTGCTAAGGGGGCTCTTTTTTTCTTTCTTTCTCTCTCTCTCTCTCTCTCTTTCTTTCTCTCTCTCTCTCTCTCTCTCTCTCCAACTTAATTTCCTTCTCTCCTTTCCGTCTATCTCAGCCTGTTTAATCTTGCTATAGTGGACGTTGCATCTCATTCAGTCTTGGTTAGAAATGCTATTCCACACCTTGCCATAATGTTGCTCTCTACAGTTTACAAACTACCTATTATGCATCCCTCTTACCCCTTACTGAAACATCACCATCTTCTCCCTCCTCATCATTACCATTTTCATCACCAGGGCAGTTCAGAGTTTTTGGAGTGGAATGTCCGAGATGGGGGACTTAATTCTATGTGCATGGACACAGCATGATGGTATGGACCAGAATATTAATGCACTCAAAATCAAACAAACACAACAATCAAGAGCAGAAAAGAGGAGCGATTTCTCTTCTTTTAGCTATTCTGCATCTGCAGGAAAATGTGATGGTGTATCTCTAGAAATTCATACATTTGAAACACAAAGGCTATTATTTTCTTCTTTATCGATTCTCTGCTACTTATATTTCAAATTATTAATAAATCTTCTTTCCCCTTTACTGCCAAAGGTTACGACTAAAACTATAGTTTCTTTATAGTTTTGGTGAATCCTCTTTCTATTCAAAGTAATAAAAAAACTGAATATTCAAGAGATCTTTGTCTTTTGATATTTTTGTTAACTTCCATAAAAAGTAGTATATATATTATGAAGGTTATATGCACATTTAAATGCATTATAGTTATCAATCATGCATTTTGTAATCTTGGATCAGGTAATTTGTGACTATTTAAATGAAAGTTGGACCTCCTGCCCCTTTTTTTTCTAGCATTGCTGATTTTGCCTAATTTGGCCCTTTCTATAACCGAGGAGACTACTACTTTAAAAGTAGAGCAAACAGTATCAGCAGCTGTGAATCTATTATTAATCTATACACTCTTTACTGAAACCAAAATAATATTTTAAATGTCATATATGTTCGAAAAAATAAAAATCATACATGTGGTAAAATTACATTACACACAAAGAAACAACATTTTTCATGTCACTTTCAGTAATTTGAATTGAAAAGTGATTCAAAGAGACATATACTTCATGGACAAAAGTTTGTGGACACCTGACTACAAGATTTCTATGTGCTTTTTGAACATTTCATTTAGTCTCCATTTTCTATTATAATAACATCCACTCTTTTGGGACAAAATTCCAATAGATTAAGTGTTGTGCTTGTGGACATTTGTGCTCATTCAGTCACAAGGGCATTAGTAATGTCTGATGTAGGTAGTGCTGTAGGATGAGGAAGCCTGAGGTGCAGTCAGAATGGCAAATGAAGTTGAGGTTAGAGCTCTATAACGGGCCACTTAAAATCTTCCACTTTAACTCATATCATAGTAACCATTTTTATATTGAGCTTGCTTTGTACACAGGGGCATTGTCATGATGGAACAGGTGTGGGTCTCCTAGTTTAATTGAAGGGAAAATTTAAAGCTACTGCATCCATGAACATCCTATACAATTGTGTGTCTGCAACAGTTCGGGGAAGAAACACATGTCATATATTGTATGCTTGCTGAATATTCTTGTATTGGATCAAATGACAACTGAGACTTTTATCCTATTCATGTAAAAGAAAAAATATCCAGGCTTCTTTTTCTCAAGTGTAAAGGTTTGTATTTTAATAAGATATTTTTGAAAGTAATCTTTTTTTGTGTATTTCCTGACCCTTAAATAGTCAAAGAATAGACAAATGTTTTATAAATTAGTTTCACTACACAGTGACACGATTAAAGAAATGCTCACCACAATTCTCATTCAACAAGAAGAACTCCTTTCTCACCCCATTGTGGGAAGCTGATGACTCAAGAGATCAAGGGAAACATAGAAGCCAGATTTGGCAGGTACAACTGGGGAAGTATATTCAGTTTGAATAGGGTTAATTAATTGTGAAATATTTTACATAATACTCATCCCAAGTAATGGCTTTCAAAACCTTTTTTTTAAGAATCCAATGAGAAGGAATTTTGCCTTTAGAGCTTAAATAAATGGTACAATGAAGGCAGTGCATATTATCTACCTATTTGTGTTATGATCAATCTTTCTGATTCTGATATATAAGTGTACTTACAATATTTTTAGGACTTTTAAACATTATTTTTTGTGCAAAGAAGTAATTAAGATCAAATGAGTGGTCACATTGTAGAAGATATGTTGAGTTATTAAGCAAACAAATAATAAACAAAGCAATTTTTAAATATATATATATATATATACATAATTTAATGCCATGGTTGTGGATGGTGTAAACAATAAAACATCATCTTTTTTTTTGAGTTTCCCTCAGGCTTGTATAATGTATATGAAATTATATGGTCAACATAGCTAGTAATTATTCATGTGATTGTAATAATTATAAAAGTATGTACATGTCAGATAAATAAATAAGGATATGCCCCCTATTGGAGCCCCATGATGCTTAGTCCTTGGCTGAGGTCCTCCAGATGTCCTCTTCAGGCACTGAACTGTGGTTGACATTGGAAGACATGCAGAACGTAATACATGCAGGGCCAAATGAAGGAGAGAAACGGTGGTGTGAATTTGGATGGGGTTAACATGGCCGTGACATTTGCCTGTGACCTCAGGGGAGGGTTTGTGGAGTTTACTCTGGAAGGGTATAGACACAGAGAGAGAGAGAGAGAGAGAGAGAGAGAGAGAGAGAGAGAGAGAGAGAGAGAGAGAAAGGTGACTGAGCTTGAGAAAGAAAAAGTCTGAAAAAGAATTGCATGGTTGTTAACTCTTAACCCAGCTTGCATTTGTAAACTAGGGGTATAAAGGCTAATGCATCTTAACAATTACATTTAAAAGGGTGTGGTGAATTGCGTAAAAAGACAAGGATGAATAATCAACAAAAATGTGAGAAGAAGTAGGGGAAAATGAGCCAAAGCAATTTTAAGTTCACCCGCACTCTCTCTCTCTCCTTCTTTCCATGTCAGTGTTCTGATTTATGGCTCTGTTTAAGCGAAGGCCACACGTCTCTCCCGATGCAGCTATTTGTTTCACCCGCCATCACACCACCCCCACCCCAGCTTTCTCACACAACATCAGCACACACACACACACACACACACACACACACACACACACACACACACACACACACACACACACACACAAATATACAAAGGGAGATATCAAAATGAACTCCATTCCACAAACAACAACTAAACATGTTTTCTCTTATCTATTTATGTGTTCCTCCTTTTTTGCTTTCTCGTTTTCTCGGGAGAGTAGCATGGTCCCAAGCTGACACTCTTGGTGGCTCTAAGGAGACACAGATTTTCAGCCTCTCTTTGGTGGGGATAGGAGCCAAATATGAGACGAGGAGGGAAAAAAGATGACAGCCAACAAGGGTGCCATTAATAATTCTCAGATGCAAGGTTGTTGTGACACAAGTAAAATAGGGAAAGCCGGTGAAGGACTTTAATCTTCCAGATAGGATTTTATAAGAGCATTTCTTGGAGTGAAATTGTTCTTATTTTTCATAGTGCTTCATGTGGTACTGTTACTTTTTTTTTACCTAAAACTGTACATTCATACTCTGTATCTTGCTCTGAAATGATTATTATTTCTTTTCTAAATCCATATACACATGTGTAAACATACATGTATGCATTTCCTGCAATTCATTTTTTCAGGATTGTACTAGAGCTATAAAGCATAAATCATGTTTTCTCCATATTCATAACTTTGTGATATGCCCAGTATCTAGAACATGATAAAAAACAAGTAAACTTTTTATTTGAGAAGGATAAACAAAAGTTTGTGGGTCCTGTCAACTATAAACATGTGTACTTTTCACTTTATCATTTAAGAAATACACTTTACCCTTTCCTCTAATAGTAGAAAGCCAACTACAAAATATATTGTTTGTGTTTAATACATTTCTTTGATAGGTTTAACATTGCTGTGTTTTCCACTGGCAGATTGAACCAGACCTCATAAAGCTGAGTTCTGCAGGTAACCTTTAAGGTTTACACCAGTCTCCAGCTAAAGAAAATAGGAGCTCAGGCTAAATATGTTGCATACCACCAGAAGCAATCACTGAGACTCAAACACTAAAGCTGCATTTCCAGTGTGCGTTTATGGTGGTCTTTTAAGATTATTACTCATCATGCTGTAAGGGATGACCCCAATAAAATCTTGTCCCAATTCTATAACTGAGCATGAATATGTGTTCTTGATGTCATTGTAGAGGATGATAAAGATCCTCTAACTAGCAAACTGTGATTAAAGAAAATGATTACATTCTGCTTACATCATCAATCAGTGTGATCCGGGTTTGTGCAGGAAAAGGGGTTGCATTAACAGAGACATTCTTCAAAGTGAGCTTGAGGAAATAAGGTTTTTTTTCTCTAGCTGGTTGTTATGTTTCAGCATTGCAACTACCATATTTGTAGCTGTTTGAAGCTGTGAGTTTCAGGTATTCTTATGTTGTCCTCCTGCTATAAGGTTTTTGAGAAGAGAATCATAGTAACGATCACATCCTGGTATTTTAAACAATTTCTGACACTACAGAACTTTTTCCATTGCTTCACGTCACATTATGCACTCTAGACCAGTGATCTCAACTCACTAACTACAAAATTTAATTTAAATCTGTGATTTACAAAAGAAAACGACTAAAGAAGCTACATTTGTGTGTAGCATGAAGATAATACTATGGTCTTATCTTGTAATTAAAGTAAGATAAGCCAAACTTAGATTATAATTCAAATAAAAAATGAATCCATTAAAAATAAAGAAGTTAAAGTCCAATTCTTTCTGGCTTCTCATGTAAACTAAACATAATCCAACAAATGTGTAACCAATGACAAATTTCATTTACTCAACATCCTCCTGTCAAGCACATTCTGAACAACTCTTCCAAAACCAACATAGCTCCGCTTCGGTGTATGACAGCATGCTAGGCCCAGCTATGCCTGAGGCCGGAGTAGTGTGTAGGCCTGAGCTGGGGTGTGTTGCTAAGGGCATCAGGTGCTGCCAGTGTGGCTCAGGCTGCAGGTCTGATGTATGCTGACAGCAGAGATAGCTGTCAGGCCTGGAGAGACAGACACTGCTTGAAGCTTGAGAGTGAACCTTTCACACTGAAAGCTGCTTGAAGGCATTTGGGGAGACATCTGTGAATATATGACTCTGGTTGTTCTCCATCACTGGTTATATTTAGTTGTTATTTATATTTGATTTGGTATATTTAACTTTTACTAATTAACACAACACAGAGTAAAGGTATGTATAAGTATTTTGTAATATAGCCACAAATTTGATGGCAAACATTTACCTGAAAGCAATTTGGCTGAATTTTAGCAGCCTTTTGAAACAGACAAACAAAAAACAAATATATAAATCAAATTTACCTCTATCTTGCTTTGGCATTTTTTATTTAAGTAAACAAATGTAATTTCCCAAATTATGTTTACATCTACACCATTTATGTCTACACTTGGTTAGACATTTAAACTTCTTCTTCTTTTGGCTGCTCTCGTTAGGGGTCATCACAGCGGATCATCTGTCTCCATACTACTCTCTCCTCTTCATCTGCCTCTTTCAAACCAACTACCTGCATGTCTTACTTCATCACATCCATGAACCTCCTCTTTGGCCTTCATCTTTTTCTTCTTCCTGGCGGCTCCATCCTCAGCATTCTCCTACCAATATACCCCATGTCCCTCTTCTGAAAATGTCAAAACTATCTCAATCTCGTCTCCCTCACCATGTCTCCAAAACGTCCTACATGCACAGTTCCTTTAAAAACTTGTTTCTAATCCTGTCCATCTTCATCACTCCCAATGAAAATCTCCACATCTTCAGCTCTGCTACCTTCAGTTTCCCCTTCTGTCTTTTACCTAATGCCACTGTCTCTAACCCATACAACATCGCAGGTCTCACCACAGTCCTATACACTTTCCCTTTCACTCTTGCAGATACCCTTTAATCACAATTCACTCCTGCCACTCTTCTCCACCCACTCCACCCTGCCTGCACTCTTTTCTTCACTTCTCTAACACACTCTATTACTTTGCACAGTTGAGCCCAGGTACCTGAACTCCTCCACCTTTTCCACCTCTTCTCCCTGCAACCATACCACTTCACTGCCTTCCATCTCATTCACACACATGTACACTGTCTTACTCCTACTGACTTTTATTTCCCTTCTCTCCAGCACGTACCTCCACTGCTCCAGCCTCTTCTCCGTCTGCTCCCTACTCTCACCACAAATCACAATATCAGCCGCAAACATCATAGTCCACGGAGACTCCTGTCTGACCTCATCCATCAACCTGTCCATCACCACTGCAAACAGGAAAGGGCTTAGAGCCCATCCTTGATGCATTCCCACCTCCACCTTAAAACAGTCTGTCGTTCCTACTGCACACTTCACTGTTGCCACTCCTGAACACAGATGGAAGAAGAAATGCTACACTTCTGTATTACTCACATACTTCTCTGACACACCGGACTTACTCATACAATACCAGAATGCTTCTCTCGACACCCTGTCCTACGCTTTCTATAAATCCACAAACACACAATGCAACTCCTTCTGACCTGATACTTCTTCATCAACATCCTCAAAGCCAATAATGCATCTGTGGTGCTCTTCTTAGGCATAAAACAATACATGTTGCTCACAGATGGTCACCTTTTCCCTCAGCCTGGCTTTCATTACTCTTTCCCATAACTTAATGGTGTGACTGATCAACTTTATTCTCCTGTGATTATATACATATATATATTTCACAAGCTGCCACACAAATAAGAAATGTGATCATCTTATGTTTCTGTCATTTCAGTTGTGCCTAATATATGATTTCTTTTATGCACTAATGCTTCTATTTCATAACGATATTTTATACACCGCACTAGATAAATTGTTAAGTCCTTAAACGTTCATCAACTATATACCAGTTGAGCTTATTTGTTTAAAAAAAAAAAATCATTCTTTGTAGCCCATGTGCTTTCTATTTAAAATAATTCATTAGTGTTAGTTATTTTTTATTTAAACAGTTTAAAGCCTTGATAAATACTAGTTACTATAAAGTATTTTTCTAAGAAAAGAGATCCACTACGATGTTGAAACTGCACAGACATCAATGGAATATATGGTGAATAAAGAAAAGTAATTTATTTAAACCCCAATAACAAGGAAAAAGATTGAAGACGGTTTACTTTAATATACACTGTTTTTAAAAAACAATATAAAAAAAACAACAAATAGCGGGATGTAGGACCATGGTGCCTAATTCCTTTTTAAGGTGAGCCATTTTCCCATTTGGCCACATTTGTATATGTCCCCTTATTTACTTGGGAGAGGGAGGGTGTGTGGGGTGGATGCTGACCTTTACAAGCAGAGACGGTGTCTGAGAGCCAACGCTGCTCTCTGCATCTTAATGGCCACTAAACAGCCACCACGCCACCCCACTGATATTTGCCTAAATACATGAGCAAAATACTTATCAGATATATTTATAGAGAGAAAGCGGTCAGCAAAATCGGTGAAGAACAAGGGAGAGAGAGAGAGAGAAAGAGAGAGAGAGAGAGAGAGAGAGAGAGAAAGAGAGAGAAAGAGAGAGAAAGAGAGAGAGAACTACTAGCCAGTATGTGTGCTGTATTATTGAGTGTACGAGTAGAAGCTTAAACTGGACACTGTTTACGTGTGGAAGCTTAAACTGGACACTGTTTCACCAGAACGAAGAAGAATTATTGCTCAGAATGATGGAATGAAGCATATTTACATGTTCGTTTCTTCAGTAGCCGTAAACTAACTTTTAAACTTTGGTTTTAAGCAGTGTTCAATTTCCAAATTACAAATATCACTACTTGACTACGAACCAGAACTAAAATTTTAAATGAATTGCTGTTTTTACCAGGTTGGAGATTATTAGGGTAAAGTGTTTTAGGGTTTGTAACCTTTAAAATAAAAATGGACTATGCCAGAATTACATGTCAACTACACAAATATATCCCATAATAATAAAGCGGGTGCAGGAAATGCAAAATTATTTACTAAATGATCAGCATTTCCCCATGTTGCGGTAAAAAGAGCTTTGTTTTTTATTTATATTTGTTTTGCTAAATGTCCAATAGAAATAAATATATGTTTATTATCACAGACAAGTGTAGCATCCTGAGTTTCTCTAAACAGTCACAGCTTTTCTTTAAGTATTTTCCAAGCTTGTCTTGCTATATAAAATAAGAATAGCCAGAGTGCTGTCTGTCTGTTCCGGCCTTGGTGACACACACTTGTTGTCTGACTCTCTCAGAAACCTGATCTGTTCTTCTTGTGCCCAGAGCCAACTTCCTGCTAATGTTCCTATTGCCTAGCTTCACACACTGGAGCGAGGATGGATCACGAATGCATGAATTTGTCTAGACGGCTCTCTGCATAACTTCTGAATGTATCAAATCCTGACAACCAATTCTAGGCCAGTAAATCTATTCCTAGGGGTATCTGTGTACCTTTGGAAAATAAGCAGATCCCTTTAGCAAGCAAATACACTGCTACCATCATTTTCCTTTATATCTTAAAAAAACACCCAATTGTCTACTTTAAAGCAACTGGAACACATTCTTTTAAAAAGCATGTACAGAGGCTAGGGAATTTGGGACTAGAATGATATAAGAACAAATGTATATATGGTTTGTGATCCTGAAGGTGTGTTACGGTGTACATCATTTCAGTGATTGGTTTGTTAGGTTGAGGCAGTTGTAATGGCTCTTTGCCCTATTTTTAACTAAATTCTTTTTGTTGATGGCCTCGATCAGGAATACATCTCAAGGCTGACGGGGGCCTTTTTTTTTCTTTGCTTGTTTTGTTTGGTTTCCTCATGGAAGTGGAATAAAAGTAATGCCTTGCCACCATTTCTTATTTCACAAACATTCACACTCCATTTTGTACTCATTAATTATGCAGTAAAGAAAAAGCTGCAATGTAGAGAAAGAAAAGGAAGGTGAAAATGAAGAGTTCAGTTTCCTTCTCATTGAATATTCATAAAAGATCCATTTTAGTTGCTTATGGGCGTAGTTGTTTGTTCCAGTTTTGCGCAATCAGTTCCCATATCGTGAAGCTGTTAGCTACTAGAAAATCAACAGATCCACAAGAAGAGAAAGGTGTCACACCTCCTGGTAAACCGAAACAAGGCGTCTGATGTGCACTATAGATTATATATTTTTTTTAAAGTACGACTTAACTCCACCCTCACCGAACCCTCTGTCAAAAGCCTCAATATTGTGTGAATGTTATTTGTTTCAAGTCAGTGATGTGCTACATTTCTCTGCTGTGAATCCAATGAACTGACAAACATTGTGCAGCACATTTCACATTTCTACTCAAAGCCAGTAATACTCATTAACATTAGTTAGCAATGAATGCCACCATTTTTCACTTTTGAAGGAAGCCTGAAAGCACTTAAGCATAATTATTTCTCCATAAGCCAGACAGTGTGGAACATAGCAGCCCTAAATGCTTCACGGGTACAACAGCTCACCAATATTTTAAAAATCACCCCTGTTTATTTTTTGTTCTTTTTTTTAATAAAAACAAAAACATTTCATATGCCGTTGCCTTGTTCTATCATGTGCTATAATAATTGGCCCAGATTTGCTTTTGAATTGCAGTTGGTGTATTAAAAAATATACCTTAAAGGGTGCTGAAAATATATGAAAGTCAAATTACTGTTTTTCTAGTTGATTGATTGATTGATTGATTGATTCTTTCTATACATATTTTATTTATTTGTCATCCCACTTAAACCTCATTATTGTCAGGATAAGGTGAGACATAAGCTCTTTATTTGCTTGTGCAGATTTGCTGCTCTTGCTAGCCATTTACTGCTATCTAGAGAGGGTCACAGACCTCTCTGTTAATTCCAAGTTATCTTTCTTTTCATTCTTCCTGACCAGCTTGCCAAAGCCAGACCTGTCTGTTCTTTGCTTTTTTTTATTCCAGTTTCTTTTTTTATTTTTTTTTTCCCGAAAAATGAGATGGCTGAGAATAGTTGGTCGTTTTAAAACAGTTTTACACTGACAAGCTGCCTATGAAACTAAACAGTGTGTGATTTTTATCTGGCTTCAGGTGTGCTTAGGCATTACTTTATTTTGGTTGTCATAAGCTTGCTGCTCTTTAAAGCATCCTCTCCAGTGCTATACCTCTCTCCTTGTGTCCTCTTCAAAGTTTTAAACAGACACGGTTGTTAAAGGAAACACAGCATTGGTGGACGACAGTGGGCACTTGTCTTTTTTTGCTTGCATGGCCAAGAGCTTCAAAATGCTTTTATAGTCTGCCTCAAGTCTTAAACCCTCTTTCCACATGAAGCGCGTTGCTGGTAATCCGGAAAGCATGATTCGTGTGCGAGGGACTGGAACTAATGAAGACAACTGTTCAATTATTGGCTCAATTAATACAAGTGCCTGGAAGCACAGCCACCCTGAAGAGAGGCAGTGAGCGCTGGGTTGTGGCCCAGCATAAACTCAATTACCACGCTCATTCAAAACCAAATCTCAGTGCTTAACCACTAATTCCGTTTCTCTACCAGACTGGTTTACGTGTATAACAAGGTTTTGTGAACATTCAAGTTAAATCCAACATTGCTAGATCTAAGGTAGGAAAACTTATAGTGTTCTATCTCAAGGGGAACTTGATCCTCTGGTGGGAGCACCAGGTAGACTCTAGGATGCCTGTTCTTTGTTACTCAGTTATCTGAACCCTTTGGCCAAAATGGTAGAGCAGCAAAGATGATTTACCTTCATATTATTTATGTATTTGCAGTATCTTTATTTATTTATACTTGTCTCAATTCATCACCTTGTTGCCTCTTATTCTTATTTGGCCAATGAATTGTAGCTGTTTACAGTATGCACTGACTCATGAGAGTACATCAGGTAAATCTTTTTTCCAATTTTTTTTTTATTTATTTATTTATTTTTTTTTTTTACTCCACTGAGGTTATAGTTGCACGTCAATAGTGAAGAAGGTTTGTTTATAATTATGTCTCCTCAACCACAGATGGGACTTCCTGTGAACCTCTCAGCCCAATTAAGTCAAGGTTTCCTTGCCCAGCTTTGCTCACTGCTTGGTCGCCTCTGGCATGCATGTCTAATAAGCGTCATGTAGTCAGCACCCCATGTGGCCACTCGCTAGTACTGCAACTTCTCTACCACACGCTAAGGAAAACGTTCAGCACCTTTTAGCCCAAAGGGGACTACTTCACACTGATTAAAGATTAAAGGTAGCAAACACATGCATGCATGCGCGCGCCCGCACACACACACACACACACACACACAGCTAAAGAAAGAACATAATTATTTCCCTCAAAACTAAATTAAAAAGTGCTACCAGAGGGGAGTTTGGTCTAATTATTTCATTTAACTGTAAAAAAAAAAAAAAAAAAGCCCTTGAGGATAATTTGAATTTTCTTTAACATAAGCTTTTATTTTTATTTTAGTGGAGCAATTTCTAATCCTTCATCAACAAGATTTCCTGATGCATGATATGATTTCTTGTGGTGTAAAAGCCATGCACAAAATGGCACCATTACAATTAACTAAGAGACAAACCGACCAATAATTTCCAATATGTTGAGATGTAAACGATTTAAGATAAAATATGACTGTTACAGTCGTCTTTTTTAAGATTATTGATTTGATACCTTGTTCACAAATTGTATTAAATAAAATAATCTAAATGAGTAAACAAAAATTCCATATATATATATATATAAATAGAATAGTGTTTATACATTGTATTGTTATTTATACTTTGTGCATATATAAACAAAATTATTCTATTTTGCCCCCAATCATGTAATAAGCATACAGTTCATAGGCTGGGCTGGATAGATGGATTATACTTGGGGAGTACAAATACCCTTAAGGCAATTGCGATTGTCTCATAAATCATAGTTGTTGTTTTTTTTTAATACTTAAATTAAATAATAATAAAAATTAAAAATATCTTTGTGCAATAAAGTCAGTAAGACCCATTGAAACAATCGAAGAGTGTTTTCTTGAGTAAAGGCTGCAGAACAGATCAACTTGCGTGTAAGCTAGCTGTATGGTAAGAAATAACCGCAATGATGGCAGTAATCATATGTGTTTGCGGCATGGTGTTTCATCACCTGCCCAGTGCAGCGTCTTGTTAGACGACAAATGACTCTTAATAAAGAATATTCCCTCCCCACTGCTGCTTTCGTGTGCCCCACCCCCAGCTTTAGAGGCCCCATTACCGTGACGCCGGCTGCGGGATTGGGCGGCGCGGCAGGCGAGATTGATTACCCTGTACAATCTCGGGACTGCCAATGTGTCTCCAGGGTGAAAGATCTGCCCATCGCTCGCTCTCTCCATCTCTTTCTCTCTCTCCCTCTCTCTCTCTTACTCTCTCGTTTTCTCTCTCTCTTTTTCATTCTGCCCCTCGTCTTCCTCTTCCTCCTCCTCTGTAGCCTGGCAGGCAGAGGCAGCGGGGGATGATAGTAAGTCAGAGCTGTAGACAGGGCTGCTTCTACAATGCGTGCACTTGTTCACCATATGTCACAGCAAAGGGGGCTCTCGCTCACACACACACACACACACACACACACACACACACACACACAGAAAAAAAAACACAGTCCAAGCAGGAGCAGGGACAGGGCAGAAAAACAGACAGAGTGATGCAGGGAAAGAGGAAGCGAAATACAGAAAGCTGGATGTGCTCTAGGTAAATCAATAAAAACCTGTGTGCATCTGTGTGTGTGTGTGTGTGTGTGTGGTTGGGGGTGGGGGGAGAGGGGGGTTATCTTTCCCATGCTCCTTCATTGCTGCTGTTTAAATGTCTGTGCTTGGCAAATCAGGGGCTCCTGCCTGTGATTGTGGCTCCTGTTGTTTAAGTCGGAGTTTATGATAATGTAGCACAGTGATGAGGGAGCGATGATGAAGTTTTGTCACAGAAACGGTGTTATTCGGAAGGGACGGATAGTGAGGGTGATGACAGGCCACGTTTTATGAATGCTGTGAACTGTGTCTGTCTTGCCCCTTCTCAAACACCTCACTCCAAAGTAGTGTTGACAGATACCACCTTTACACCCAGAAGTGGCAGCATCTCCTCTCTGCATTATGCAGGCCCCAAAGAAGACCTTTCTTCATATCAAACAGGGAGAGAGGGAACAAAGAGCAAAGCCTATGACAGAGTAATTATCAACTTGTGAATCGGGTTTTTACTCTCTACAATAAAGTTGTTGAATTTGAATCGCTCATATAAATGTGCCTGGTAGTGTCTTTAGCACTGGGATGAAATTCAGACAGGACTCTCTGTGGAAGAATATTTAGCCATGACAACAATGTAGTCACAAGGTCAGGGTCGATCAGATGAGGTGTTTACCGCAATCCTGGCAGCGAGGTGTAATGCTGGAGCTGAACACAGGTGCATGATGCAACATTCCTAGGAAGATTGCAGATACCTTTAGGCAAATAGTGTAACTCCTGTCTCTCTCTTTCACTCTAGGTTTCTTTCTTTCTGTCTTTCTCTTCCTGTTTTTCTCAGATCCCTCATTAATTGGTACAGGAGGCCTCGTCCAGAGCTTCTCTTCTACCCCACCCTCTGACAGCCAGTGTGGCATCATGTCCTCTAATTCATGGTGTAGAGATTAGGGAGAGGGGGAAAGTGGAAGTAAAGGGGGTCAATATTTACAGGTGTAGTTTCTGTGCTTAGGTGGTTACCCATACACAGCATGTACTATATGTTCCTTGATCATCATATAATTCCAGGATTGTAAATATGTATGCTTAATGGAGACCACTTTTTTTTTTTTTAGGAGAATAATGGTGGTCATTTATTGTGAGTGTGTTTTAAGAGCTCTTTTTGTGTTTTGAAAAGGCATTTGTGTAAGTGCGTGTGTGTGTGTGTTTGTGTGTGTGTGTGTGTGTGTGTATACACAAGTTTGCAGTTCAGAGGTGATGAAAGGGTACAGAGAGCTTTTGGAGGATGTCCTCTAGGCAGGATGCTTCCCCAGACTCCTGCCCTGATAGACACTGAAGAGATTTTCAGTGGCTTTTTAAGGCCTCTTTGAACAGGTGCACCACTTCTGGTGGTACTGGCTCTGCTTTTTTTTGCAGTGAAACACAAAGGACTGCTATATCCAATACCTTTAGAGTTCTCCACATATACACACTTTGAACATGCATAGAAAGGAAAAACACACACTCACATATACTTTGAAACACCCATAGGCACATATATTCCCACTTTTGAATTTCTTTCAGCTCAACCATTTTTGCAGCACCTATTTATCCCTTCTATTCTTCCTGCTTTTCCGCTCCCCGTCTTTTATCTATAAGTGGTTCAATTTAGCTAAAACAGCACAAGAGAATTTAGGAAAGGAAAAATAGCATCCTCTGGGTTTTCTCCTCTCTGTTGTTCTTTTAAAGTACTCCATGTTTAATGCATGTGGCCAGGGTGTGATTCATCTTTGGTTGGGAAAGGACTTGAACTTTGTCTCCTGCATTACTGGTCCACTCAAAGAAAACCTAATATACTGGACCAGACCTCTAACTTCTCCTAGATCCTTCACGCATAGAAAATAATTGTATGTGAGAAGGGAGTGTGAGGTGCCATGAAGCTGTTTAGTTGACACTCTGGAATTTGGCCTTCAGTCATTAGCCAGCTGGAGTGGGTTCAGTTTTTTGCCAAAGCCAAGCTCCAAGGGAAATGGAACCATGCAAACAAACAAGTAAGCAAACAATCAAGCAAGTGTGCAAGAGCAAAAGCTTGTTCTTCAATGTGGCGTCTTAAAATTATTGAGGACGAAGGCATGCAGAGAGGATGATAGCATTCATGTCCTGAAGGCTGCTTGAGATGCACTGCTTTAGACACCCTTCCTACATCTCTCACACCAAGCATCTAAGACATGCACACACATACACATACACACACACACACACACACACACACACACACACACACACACACATACACACACATACACACACACGTACACACAAGAATGAAATCTTGTCAAAGCAAGCAGGAACTAAAGATTATAGATCCTTGTCCGCCTTCACTATTTAAAGAGCTTGGTCATTCCTGGGGCAATATGTGGCAGTATGAAATGAAACAACTTGTAAAACGATAGAGCGAGAGAGAAGCATGAAGCAGAGGAGAGAGGAGGACGAAGCTACGTTGTGAACCATTTAGGGAGGGGAAAGTGAGTACAAAACTGCCAATTTCATACTACACATGTGGATTAAGTCTCTGGCTTTGAAAAGCACAGAAATGCCCATGTAGCAATTACACCCTCCTGGCTCAAGCAGGGGTGCTGGGCCTGTATTCTGATGCTCTTGTGCCTAGAAGTGCCCAAGCTGTGCCAGATTGTCTGCAGGTGGCATTCGTGCCTGCTTTGATACCATGCCAGAGGGGCCTCATGGGTTCTTGGCTCCCCAGTCGCTCTCCGTCAGTCCGCTGGCACCATTCTTCTCATATCAAAATGACCCAATTAGGAGACGGCAATGTGTTCTGACAGGCACTATCTGCTCCTGTAAACAGCTCGGGCTGCTTACTGTCTCTCTCTCTCTCTCTCTCTTTCTCTGGTTCTCAGTTGATCTGCCTGTCTATCTCTCCTTTTCTCTCTTTTGCCCCCTTTCCAAGTGTCTCCTCTTTTACCACTCTCCCGCATTCTTCCATAGCCGTGAACATGAGTGTAGAAACAGAGTTGTTTCATTTTGTCTTACCTAGCTGTGTCAGCATTGCCTGACCCGCTTGCTCTCACACAGAGCAAGGTGCTTTTTGAACAGCAGTTTGAGTGTCAGAGCGCAGGAGGGGAGCTCGCTTTAACTAAAACCATAGTGATGTGATTAGAGGGAGCAGTGACAGGAAACATTGTTTTCCCACTGCCTGATTGTCAGCACTCATCTCTTCAGCTGACAGCCTGTATCCCCATACATCCCCTCCTCTGAATGATGTGTGCACTCCGCATGTGTGTGTGCGCATGATAGAACTCCTCATTGTCTCATGCATGCCTATCAGCACCTCACTCTGCCTCAAACTGTATCTTTCTTACTGCCTGCGCATGTGTGTGTGTGTGTGGGCTCAAGCAAAAAAGATGGAGGAATCATTAAACATTCATCTGCCACTCACCTCAGTGATAGGAGAAGCAATGGAAATCATTCTCTTTGATTCACTCCAATGTGACATGCTTCCATCACTCTTCACACTTTGCTTTCAACCAGCACATGGTTTGATATGGAGCCATTGTCATGACGCGACAAGCAGTCCACCCTGCTACTACTGCTGTAACGGAAACGAAACCTCAATATTTCATGTGGCCATCACCAGCTATGTATACTAATGAGCTGCTCTGGATGTGTACAGAAGTATCATAACATAGATCCTTCTTCTATGTCATGTGCTGATTCTCCGTTTTGGCACATCTCATTTAAAAATAGGTTTTAACTTTTAATTTCAATTGATTGACAGATTTCGTTATAAACTGCTAAATATATTGGACTGTGGAATTTGCACTAGTTTAACAGACTCAGTTAAACTTTTATGCAATATGCTTATTATATACAATATCTCAATACTCACTGCTCAGTAGTCAGATATTATATATGGCATAGTCATAATTATTATGATCATTTCACAGTGCCTATTAAAAAACCCTGAATTTGACAATAAATATCCCTGCATTTACACGCATTCTGTTTTGAAGTCATGCTTTGCTACTCAAATGTGAAAATCATTTTGCCTTTGTAAATTTGAGCTCTACCGGGGTCCAAAGCATTGTACAATGATGGAAATAACAAGACCATTATTTATAAATTTTAATATTTTTGATATTAAAATTTCTTATATCCCATGTCTCACCCTCGGGTTCTTTTACAGTTTCACACACCAGACTATTCTCAATGGATGGCAGGTCCTTTAGTGTTGTGGGCCCCAAACTGTGAAATGTTCTACATCAATCCGTCTGACTGCACTTATATTGCTTCTTTCAAATCTCAGCTGAAAACCTTTTTCTTTACACAGTATTACTCTTTTGCCACACCTATAAAAAAAGGTGTTACATTTTTCATAAAGCAAACTTGTTTGTTGAAAATAGTGGTCAATAAATCAAACATGCGTAAATTAAACATTTAAATAAATTAATTAATAAATATGAAGAATGCAGACCTTTTTTTTGTATCAAACAAATTATCAATGTATATTTCCCCATTGAATTTGTGTTCATTGTATATTTTAATTATCCTAAGTGACTTACAATTGAGACAGCACATGCAGTACTTAAGCATTTGCAGGATCAAGCCTAAGCCTAATGGCAGCATGGCAATTCTGATATTTAAATTCACTAACTTTATATAGGCCTAAACCAACAGGAGACTAATTTTCTTCAGTAAAAACATACTTACAAAATATCTGAAAGTTTTTAAATATCTGAAAGTTTTAAATTGTACTGGGAAAGATTAGGTTTTGGTGAGGTAATTTAATAATATACTCAAAATGGTATAAAATGTAGTGAAAGCAACAGGTCCCATTTATAAATTTTTTTACTAAAGTAGAGTCCAGATATTTGTCAAGTCATACTAAATGAATAATTCCCAAAACTGTTATCATAAAGTTGGAGTCAATCTCAATGCCCCTGTGCACAAAGCAAGCTCCATGTATATATGGTTTAATCTCTATTTATACTCAAGTGGATCATGAGTGACCTGCTAAAGGGCTTCAACTGCATACCTATGGAATGAATTGAAACACTGACTGCACCCCAGGCTTCCTCAACCTGCATCATTACCTAAATTTACTAAAATCCTTGTGGCTGAATTACCACGAATTTCCACACGCTTACTTCAAAATCTTGTGGAGCATCTTCCCAGAAGAGTGGAGGTTATTATAGCATTAGATGGGGACTACATTTGGAATTGGATGTTCAAAATCACACACAAATCTTGTGTCATGTGTCCACAAACTTTTGTTCATATAGTGTATCTAAAAATTAACATTTTCTTTTGTGCTTGTGCGTGCATATGCTGATGAATGGCAAATGTCTGTAAATTACCAGGTACTGAATTACACAGCTGATTTGCATAAGGTGCCACCTACAAAACAAGAGAAAACTCTCACAGCAGAAATGATAATTAAAATGCCAAACAAAGACTCTTTTTGAGGTAGAATTTTGCATTTATTTTGACTTGTGTCTATTCTAATGTAATATGTAATTTAACAGCATTTAAAGAGGCCACAATCTGCAGCCAGAAATAACAAAAAGGTTAAATATAAATAAATGAGTAAGCTGGAAAGTAATAGTATGACCTGGAAATGGACAAAAACATTTACTGTCCAAACCTAGGATCATGGACAACAAGCACACTATGCATGGAAAAAACTTATTTTTTTAATTGTTGTAGTGTTGGGGTAACTGTTGACCAGACTGTAAGATGTACCACAGTAGTGTGTTGCATGAGCAGCTAGTCTCATCTTTCAAAGTCCAACAATAGCACATGTGGGGATTACGACATATTGCAGTTTGAAAAGTAACAGATTAGTTACTTCTCTGTAGCAGTCTAACACAACAGTAAAAAAGATGTAGTCCAATGGAAAGTAGAACTATGTTGTACACTGCCGGGGATACAATCTTTCACCAAATATATTAAAACAATGTGTATCTGAAATACATAAGCAATTTGAACTGTATATTAAAAGATAAACGGATTGTGATTTATATGATTTGTCAATCAGTTACATTACTTGTGTATACAAATGTTTTTCTGCAATTTTTATATTTTTTGTGAAATCCGAGTTTCTTGTGTTCAAGTTCAGACAATTAATAACAAATAATAATTATGATCTACTCATCTATCTTTCATGAACGTCTCTCAAAAAAATGTATTGCTTTGAAGATGCTTTGTGAACCACTGTGCCAGTCAGACCCCAGGTACTGTAGTGCAGGTCTCTTTTGGCATGTTCCAGCAAACTACAATCATACACGAACAGTTGGCAGTGGCAGTCAGCCAGCTGGAGTGTGCACTGCTGCCATTCTGAATGTCCCCTAATGTCACACTGCTCTGCATCAGTCACACAAAATTTTAACGCACACTTTATTCTTTTTTTGATCACGCATTAAAAGTAAGTAGAGGCTTTAGATTTTCAAGAAAAGGCGTTGTCCCTAATTAGCTGTAAGAAAAAGGAGAAAAGAGAAGAGAGATATAGGAAAGCAGCAGATGTTTGGCAGGATAACTAAGATGCTGGTATGGAAACATTAGGCAGTAATATTTTCACTCCTGGGGGCAACTTGTACATTGATAAAGTGTTGTTTCTGGATCGGTTCTGAATTTGGCATGCAGTGAGTAGCATGGAGTAAGGAGAAAAGAGCTCTGTACATTATTTTTTTTTTTACAGGTTTTATGTTGGAGTGAAGTGTTTCTGGCTATGGTAGTGAGTTCCTGTGGGAGCAGATCCGTGTCTGGCAAAGGCTCAGTTTGGGGCAGGTGTGAAGACGTTGATGCACTCTGCCTGACTCGGATATGGCTGCAGTCCACCGCGTGCTAGCTGCAGGAAATACAAAGCCCAAATAACCTCAGTCACTAGGTGTTCATTCTGAAGCGTATCACATTAAACTGTATTGTGCATGAAAAAAAGCCCCTTATAGCTATATTAGGTGGATCCATGCTCTATTCAAGAGACTGCAACTGATCTTAAAGAACATGCTGATTGTTGTGTTTAATCAGCATGCAACTGCAAGGTTTGTATAATGCTCTAAACAACTATTATGTAAATAATAAGGCAGATTAATATTGCTCTGAATCTATTTCCAAAGGTAAAATGACAAATGATGCCTGAATACGCCTGAATAATTTCTTGTGGACTTTCAAGAGTATACATGGTTTGTTCATTTCCTATTAGCATTTCTGTGGTATGTAAGAACATTAGCAAAAAAAAACCCACTTCACCCCAGGCATATTTTCTTACTGTCAAGGCAATATTTCATAAACATGCAAGGGAAATTGGAGAAAAGTGTAAGATGACTATTGGTATACACTCTTTATCCATGTCTGTGGCAGCTGAGAAGGACTGAGGCTGATTTTTATAACTCGCCATATCTTGCCTGCAAGAAGATAACTTTTCAGCTATTACCATTATGTTATGATATATGCTGAGCGTGCAGGTGCTTAACCCAGGCCTGAGGGGAGGCACGAGGTGTTAAGATAAAAGAGGTGTTATCGCCCTCTGACAGTAATTCAACAGGACCTGCAGGTCAGGCCAGTAATGTTGGCTTGAAACCGCCTGTGGATGTTGGTCTGCTTCACAGCAGTAGTCGACTCTGAGTACACCCTCTCTAACATGCAAAGCTTATTGCGGCCTAAATTCCAAACAGAGGCAGCATTCAACCCATGATGCATTGAACCAAGTTTTTTTTGCTGATGTGAGCATTACTTTTCACTTATTACACAATGAGTAAAATACTGCTGCTATTTTTATGACATGCTTCACTTGTATACAGAGAGATTTTGAATAGGTCTGTATTGATCCACTCAATACATCACATTTTGTCAGTCGTCTATAATAATGTACTCATAAAAATGTCCTGGGAAAGTTGTAGGTAAACAGGTTAGACTGTTTATGACTGATTGGTGACTTAAATTCTGTTTTTACAGGTAAACTAGATATATATGTATTAAAAACCAAAGTGAAATATAAGTTTTGTAGCCTACAGGGTTTCTGGTTAAGGTTCTGTAGTGAAAAGTATGAGTGCATGTTCCCAGTGTGTTTTTGTGGGTTCTTTCATTTCATTCAACTTTTAAAAACACTGTCTACTTTAAATTCCTCCTGTGTGTGTGTGTGTGTGTGTGTGTGTGTGTGTGTGTGTGTGTGTGTGTGTGTGTGTTCATCCATCCATCCATGTTGTAGTCTTGCCCCATGCCCAATGTTCCTGAGATTTGTTTTGGAAGCATGCATTTTAATAAAATATATATGGCCAAATGATCCTTTTTAGAACACAGTATGCAAAAAAAAATAAAAAAATGGCTTATGTGGCTGATTATATTTAAGTATATACCAACATCTTTTTGGTAGTACATTAGTTAACCAGCATACATGTAAAGCACTGCTTATGAAAGAGACTTGCACAAGGAATCATATTTTGTTTGTGCAACATGGGTGAAAATATATCTCAAAAAGGCATCCAGTGAACTAAGGAAGGAAAATAATGCTTTACAATTAATTAACCCAAATCCTTTCAGCGAGGTTTCACCGTGTTTTAAAAGCTCAAACTTGACCATTAACCTCGGGAATGGATGAGAAAACACACTCTCGCAGTCTTTTTTTTTTCTCCTGACAAAATGTGACATAAAAAGCTTGTGAAATGAAATGATGAGTTTAAAATGTCTTTTTGAGGTAAACCCAATTATGCTTTGCACATTTTTTTTTCCACTTCACAAAAAGCCCTGCATTAGGATGAGGGCTAGTTATTAGTTTCGCATTCGTTATTTTACAAATCATTTCTGTTTGCCTTCCACATGCCACTGTGCTGAAAAGTGGGCTCCAATTAGAAAGGCATTAAAACACCAGCCAGGACTTAGCTGCATTACACCCTGCTATGACATTCCACCTGCCATTATGTTATTAGTGAGGAACTGGATCGAGAGAGAGGAAAAAAAAGGTTTTAATTGAAAGTATTAAGAAATAAAGCCATTTTGAAAGTTGCAGGTTTTAGTCTGTGGAGCTTCTGGCAGCTGTATGCTCTCAGAATGAAGTCATAATCCAAAATGATTTGACTAAAACCATCTATGGAGTGAACCCATCACAAGAATCAGCTCAGCTTTGTTCACCACATATAAATGAAAAATCTGTTTTACCACTGTTTAGTTGTGCTGCACTCTTATTGATCTAATCTGTGTAACTAAGTCAGTAGACTGTTTCTGGAAGCAAAGAAACAAAGGTGTGATACGGTGGGTGCATTTAGTGAATAAAAATAGCCTTTAGCAGGTGTTTGGCATTAGTTATAATTTGTGTATCACTACAGAAAAACTACCGTTGGTATATTGTGAGGGTGTGTTTGTGACACTGTGTGTGCATGTTCTTCTTATTTATTTTCAAAAAGCTCTCTGGCTTGCACTCTGACAGATGGGCCAGCCGAGATCTTCTGTGTAGTCCTCACTCACCCTGACGTGTCATCTGTCATTTGATTCGGGTCATTGTTTGCAACTGAATGGTAGTATGAGGTACTGGGAAACGAGCCTGGTGACTGTGCGTGCCTCATGGAGCCCTATACCCTGCTGTCTCATTCCCTAATATGACCCACATGCCTCCCTCTACACCCCCTTCTGTTTAACCAGAAGCTCTGCATTAGTGGCCTGTTTATGGAACCTACAGCCTGCATACTATTATTAAGAGAAGACATGTTGCCACTTCTTTGTCCTATCTGAGACAGAATTATAAATAATGAATGAAACCTATTGTAAGTGTATATAGGTAAATGTGTAGTTAGAAATAATAATTTTGTTATCACTAAAAAAAAGAAAACCTACAAAAATATATCCTTTATCTGCCAGAATGAGAGTAAATAATAAAATAAGAATACATAGTAAGCTGGACATTGAGTCCTAACGAATAACACCTACTCCCTCAGATTTTGTTTTCTTATCCCACCTGTTCCCGCAGTTCCCTGTCCCTACCAATTCTACTTGCTCCTTTTGATACTCCTGCCTAATAGTAATCTCTGCTTCAAACATTTTTGAACAGTCCCACCCACTCCAGCAAGCAGGTCTGACCAATCATGTCTACTTCTTCAAAATACTCAGACCAATCTCATCTGTTTTTGCAGACATTTTCTACTATTACTTGCTTCCACATTTATTTGTGCCTTGGCCTGCATCTAAAATTTTCTAATAAGCTTAATTTAAACCGCTAAGCGCTTTTGCATATGTGACACCCATATGTGGGCTTTGAACATCCCATTCCAGATTTAGTCCCACTTTTGCTTTTATAATAACCTCCAATTTTCTGGAATGGCTTCAAAATAGATTTAAAGTGTAGCTGTAGGGATTTGCTCATTCAGTCACAAGAGCTTAAGTGAGCTCAGCTACTGATGTCTGGTAAGGGGACCTAGGGTTCTTGTGTTTTCTAGTTCATTACAAAGGTGTTCAGTATAGTTGAGGTCAGGGCTCTGTTTAGGACACTTTGGTTTGGCCATGTCTTGATGGAAATTGTAATGCTCCAGCATACACAGATCAATAAACTACTTTTTGCTTTTAATTTACCTCTAAAGTTTTGAGGAAGAACAACATATAGGTCTAATCGTTTAGCATGGTACTATTAAAATAAATTCAAAACAATGTAACTACAGTAACTACAGTGACCAAGATTAAACAACTACTGAAAACAGGTACCACGGCACATCCAATATGCTTATATGTCTTTATATAAATGAGTTAATGAAAGTGGCCTCTCTTTTGTCTAACAAGATTTATATCTCCACCTTCACCATGTCTCTTCTCTCACCTATCGGAGTAAAAAAAAAAAAAAAGCCATTCTACTTGTCTCACAGGCCCCACTGGATCACAAACCCATATGCACACCTCTAGCAGGGTGTCATTATTTGTGTAGCACTGTAGGCTTAGCTGTGAACTTGGCCCAGACTGCAGATCAAAATGATGAACTCTCTGGCCTTGCTTTAGAGCTGAGGTCACAGTTGCCTCTCTACTGTCAGGAGTGTATGCATAAATCAGCTTAACTACATCTATCCAATAGTGTGTGTGCGTGCATGTGTGTATGTACCTGTGTATGGGTGCTTGCATAGGCATGTTGTATAAGAGCAGAGAAATTAAGTATGGTAAGAAGTGAGAACTTTTTCAGTGAATGCATTTAAAAAAAAACCAGCAGATTTAGTATACCTTTTCTGATACATAGAAACTCTATATGTGCCAAAACAATTAGCTGTTTTCAAAACTGGTACACACTGGTAAATCATATTTACTCTGCTTCAACCAAGCCATGCTTTTTCTCTATATGGGTTAATGCATGTGTGCATATTCTCATTTGCATGTATTTGCTTCATCCTGGTGAAAGATGTGTATATAAATATATATATATATATATATATATATACCACCATGGCACTGTCAAGTAATTAAAGCAGAATTGGATTAAAGTGTGAAAAGGTTTAATTATGAGTGAACAGACAATATACAAAACAGAAGAAGAATAAAGATAAAATGGCCGAGAGAGGGACCGGTGCAGTTATATACACATGACAATAGCATTAACATGAGTCAGGGGTGCAACAGTCAGGTGATATTGTCAATTGATTTTGTTTTCATTGTTTTAAGAACCAGCAATGCTTATGGACAGTTTAGACCATCTATAGACACTGTAGCAGTATATCAGATTCTCAACAACCACAGCAAATGTTTTAATGCATTACCATGTTTTTTGTGATAAGAGTACAGTGGTTTACATGTAGTACTGATATGACTATAATATTATTTACTAAATATCATCATAATCAAACATAGTTTCATTTTTTAATGGATTTAACTAATAAATACTAAGGAGATGAGATATAAAAGTAAATCAAATGTAAATATATAAATGTAAATCACTTACATAGACAAGTGTATTTTTATATTTTAGTCCAATATTTATATCAGTGATGTGCTATATTTGTTTTAACACTGCATACCATTTTGCACACACACCTAAACAACACCCTGTAACTTAACTACACATTGTATGACATTTTGTAAAGTAGCTAAATAGTTTGTAACAGTGTCAAAACTTCAAAACAGCTATACAATTTCTATGTAATTGGTATGAAAATACAGTATACCAGAAAAAAGAAAAACAGCAGGTAATGAACAAGTGAGCATCCCCTGTTACACTAGGCAAGAGAGAGAGAGAGAGAGAGAGAGAGAGAGAGAGAGAGTCAAAATCTGTCAAAATCTCTCTCTGTCAAAATCTGCATAATAGTTTGCGCAAGCTGACACTGAAGTTTATACATACATGTATCTTCTTTCGGCTGCTCCCATTAGGGGTCGCCACAGCGGATCATTCTTCTCCACACCCTCTGTCCTCTACATCTGCCTCTTTCAAACAAACTACCTGCATGTCTTTACTCACCACATCCATTAACCTCCTCCTTTGCCTTCCTCTTTTTCTCCTTCCTGACGGCTCCATCCTCAGCATTCTCCTACCGATATACCCCATGTCCCTCCTCTGCACATGTCCAAACCATCTCAATCTCCCCTCCCTCACCTTGTCCCCAAAACGTCCTAAATGCGCTGTCCCTCTAATAAACTTGTTTTAAATCATGTCCATCCGCGTCACTCCCAACGAAAACCTCAACATCTTCAGCTCTGCTAACTCCAGCTCCACCTCCTGTCTTTTACTCAATGTCTCTAAACCATACAACATCGCAGGTCTCACCACAGTCCTATAAACTTTCCCTTTCATGCTTGCAGATACCCTTCTATCACAAATCACTCATGTCACTCCACTCCACTCCACCCTACCTGCACTCTTTTCTTCACTTCTCTAACACACTCTCCATCACTTTGCACTGTTGACCACAGGTACCTAAACTCCTCCACCTTCTCCACCTCTTTTCCCTGCAACTGCACCACACCACTGCCCTCCCTCTCATTCACACACATGTACTCTGTCTTACTCCTACTGATTTACATTCCCCTTCTCTCCAGCGCATACCTCCACTTTCCCAGGTTCTTCTCAACCTGCTCCCTACTCTTTATTCCAACGGCAAATATCATGGTCCACGGAGGCTTCTGTCTTACCTCATCCGTCAACCTGTCCATCACCACTGCAAACAGGAAAGGGCTCAGAGCCGATCCTTGATGCAGATTAAAAAACAGTCTTTTGTTCCTACTGCACACTTCACTGCTATCACACTGTCCTCATGCATGTCTTGCGCCACCCTCACATACTTTTCTGACACACCTGACTTCCTCTTACAATACCATTATATACACACATGTATATACATGTGTATTTGTATATACTGCATTCACTACTGTATTCAATCTGTAACATTGCAGCTTTCCCTGGTATGTAGTTGCATTTTTAGCTACATTTATAGTTTATACTCAACAGTTCTGACACTTCATAATAAAATGGGGTCATCAAGTTCTCTAATTTACCTTAAATCTTCAAGAGAAGTTTTTTTTTCTTTGCTGTGTGAGCGCGTGATAAAGTTTTGCCACGAGGCATTGTATGTTTTGCAGCAGTGCCAAAACTGCCATTTGGACTGTAAGAGGCATGGGGATCCTCCTTCTTTGAACTGCTGCCAACTCAGTAGGTTTCATTCTTGTGCTTGCTTTCCCCCTCCCCAATAATAAAAAAAATCCCCAGAAGTCACTTCCCTCTTTCTTTTTCTTTCCCTTCCTTTTACATCTTTTTCTTTTTTATTTAATTTGACTATGGCTTTCTGTGCTGGAGCTATAATACTGATAAGAGAGGCATAGCTTTTCTTAACTGACAGCTTGCCATCTCTCTGGCTGTGTTTATGTTAGCATGAGGAGTTTTGAGTATGTGCTACGTCTCTGTATGTGGATTTGTATGTGTGTGTGCTTCTGCATGCGTAGGACTGGATTTGATGCCACTCAATCTTCCATATATCTGAAGGCATGTTGGCTTTAATGATTTGTAAAGCTGTGGTGTTAGGAAGAGTATTTACACAATGAAGCCGGTCTGATTTCCTGGTGATGATAGATTTTGTGACAGGTGTGTGAATATACTGGCAAAACTTGCCCAGGAGGACTGTTCTCAGATGACACGTTAAAAGAGAGAGAGAGAGAGAGAGAGAGAGAGAGAGAGAGAGAGATGCATTCCCTAAAGCCAGCAGTCTGACAGTTCTTATGTATGGCCACTGAGGGTCACATACCTCACACCTCTAACACCTCCAAACTACTGTGTTAACTCTGTTTCTGTCATGTCCACTGCAGAACATTGAAGAAGCAAAAAGAGCAGACGAGAAAACATACACTATATGAACAAAAGTATTGTGACACCCGACTTTTCCAGCCATATGTGGTTCCTTCCCAAACTGTTATCACAACGGTAGCCAATGACAATGCCCCTGCGCACCAAGCAAGCTCTATTAGGATTTGGTTTACAGGGGTTTGAAGATCTTGAGTGGCCTGCTATAGAGCTCTGTCCTTAACACCATTGAGCACCAGAATTGGTTGACTTCCTACATCAGCACATGACTTTATCTTTGTTGCTGAATGAAAACAAATCTCCACAAGCAGACTCCAAACTCTGGTGGAACATCTTCCCGGAAGAGTGGATGTTATGACAGCAAATAGGGTCCAAAGATAAGGTAATGGAATATTCAAATAGCATATAAGAATCTCATGGTCATGTGTCCACAAACTTTTGTCCATGTAGTGTACAGTATATAAAAAACTTGCCAATCACACACACACAGGTTACTGCATCAGTATACATATTATACTATAGCAATGAATACCACCATGAATGGAATAAAGGAAATTATTTGGTGAAGTGACACTTAAGTGGGATGATCTGTGAATTTAAGGCCGACAGATTTAACAGCAGGTCCCTACACGTCTAAAAGAGTGGAACGCCGTAGAATCAGTTGTGGTTAAGCCAGTTATGTGAGTAAAAGAAAATGCTTCAAATGTAGAAATTGAAATGTGTAAACATTTAAATACAATGAATGAGCTTCCTGCATCATAGTTTTTTCTTCTTTTTTTCTTTTCTTCAACTAACTTTCGAATGCTCTATCGCTCCCTTTCTCCTTCCCTGTCCTGTCCTGTGCTCTCTCTCTCTCTCTCTCTCTCTCTCTCTCTCTCTCTCTCTCTCTCTCTCTCTCTCTCTCTCTGCCCCATCATGTGTGAGGGTGAGTGTGGTAGGAGGTGACCTTGCTGTGTGTAATTAAAGTGAAACACCTTGACTTGTCACCATGGCCTCAGACAGCTTAAATCTCCCTAATGTAAATGGCTCGGTGCTGATGCACTGCACGGCATGGCTACGGAGAAGATACAAGCTCTGGTGATCCATCTCTGTGTATGCACGCACACACATGTGTGTGCACCCCCCTTCGGCTCCGACTCCCTCACACACACACACACACACCCTCACAGACTATCACAAGGACCTCTGTCCCATCTTTTTCTTTTTTCCTTTTCTCCTCAGATTTTAAAGCTGGATAACTTAGTGAGATACATCATGTGCTGTCATATTACAACAGTTAAAAATATCTCACTTTGCACATGTGTAATACATATACAGTTAAGTGGAAAAAACATTATATAGATTTGGCTAGGTGTGATTGCGCAATGGTGATTAACCATGTTGCAATCTACTGTATGTAAGTGGCAGAAACATTGAATTGCTTTTACAGCAACAAGTAAAGAAGCGCATTCCTCATTTGAAAAAAGCCTGAAAATGGACCAGTTGAGCTGATTTAATGATCTGGGAATGTGGGACTGCCTGAAACAACAATGGGTCGCAGGAGGCCAGAATCTCTGCCAAATATGTTTCAGCTGAACAGCCCCATGGCATGTAGAAGAATGTTACATGGCCTGAGTGCCAACTGTGCTGGTTGCCAATAGCCTGTGCCAGACTGGAGCTGCATGCCTAGGCACTGGGCACAGTGACAGGAGTCAGATGCCCTTCATGTGGCAGCATCAGGCACTGTGGCCTTTCTCTCTGACCCTTTGGGATGGACAGTCACAGGCCAGAGTGTTGCCAATGCTTGGAGGCCATGCCAAATTCCACTTTCAAAATGCCCCCTTCCCAACTCCCACCCCACCCAAAACCACACTTACGCCTCATTGCGGCCTGTAAGCGCCTGAGGCTATCACTGTGTTGCTGAAGTAACAGGGCATCAGCTTGGCACAGCATCCTCCTCTTCAGTGGCCTGTAGTTGCCAAAGAATTCCTCTCCTACTCCCTTTACCAGCAGCTGCAACCTGAATGTAAGTAATATACGCTTTTGCTGGATTTTAAGTCTAGTGTTCATTAATTCACTCATTGTAATTATATTTTATTACATTCAAATTATTATCATTAGGCTTGGCCAACATCAAAGGAGAAGATGATTTTTTGCACAGCAATCTGCTGCCTGTGTAATGACTTCATTGAAATCGTAGACAAGCTTTACCCTTTCCCAAGACCAACCTTTTTTCTTGAAATGTTTGTTCTATGATTCGCCTTTTAGAAAAAAAAAGGTAGGGCTCATTTCTGGCCCAGAAAAAATGTAAACAGAGGCCTGAAATAGGAAAACTAGTTTGGGCAGATACTTGTTAGTAATGGGACTTTAGGATGTGTTTTTGTATTCATATTGAAAAAGTATGCTTGTTACATTTCTTATAAAAGCGTCAAGTATTTTGTCCATACTATCAACTGTTTTTATATTTTACATTTTTAGTTTGAACATATTAGAATAATTGAATCAGGACTTATGATTAATTCTTTTAATACTGTAAGGATGGTCAGATCTCTTCATGAGGCCAGACCCAGAGAACTGCCATGTAACAAAACAATAAACTTTCTAATCTGAGGAGAGGATATCTTTAACCTGAGGAGAGTGAGATTTGTTCAGCTGCCCCCTCACCCATCCTTGAGCCCCCCTCTTTCCCTTCTGGGGAAATCGCCAGGTCATGAAAAGTTGATTTTGAAGTCCTATTAATTCAAGCTACTATACTTGCATACTGTAATAAATACATTTTTAGGAATTTATGAATTTTACCTTTACATGTTTGGTATTATTTTAAAGGTCTCAGTGTGATTGTAAATACAATCTTAGTCTCAAATCAGTAGAACAGACCAAAAATTAAGATCTCAGGTTTGGGGAAAATTCTGTCCCACTGATGTTAGGGTTGTCCTAGAGAAGATCAGAGTGTTGTTTTTTTTTATTCTAGGTGGTATTTGGTTTTCGGTCACCTCTTGTCCCAAAAAAGCATTTGCAAAGCTTTTATTACTTTGAATTTATGAGTTTTTATGATGGTTTGAGTAATTAAGGAGATTTGGCGAAACACTTAGGGAACCATTCTGTAGTCAAACCTTCCCACACAGTCTCTGTGTGTCTCTATTGCCAGGTATAGTGGCTCTTACAATTCTTTTGTAAACTGCATTGCTAAGCTAATTGGTTTTATGCTGATCATTTGTGTGACTTTCTTCTATTATTTGTTTTAGATTTGACATTTGTTTATTAATTATTGCCTGGCAAATAAATGTAAAATTCATGATTAACTCTAGTTGATTATGTAGTCTTTTGTAAGCTATGACCAGGATATTACATACAGAAGTCTCATGAACGGATGGAGCATAGAGCACAACGTCTGGGACCTTCTGTTTTCTATCACTAACTTGGCAAGATATGACAAGGTGACTAAATCAACTATTCTTTATGCATTAACAAGCATTGAGCGGCCTACTTAAAGAATATTAGTTTACGGTTATATCCTCTGACTAAATTATGTCCCACCTCATTAAGATTATGGACTTCAAAGAAGTAGATGCCAACCCCGCAAACATCCCGAACCATCTAGAGACATACCAGCGTCCACTTCATTTAGAGTTTGGACAGAGGACCTCTTCAAATTTTTAAAGGCTCTGGCTTGGAGGAGTTTGTGCTGGATCTATAATGATCTCAAATGTTGAGCTATATTATGAGCTGCTTAGTAGCTTTGGGTTCCACAAAGTCCACTGACATATAAGACAACAGTAAAGTCATTACTCATAATCACACACTCATGGTAGTTCTCAATCTCCAGTGTTTTTTTTTATTGTTTTAAGATTTATAATCATACCCTTGATATCACCCACATGAGGATGGGTTCCCCTTTTAAGTGTGATTCCTCTCAAGGTTTCTTCCTTATTCATCTAGAGAGTTTTTTCTTGCCCCAGACACCCAAGCTGCTCATCAGGGATAAATACACATAATTCATTTTAATAAATAAAATCTGTAAAGCTGCTTTGAGACAATGTTCATTATGAAAAGTGCTATAGAAATAAACGTGAACTTAAACTTGAGCATGTGTAGTGGCTATCACTGACTTAGCAATTCATAACAAAGTAACAAATCAATTATTCTTTATGCATGAGCAAGCATTGAGTGTCTAATATAAGTTTACGGGTTTATCCTCTGACTAAGATTCGTACTGGCCAGTTTGCCTCTGTGAGCAGGTATTGTTAGCCAAGCTCAAGGCTCTAAGTGAATCCAGGTCTATAATGAATGATTAATTAAAAAAAGATGGTATGCTTAGAATAATCTTTTAAAATTAAAGAAGAAATACACCCAATATGGTGATCAACTTGAATTAAATATATTCAAGATAAATTTATATTACAAATTGGAGTCAGATTAGAGGTTTAAAATTTGATTCATGTAACAAATTGCAATCCATTTTAGTAATCTTTTACAGCAGCACAAGAAAGACTAACATGCAGCATACCTTCACCCACACCAGTGGATTCCGTCACTGGGCGACCGAGTGGGTTAGCCTACAATAATGTTAACAGGAGTATAATGTTGTTCAAAATGTCCTGAAAACCTCTGACATCTCTCCATCGGGACTGCAGTTTCATGAGCAACATCCAGGGTGTAAAAACCTGATCACTAATATATTTCATGTATACAAAAAAAGCATTTTGTTGGGTTTATGTATGGCTTGAAGTAACCAGTTACACAATAAAATGACTTTATTCATTCATATAAAAATTTAAATTAAAAACTGTTTTTTTATCATTTACAATTTACAAGTTCAGCTATAAATAAATCATATTTATGAAGTGTATTTTTGCCTTAGTACATACAAAAGCTTGATATTAGCTTAATTACTGAAAGCAGCAATGGTGATAGCACATCTACCTCACTGAGAAAGAATCAGGTGTTAGTTGTTATAAAGTGACAACAATTAACACTCTTTTAAGAGCATGTGTGTGTTCTTGTCACAACAGTTTAAAAATACATGGTATAAACAGGACATGCTGATACATTTCAATTCCTAGCAAAAATGTCTTCAATGCCAAAATTGCGCTGTACTGCATTTATTTAAAATAAAATCATTTATAATAATAGAAGTATCTATAAGACTACAGCATATAATTTGTGTGTATCTTCTTATAAGATCTGCGTATATTGTTTAGAGAAGCTAAGATGGGATTGGGAAGAGAAAAGTGGCAGTGTGTCCTTGGGCTCTGGGCCTGTGTCATTGTCATGGCTTATCAAAATCTAAGGGTGGGTGTGTGTGGGGGGGTGGATGCACATGGCTTTAATAAAATAAATAAATAAATAAATATCTGGAGTTTCCCCTCCAACACTATATGTAAAGGGCTGCAAAGGGAAACACATTTAACTTTGCCAATTTCTTATTGCCTGTCAGTCTTTTTAATTTGATCTGACGTCGGACAGTTACCATTTCGGGCGCGGAGTCAAGACACATATTGGCAAGGAGACTGGCAGCTAATAAAACTAGCTGGAATTCACTCTCGCAGATTCTTCCTCACTCCCTTTATTTATAAATCTCAATATTGTTATTATGAATATATCATAGAAGTATAAAGGTTCACCTATCTTTTTTCATGCCCTCACAGTTAATAACGTATTATTGATTTTGGAACTGGCCTGCATACATACCAGCTCTGCCCCTGAGCTTATATCACTTTTCCTCCATCACATGAGCCGTATCTTTATTTTGCCTCCTGGTGTCATGGGAAGAATAGATCTCTTTTTAATACTTCTCTTGATTATAGCCACACGGTCTTTGTAAATCCCACATCAAATGCGATTCTATCCTGTGTCAATATATAAGATCAGGTACTTTGTGTGTGTGTGTGTGTGTGTGTGTGTGTGTGTGTGTGTGTGTGTGTGTGTGTGTGTATGTGTGTGTAAGTGTACATTTAAATCCTATTCAACCTGATAACTGCTCTTACAATCAGTTTAGTTCAGGCATTGAGCAGAACATTTTTGCACGTTTTGAGAAAGACAAGAATGTGTGTTCATGATCATTTATGAGTTAATGCTTTTCTCAATGAGGCTGCCACTGAACCGCTTCTTTGTGTGGATCATCAGCCTTTTCAACAACAACAAACATAAGGAATGCTTGAAGTCTCCTTTGCCTTCATCATCGCTACAACCTAGATGGGGGAAAAAATTCAAGAAAAATAGGAAAGGAGTGGGCATGAGAGAAATAAGCGGTGCATGGATATATATGCGAATATATGCACCATCAGCAAAAAATGGTGCTGACTCAGCTGACGGCAGGGCTTTGCTGCATGCTAAAACACATAGTGGCAAAGCCCATTAAAAATGAATGCTGCACGATAATCACATTCACACTTAAAGTTTAATGCTACTACACCAAATCTGACAAAGAGAAGGTGGGGAAGGGCACTGTGATTAAGGCCCGAACTCTTGTACTTCCGTGTCAGGGTGGAGCCAGGCAATGGCCTCTGAGAAGTGTATCTGATTGGAAAGGTGTTCCAAATTGCAGCAATTATGCAAAATAAGACCCACAAGGACATACACTGTGTACGCAGAAGAGAGAGAAAAGCACTTAGAGGAACATCATGAAGAAAAGCTGGAAGACACACTGTGATTGTCACAGGTCTGACCCTCAGGGATAAAGGTCTAGTAAAGAGAAGGATGTGAAATTCAAATGAAATATGACCTCCTACAGCCATGTCAAATGTATTTTATGTTACACTTTAAAGTAGTAAACCAGAGATTCAAACATAAAAAGCCGAATCTGTTTATTAAACAGATGTGCACAATGTGGTGGAATTTTCAAATTAGAGTGTTAAAAGGAAGAAAAAAGGAGCGACAGAATGCAGGAAAGATTCCATCAATGCCATCAAAGAAAATATTTCTTCCAAAAAATATGTGTATGTGTGTTTGCATGTGTGCATGTATAAAGAAGGCCACTCTGAACCATTCTAGCACTGAGCTGCAATTGGACAAGAAAAGCACTTGTTACCAAAAAAGAGCCAAATTATAATTTTTTTTTCATTCTAAGAAAACCAATGGCAGACACAATGGGCCTTCTTGAAGATGTGCCTTGCCCTTTTTACTGTGTTTATGAAGTGGATGAAGTGTGTGTGTGTGTGTGTGTGTGTGTGTGTGTGTGTGTGTGTGTATGCAGGTGGGGGGCATTCTTATTTCTTTGCTACTTAACCGACCTCCTAAACATCCAAGCTTCTACTACTTTTCCTTGGGGGTTTTCAAGGTCAGGTGGGTCTGAATAAGTGTCCTCAAACACTGAGGCGCTGCTTCAATAGAGAAGGAGATATCACTTTCTCAGCCTTGCACTCTTTTCCTCTGAACCATGCCCAGAGCACATCCTCCTGTTCACTCACAAAGGGGCAATAAGGCAGAAAAGGAAAAGAGAAAGAAAGGCAATATTGTGAATGATGAGAGAGAGGGGCCAGAGAAGAGCAAAGTGGACGATGGAAATGTAGTGAGGGTGTGGAACATGTGCTTCTCAGTGCAGTAATGTTTTAGTTCCTGCCGATTGATGGCCTATTCCCACCACATATGCAGAAAGGCATTTATTGGACTGAGATGTGTAATTTTTACTGGTATTTTTTTTTTTGTTAGGGCCTTTGAGTTAACCCTTCCTTGTGTCATTAAGGACATACCACATACCATGCACACTTCCAAATTATGCAGAGCCTTGCTATTTTAGGACAACTAGTCCAACAAAATAAATCGATACATGTCAAAAGCCGAGACATTGAACCAGTGCTACCAATGAAGCTGAAGTTCCTCTATAATCTAGGTCACAATATGTAGAGCAATTTCAACAGATGGGCCAGAGTGTAGTCCCCAGGCGAACAGAAGTTTTCTTCTTTTATTCCTATTCACCCTCTCTCTTTATTTCTCTCTATCCTATCTCTATAATTTTAAGCACAATGTATAGATCCAATTCACAATACACTACATGCACAGCATTAGTTCATTGCCTTTTAGGTAGCTATTTTCTTTATGAATATACATGCACAAAACTCTTGCATGCATTCACAGAAGCGAAGCCAACTAGGTCACATACACATACAACAAGTTCGTATTCCTCCTTTTATTGATTTATTAATGTGTCAGTAATAAGACAATAGAAAAATATACATTGTATAGGACTACAGGGAGTCTCATTACTATTAATCCATGCAACTTATCAAAGAGGGAAAAGTGTGTGCATGGTGAACATCATATATCTTTGTGCAAAAAATAAAACAGGAGTAATGAATGGAATACTCTACAGTAGAAAACCTTCCAGTAGGACATGCAATAAATAAATAAATGCTGTAAATAATTAAGATTTTTGAGAAGCTTGGATGTATTGGGTGAGGTCATAATGGTGAGACTTGGCCACAATCAAAAAATAGCATGAAAAGGGTGTGTATGTGTGTGCGTGAATTTGGAGGTTCTGTAAATGCTGGGAGCCAAAAACAAAGTGATATGGATCCAGCAAAGACCCCCATGCGCTTAAAAACACTGAAGGGGTGAGAGGCATCTTGGAGGGCTCGGCTGATTGTTAACAGGGGGATGTGCGCACAATAGGGTGCTTTTGGGAAGTTCTGCCCTACAAACCCCCCCCCACACAACAAACTAGGCAAGCGTAGGACAGAGGAATGTTGAGTGTGAGTGTGTGGTGGCACGGGAAACTGTGGAGCCAGACAAAAGAGCGCTCCACCTGTTTACACTTCTGCTCTTGGGCTGTGTTTTCCAGAAGGCCTCTTGAAAGACTGTCAAAGCAGCTGGCCTGCTGTAGCCTAAAGCCATGTCCTGAAAAAGGGGAGAGGGTGAATGGCAGGAGCAATGGAACGAAAATAAGAGCGATTGATCTGTTAGGGCAAATATAGCAGAAAAAAGAAAAATGTATGAGTTAGATCTTTGACAAGGATAGGCAAAGAAGAGCTGCAGAGGCAAGAGGAGACAAAGAAGGATATGAGAATATCTTTTTCCCGAAACAATATTTGTGTCATTTGGACAGACAGGTTGGTGGATGGAAAAATGGAAAAGTGCACAGGGCTTTGTGTGCAAATTTCCCACCATGGCTTCAGCAGCTCCTTAGCAGTTAATTAAGGAGGCAGGAGGGGCAGGGAGGGGAGGAGAGCACCTCTTAACGAGCATTCTACCCGGCATGAATGAGGGGTTTGTCCTAAACTGAGCGGCAAGAGGCCAAACAATGTCAAAAGCAATTAGCGGTAGCACTGGGCAGTCAGAGAACAAGCATAGGCTACATCACACACACACACACACACACACACACACACACACACACACACACAAACACCCACACACACACAGAGATACACACACACAGAGATACACACACAATTAGTAGGCAAGAAAATAAGACATGCATTAGTTGAAGGAAGGGGAATGTGTAAAAAAAAAAGGCTCTAGAGGTATAAAGAAAAGTGCAAGAAGGACCACCTGCCAGAATAAACACCTGAAAACATATGCCCCTTGACTATACATATACAATTAATTTGTGTATGGAGTACTGCAGGTGTGATTGTTTATGATGACCACATGTTGCATTAAAGCTATGAGTCTCAATTTATACTGAAATATAGTAAAAAAATGTACATTGGTATAAGATAGAAAAACAAAGGTAGAAGAAAATAAAACAGAAATTCACACAGATACAAATACATTCTGTAATTTCATTTAATGTACTATAAATTGTAATTAAATCAATTAATGCTGATTTAATTATAAATCGGGGCTAGAGTACTCTTTCAGAATGTTATACTACAAAATTTTTTAAAGTATATTAGCTGGCCACTTTTATGTGATCAATTGCCAACTTTGCTGTCAATAAGCAACAGTTTTTTGTCTATACAAAGTTGTCACTGAGGCCGCTAGCCTCTCATACTCCCTCTGTGTACCTGCTACTGTCTCTTCACCTTGGCACCTTCTCATCACTCCAGCTATTCTCTGTGGGTGAAGTGCCACTTTACCACTTTAGTATGCAAGCCCTGGCAATGTTTTAGCTGCCTAACCAGCAATTCAGACTAAAGAAGAATTGTGTTTGAACAAGAGAGTCAGTCATTTGCTGTTAGTCTTTGTGTGAGTGAGTAAGAGAGGTCTACAATGACAGCAACCTTCACTAATTGGCAGGAATATATTCATATAACTTTACACATTAGTTTTTCACTCTGAAAAGGAAGAGGTGACATTGGCTGGCTGTGAGAAAGTGGAGCCCTGTGGTTGCTGGGTCATAAATGCTTTTTGAAGTGTGTGTGTGTGAATCGGTGAAGTGCAATTTGTGATTGCACCTTTTCATGCTGTCTGAGGGCATGGGAAATGAGGCCAGGTAATGTGTGCCAGACCATGTCTTGCTGCTGATGCAGTGAAGTTTTTTTTTTTTACGGATAGTCAGTCTTTGTTTCTCTTCAACCAGTAGCTGTGCTCATTTACTGTACTCTCCAAAATTCACTTCCTTACCATATGTGTCAAGCTAATAAATGACAAAAAGTAAAAGAACCCTCTTACTTCTAGTATAGCCAAAACCTTCCTCACCCTCTCATCACCCTTTCCTCTGTTTTAGCATCTCCAACTCATAAATCCATTAAATGATCCTTTCCTCCACAGCCAAAAAGAAAGAAAGAGAGAGTCCATGGCATCCCCTCTCCTGATCAATCATGGCTCCGTGAGTGTAATCTCCTCGAGGCAGGCCAGGAGGAGTGATCAGTGACAGAAGAGACGCACGTCGACACAAACCGCCTTTTCCAGGAGGATGGGGGGTGGGGTAATCAAAGAGAGATTGAGAGAGGGTTGAAAATTGCCATGCAGATTTAGAGCCCATAAAGACAGAGCCAGGTTCTTTTCACTCTACCTCAGCCAAGCCCCCCCTGTAAACAACCCCCTTCTTCTCCCCCCCCCACTCCTACTCTCACTGGGCCGCTAATTGGAAGCAGGTAACTGCAGACGAGGGCCCAGGTTGCGGTAACCTTGGTGGCAGTCCGCCTGCTCCCCTGCATGCGGCCAGCTATTCATCATGCCACTGGGAAGGAGGGGGAATATGCAGCAGAGGGAAATGAGCAGGCTGAGACAAGCCCCCAGAAGAGTAACAAATCACCCCCTCAGTTGCCCAGCCCCACCCAGAGGAGCATACTGATGGAGCTAGCCAAACAGCGGGGCTGCAATCAGCCAAGAAGGCCTGTGCATACAACATTGCAAGGTTCATACTCCAACAATCATTGCTGTCCCAAAAAATTGTTTTCCTTCCCCATGCCTATTTATTTAAACTGTAAGAGGATTACTGTTTAAAAGAATATGCATGTACAGATACATACCTTTAGTTAAGCAGCTCAGTACAGCATAACACCTATGGTGCACTCATTGTGTAAATTTCTTTGGTGGATCTCTGCACTTATTATTGTGAGTAACTTGTCAGCTGATCAGACACCTTTATGGCATTGACATACAGGCAACTGATATGATTTCACTTTTGCAAAGGAGAATCAATAGTAGGTAAAGAGTCAACCAATAGGTCTTGTCTTTATCTAAACAAAAATCTGTTATTTAGAAATCACCTGGCAATGAAGACTTCTCTTGGGATTCAGACTTCTAGTGTTTTTGTGTATTGCTTAGTACTACAGAATGCATTGTCTATGGTTATAATGTTGTGTTAGTGTGGTGCTTGTAAAACATCATGAATGCTATTTGGTTACAAAATTGTTTATCCCTTTTTTCTCAAAGTGTAAAGTGAAGGTTTCTATTACCAGACTTTATCCAAAGGTGTGGACTCATCCAGCAAAATTGTAAACAGCACCATGGACAGCTACAATTCCACATTCTTGGAAGGTTCCTGAAACAAAAACAATGGTATGCACATCAAAGTCATGGCCAAGCCCATCCACCATTGCTGATCCTCTCAGCCAACCAGCTAGCAGAACAGGATAGAAGAATATTCTATTGCATGTCTAAACGGTGCATTAATTCTGCTCCCCTTATTTTTTGTGCTAATTCCCCAAAGAAAGCCAGACCTCCAGCTTTACATTAGGAACCGGACCCACCTGCACTCAGCTGCCTCACACTCTAATCCACTACAGAAACCTTGAGCACAACCACCTGGAGTAAATCTTTCTCTCTGCTTCCTGATTAAAATACTCCACCTGAACTCAGCTCGAACTCAGGGTGTTAGTTGAGTTTATGCCTCTAGTCTGTGCACCCTCACATAATCTACTTACAATAATGATTGCTGTTTTATGCAATATCAGGTTTTGCATTCTGCATTGACACAAGAATGTGTATAGCTACGTGTAAAGGTGTCTTTTGAATTTTTTATTCAATGCTCTGAAGTGTGTTTAATCCTCATTGTATGATTAAACAGCCAAAGCTGTAGCCAGAATTACTCAGTATATCTATTTTGATTGATTAATGTGGGGGAACTAGAGGATTAGTTTAAATAAAACAGTGGTTGGTTCCAGTATGAGCATACAAAGCCATGCTGTAATACTCAAAGGGGAGAGCCAACAATAGCACAGCAACTCATCATCATCAGACCTTAGCCTTGTCTGCATACATGCGTGTGTGTGTGTGTGTGTGTGTGTGTGTGTGTGTGTGTGTGTGTGTGTGTGCGTGTGTAAAATTCCCTTGTGAAGCCTACTACACCAATTTACAGACCAGGACAATCACTCACTCACATCTACATACAGGCTGATGAGTGCCTCTGTGGGCTTTGTCACATGATCACTGTAGTCACCTGACCTTCTCTTCCATTTTGCTGATCAAAAGCCAGGAAAGGTGTGTAATAAAACTGTTTACATTTTTAATTGATACTCCATCAGGAATTGCTTATGTATTGTTACTAATAAAATTAACTTATCCAATTTATTTACTCTGTTCTCTAAGAAATCCATTGAAGTTGGCAAATGCACGTTGTACCAGTTTTGATCACAAGGGCATCAGAAAAAAATTAAACACTTGAGATGATCATATCTTTTTTTAAAGCTAAGCCCAGGTACAGTTGTTTTACATGAAGATCATGATTATTGTTTAATTTCATAATTTATGTTTTGCATTTAAAGTCTGTAAAGCACTTAAAGGGAGTCTTATGTAGCCATTAGGGTTGCAACCCAGCCATTATGGTTGCTCAAGCCAGTTTACTCTTAGTGACGGTTCCTAAACCGGATAAATGGGGAGGGTTGCTTTAGGAAAAGCATCCAGCGTAAAATGTGCCAAATCAAATATGCGGACCACAAACCTGAATTCCATACTGGATCTGTCTAGGCCTGAAGTTGAGGAGGAGAGTGAAGACTGAAAAAAAAAATAGATGGAGAGAAGAGGTCAGACAGGGAATTGGTGGAGGTGAAGAGGTGCTGGATGATTGAGCAACTACTGCAGAAGTGATAAGGGAGACAGCTAGAAAGGTACTAGGTGTGACATCTGGAAAGGGAAAGAAAGACAAAGAGATGGTGGTGGAATTAGGAAGTGCAGGAAAGCAGAAGGAAAAAGAGGTTGGCAAAACAGAATTCGGATCGACAGAGAGATGAGAAAAGTAAGCAGGTGTACAAGGAGATGCAAAGCAGGTGAAGGCAAAGGAAAATGCATTAGAGGAGCTGTATGAGTATAAGAATTTGGACACCAAGGAAGGATGGAAGCTGGGATGTGGGATGTGCTACAAGTTACAGCAATAAAGGATGCAGATGAAAATGTTTTGACCACTTGAGAAGAGTGTGTTGAGTCGGCAGAGGGAGTATTTTAAGCAGCTGATGAATGAGGAAAATGAGAGGGAAAGAAGGTGGATGATGTGGAGATGGTGAACAGGAAGTGAATCAGATTAGTAAGAAGGAAGTGAGAGCAGCTATTAAAAGGATAAAGAGTGGAAAGTCGGTTGGGCCAGATGACATACCAGTAGAAGAATGGAGATGTTTAGGAGAGATGGCAGTAGAGTTTTTAACAAGATTGTTTAACAAGATCCTGGAAGGTGAGAGGATGCCTGAGGGATGGAGAAGGAGTGTGTTGGTACCGATTTTTAAGAATAAGGGAGATGTGCAGACCTGTTGATGAAGAAGTATGGAGAAGATCGGAATGATTTGCATTGTGTGTTTGTGGATCTAGAGAAGCATACGACAGCGTGCCGAGAGAAGAGTTGTGGTATTGTATGAGAAAGTCAGATGTTCAGAGAAGTATGTGAGGGTGGTGCAGGACATGTATGAGGACAGTGTGACAGCAGTGAAGTGTGCAGTAAGAATCACAGACTGGTTCAATCTGGAGGTTGGATTGCATCTGAGCCCATTCCCGTTTGCAGTGGTGATGGGCAGGTTGACGGATGAGGTCAGACAGGAATCTCCGTGGATCATGATGTTTGCAGATGGAATGAAGTGTAGGGAACAGGTTAAGAAGAGCCTGGATAGGTTGAGGTATGCACTGGAGAGAATGAAAGTCAGTAGGAGTAAGACAGAGTATATGTGTGAATGAGAGGGAGGAAAGTTGAGTGGTGCGATTGCAGGGAGAAGAGGTGGTGAAGATGGATGTGTTTAAGTACTGGGTTTTAACAGTGAAAAGTAATGAAGAGTGTGTTAGAGAAGTGAAGAAAAGAGTGCAGGCAGGGTGGAGTGGGTGGAGAAGATTGGCAGGAGTGATTTGAGATAGAAGGGTATCTGTAAGAGTGAAAGGAAAAGTTTATAGGACTGTGGTGAGACCTGCGATGTTGTATGGTTTAGAGACAGTGACATTGAGTAAAAGACAGGAGGTGAAGCTGGGGTTAGCAGAGCTGAAGATGGTGAGATTTTCATTGGGAGTGACAGGATTAGAAACAAGTTTACTAGAAGGACCATGCATGTAGGACGTTTTGGGGACAATGCGAGGCAGGCCCAATTGAGATGGTTTGGACATGTGCGGAGGAGGGACATTGGGTATATCGGTAGGAGAATGCTGAGGATGGAGCTGCCAGGAAGGAGGAAAAGAGGAAGTCCAAGGATGAGGTTTATGGATGTGGTGAAGGAGGCAGATGTAGAGGACGGGGGGTATGGAGACGGACGATCCGATTTGGCGACCCCTAACAGGAGCAGCCAAAAGAAGTAGAAGATGAAGAAGAAGAAGAGGAAGAAGAAGGAGAAGGATGTCTTATGCAGATATTGTGATGTAGCAAATTTGATTAATTAAAAATAGTTAAAGCATTGTTTTCATACTATGGACCGTAGAATAAACACACAACAAAGTAAAAGTATTTCCAGTTTTTAATTTAAAAGAATTTTCTTTTAAAATAGCAGAACAATATTTTTCTATGATACTGTCCATTTTTATATCTTTGTTCATTGCCATCTTAATTCAATGTCATTTCCAAAGATTCATTGGTTATTTCTTTGCCACACTTCTCTCTGGCTCTTTACAACTACTCTTATGGGAAAAGCAGTATTTTGATTAAAGAAAGAAAAGGAGGGGCTGAAGTGGTGTTGGGGGAGGGGGGGGGGGGGTCCTTAGCAGTGCACAAGATTAGCCATAACACCTTCAGCACACACACACACACACACACACACACACACACACACTGTGCTGATGTAAGCAGATGTCTGAGGTTAGCGCTGGTTAAAAGCTAAATGAAAATCTGTGCTATAAAGGCAGTTAGATAAGGCTGGGCATATGCAGCACCACTGCCCCTTACTCCAGGAGGGATTAAATCCATATAGTTTGCTACAGGCTTCTCAGACGCTTAGACATAACCAGTGACTGCAAACAACAGTTTTAGACTGTAAAGACTGGGCTAACTGTAACATATAGATGTGTTGAGGCAGGAGGCTTTATGATTACTGAAGCAGTAAGCTCTGGGCCATAAACAAGAGTAATATCAGCCATGGAGTGAGATATTTGAGATGCTTGGTAAAACACACACACACACACACACACACACACACACACACACACACACACACACACACACACACACACACACACAAGGAAATTGCTCTCAACTTGACCATACAGTACGGGTTTGCTGTACTCTGTCATTTCCCTACTGTATATAGATGTATAAATAGAAATATATTATTATAGTGCTGCCCACTTTAGTGGAAAGCCAGAGCTTGTAAAGAAGTCGTTATGACTTCTGTGGATTCCAGTGGGATGAGTGTAGAGTCTCTGTGCTTGTCTTTTGTAGAAACAAGCTGGTGAGCTATATGTGATGAGTAAAGTATGTTTACCATTTCAAAACAGTGATCTGTTTAGTCAATGCTATAAATTTAAAAAACAAATAAGCCTTTGTGGATGTTTTTTTTGGCAAAATATTTGTAGAAACAGCAAAGCTCATTATAGGTTACAGGTGCTGCTTTGTTAACCCTGTTGCAGTAAGCAGACATGTTGATGTCGTTTGATGTCTCTTGTTGAGCTGAACAAATTCGGAAGTAATCATTAATCAGCAATAATAAAGTTCATGTGAGAAGGCATTTTTTTTTATCCTTAAATCAAAGTTTGTTCATAAAGGTTATGATTATCTCTGTAAAACAAGGACAATTTGCTATAAATAATGCATTGAGCAAAAAAAATTAAACCATTATTTGTTGCAGTTATATATATATATATATATATATATTGCATCATGGAAAACATGGGTTATGTCATATGTTTGGGTCAAATAAGGTTTGCATAAATAATGTTTATTATTACAGTGGAACCCGGTTATGTCGATGTCCTAGGGGTCGCCAAAAAGCATCGAGGTAACCCATGATCGAGATAAACGAAAATCAAAATGGCGGCAATATATTAACGTGCTTAAAATTTCTTTATGTACACGATGTGCGTTTAAAAAATGAGAATGTGCATGCACGTGTTTTTAAAGGTTTTTTTTACACAACAGCGTTGCCGCGATTTGTTTGATGAAGGCATGCTATAAAAATACATACAGTACATGTTTATCTGTCTGGAATCTACCTGCCACGCCCCCTTCGGCCCCCTTCAGCGTGTCAGGTGTTTTCTCGGCCGCTTTCTCTGAAACTCTCGGCTTCAATCGCGCACTTATGGTGCTCGTTTATCATCATCACCAGCTCCTATTTAAACTTCCACACTCTCACTGTCCGTTATTGTTGGTATATGTTGGTTCATGGTGGTCGTTATTATCGCTCATGTGTATCCCGGTACGTGTCTTCCCACCGGCACTCTCTCAAATTATTGTTGTTTTTATTATTTATTTTTTTGGGGGGGCTGCAATATAGTGGAGTTTGTGGCTGTATGCTCTCTTTGTCACAGGATCCAAAATGACCAAAATTACTCAGGGTTTGTTTATTCTGCCAGTGTTTTGCACCATTTAAGTGAAAGGAAATGTACATCAACCTTTAACAGTCAGCCTATAGATGATTTTCTTCCGTTACTTTGACACCTGGAACACTTAAATGCTCTTAGTTCAGCTTGCTTCAGGATTTCTCACTGGTCATCTGCTGTGAGAAGGTCTCAGGAGAGTGGTCAGACATGACAGAGAGAGAGAGAGAGAGAGAGAGAGAGAGAGAGAGAGAGAGAGAGAGAGATAGAGAGAGAGAGAGAGAGTGAGTGCGAGAGAGAGAGAGACCTGCGGCCACAGGCCCCATTCTGGCTGTTAATCACTGGCTGAGTGTAGCAGCCAGGCTATAATGAAGGATTTATCTGGGGTCTTCAGAGCACTTAGGGCCCAATCGACAGTGGCCCACTGACACAGTGATGAACACTTTGCCTCCTTTGAGAGCTAGAAACAGCATGGAGGCAGAGAGGGGAGGGAGATGGATAGAGGGCTGAAAAAAAAGAAGAGGTGACAGGTTCTGTTTCATTGGTCCACTAAAGGATAACATGGCTGATCATAACTAATATAATTAAACCGCAGGCAGATAGTTTAAGACTTTTGAATTGATCACATACTTTAATTGATCTTTTAAATCTATTTCTGATACCCCGATACTGTGAATTTAATCTGTTAAAATCGTAATGACCAAGATTTCGACAGGATGCTAATAGGGCAAAGAAAAACCTTTATTCTGTTTATTTTTGAAGTCATGATGAATACAGGAATCGATAAGGTGGAGACAGTACTGGAGTTGCACACTGTCACAGGATTATTAATGCATAGCAGAAGGAAAAAAATGAATTAAAGATTATAGTACAGATCTGTGGTAGGCCTTATTCTTTGATAAGCAAGCATTTAATCATGCTGTCTACACACAGCATTGTTGCATTCATCAGAAAAGTGTGTTCATGCTCTGTTTGTGTTGAACATCTTAGAGCCAGCACGTAGTTAAAAAAAAAAAATACCAGTACCGGCAACATCTTAACATTATTGATCAGCGTGTCCACATTAAGAACACATGCTCAAACCACAACAAATATATCTTATGCATGTACTCGCCCATCTGTTATCTTGCATTTTTGTATAACCGATTGTGTATATGATCATACTTGATGCAAATCTAAGTTTAAGGATGTGTATAATGACAAACACACACACACACACACACACACACACACACACACACACACACACACACATACACACACACAGAGGTGTAGCAGGCTTGGTGTGGGGGGGTCGGCGGCGATGGTGACAGAAATTGAGGGGGACGGGGTGGCAGCTGCGGGCTGCTCGGAGCACTGTCAGAGCGGAATGATTAATGAATGGCGGCCCCAGCTGAGCCTAACCTTTGGAGAACCGCGCAGGACATCTGCAGAACTGTCAGCGCTCTGACAAGGACAGAGCTGAACAACCAATTATTTCGCCATCACTAAGGTGGGCTGTCAGCTTAATCCTAGCCATTCACTTAGGCAAGGACAGGCAAATTTCTCCTTTACATACACATAGGGCTGTGCTGCTGCAGTGGACAAACACACACACATACACACAAACACCTACGAACGCAAACACATGCACACGAACATGCACCCGCAATCAGTGACATACAAACAGGCGCTCTGAGACACAAACACACACATACACATACACACCCCCTCACTCACACACACATATACACAAATACACACATACGCTCGGACTAAACAGACTTAACCCCTGCAGTGCCTGAGGTAGAAGCATCCAGGTGACTTGTGCTATTGTGAGCGCAATACATACCACAGGTTTAATGACAATAGTGTCGTGTGTGGGGGTTTGGGTTTTTTTTTTGTGTATGTGTGTGTGTGTGTGTGTGTAAGACCTGCAACAGGACCCAGTTTTATAGCTTTCCAGACAGTGCCATGTTTTGGTAGCACAAATGTCAAATACAAGAAAAAATAAACTATTTCAGCTACTGTAATAAACGCATAGCAAAACACATATATAAAAGGTATATATTACAGTAAGGAAATTAATTTCCCCCTGATGTAAGTGTGTGTGTGTGTGTGTGTGTGTCTGTGTGTGTGTGTGTGTGTGTGTGTGTGTGTGTGTGTGTGTGTGTGTGTGTGTGTGCGTGTTCCAGTTACCTAGATGAACGGTGATGGGCTGATGTTCTGTCCAGGGTATTTCTTCACATCACACACAGTGTTTCTAAAGTAAAACAGGCACCAGATCTGCTGTGACTATTAACATGATAAAACAGGCATAGTACATGAATGAGTGATTCAGCCAAGGATATAGAAAAGAAATGACACCTGTACAGTCAGTTAATACATCTATGTTGAGATGCTTAAAGTGAACACTGAAGTGTCTGTCCATTACACCACATTGCTACAGATAAGACGGCCAGTTTTGGTCACAGATTTGCTGTAGGTGCCATTTCCAGAAGTATTTAAATGGAGGAAATGACTGATCAGCAACACCGTTAGCATTGACCTATTGGCAAGACATTTTCAATGAGCTACTAGGTGTTTTTACATCCTAAACAGTGTTGCAGTGTTTTTCATCCCATATCACAGGTTTTTAATAACTTTACTTTAAAATGATAATTAGACATATGATGTTTTTGTTCTAACAGCGAACTGGTATACTCTAATGGTGAATTGTTTAATGATACTAGCTGTTCCTGCACTGTAGTAGACACACTGTGATCTATTTAAAATGATTTTCTTAGCAGATCACACTGAAGGTCAAGACCAAAAATTCATGATGTCCTGCTGCTTGAAATTTGATTCCCACCAGATATGTGACTTACATCAAGCTGGAACCCCACATATGTGTCTCTTCTGTCCTTTGTGTGTTTGAGACTTAAACTCAATGTAACTCTGTGTGTGTGTGTGTGTGTGTGTGTGTGTGTGTGTGTGTGTGTGTGTGTGTGTGTGTGTGTTGGTGAGAAAGAGACTGAGTGATGGAGATCTGATTGAGGCATTTCCTTGGCGCTAACGGATGGAGCTTGGCTGGCCAGCCTATTGACAGACTGCTGATGAAGCTCAAGGGAGTGAGAAGGGGAAATTAGGCAGGGATAAAATCAATTACCTTTAAAGCTGTCCCTCATCACTGCATGGCTCTGTGTGTGTAGTTTGTTTTGATTATTTATTTATACCACAGTACTGTTGAATTCTCTATTCTAGTTGGTTGGACGGTCTCTGTAACAGCATGGCTTTAATGTTAGTCCTGAGCTGCTTTTTAAATTTTTTTAATTGATACATTAGTTTTATTCATGACAGTTAATTGACAGGGACATACACAGTTAATTATTTACATGATTTAAAGCTTTTTATAAGTATATATATAAAGATGCCTTGTTCAGAGATGCCCAAATAAGGGTCTGTGGGCAAAATTTTGCCCAAGTTAAACTTTGTTTAGACCTGTCATGCTATACTGTATATAAGAAGAAAAAAAATGGCATTTGGAAAATGTTTTAAAATGGCTTTATGTCTCTCATTAGACATCACTGAATAGCTGTACTGTATTAGGCACTGGACTATTGTACTCATTGTACCAAATGGATTATTACTCATTGTACTATAAATTTCACTGAACTACAGTTTTGAAAATAAAACTGCATTAGCTAAGCAGATTACAGCATATTTTATTTAATGATTTCTATTATTGTCTTTCTTCTTCTTCTTCTTCTTCTTTCGGCTGCTCCCATTAGGGGTCGCCACAGCGGATCATCCGTCTCCATACCACCCTGTCTTCTACATCTGCCTCTTTCACACCAACTACCTGCATGTCTTCCCTCACCACCTCCATGAACCTCCTCTTTGGCCTTCCTTTTTTCCTCCTACCTGGTGGCTCCATCCTCAGCATTCTTCTATCAATATAATTCATGTCCCTCCTCTGCACATGTAAAACCATCTCAATCTCACCTCCCTCACCTTGTCACCAAAACACCCTACATGCGCGATGTCCCTCTAAAAAACTCATTTCTAATCTTGTCCATCCTCATCATTTGAATCCAACGAAAACCTCAACATCTTCAGCTCTGCTACTCCTGTCTTTTACTCAATGCCACTGTCTCTAAACCATACAACATCCCAGGTATCACCACAGTCCTATAAACTTTCCCTTTCATTCTTTGCAGATACCCTACTATCACAAATCACTCCTGCCAATCTACTCCACACACTCCACCCTGCCTGCACTCTTGTCTTTACTTCTCTAACACACTCTCCATTACTTTGCACTGTTGACCCCAGGTACCTGAACTCTTCCACCTTCTCCACCTCTTCTCCCTGCAACCGCATCACTCCACTGCCCTCCCTCTCATTCACACACATGTACTCTGTCTTACTCCTACTGACTTTCATTCCCCTTCTCTTCAGCACATACCTCCACCTCTCCAGACTCTCCTCAACCTGCTCCCTACTCTTACCACAAATCACAATATCATCCGCAAAATTCATAGTCCAGGGAGGCTCCTGTCTGACCTCATCCGTCAACCTATCCAACACCACTGCGAACAGGAAAGGGCTCAGAGCTGATCCTTGATGTAGTCCAACCTTCACCCTGAACCAGACTGTCGTACCTACTGCACACTTCACTGTCGTCACACTGTCCTCATACATGTCCTGCACCACCCTCAAATACTTCTCTGACACACCTGACATCCTCATACAATACCACAACTCCTCTCTTGGCACTCTGTCAAACGCTTTCTCTAAATCCACAAATACACAATGTAATTTCTTCTGTCCTTCTCTATACTTCTCCATCAACATCCTCAAAGCAAATAAGGCATCTGTGGTGCTCTTCCTCGGCATGAAACCATACTGTTGCTCACAGATGGTCACCTCTTCTCTCAGCCTGGTTTCCACTACTCTTTCCCATAACTTCATGGTGTGACTGATCAACTTAATTCCCCTGTAGTTACTGCAAGACTGCACATCTCCCTTATGCTTAAATATCGGTAACAGCCTTCTCCATTCCTCAGGCATCTTTTCACCTTCCAAAATCCTGTTAAACAATCTGGTTAAAAACTCCATTGCCATCTCTCCTAAACATCTCCACGCTTCCACAGGTATGTCATCGGGTCCAACCGACTTTCCACTCTTCATCCTCTTAATCGCTGCTCTTACTTCCTCCTTACTAATCCTATCTACATCCTGCTTCACCAACTCCACATCATCCAACCTTCTCTTTCTCTGATTTTCCTCATTTATCAGCTGCTCAAAATACTCCCTCCACCTTCTCAACACACTCTCCTCACTAGTCAACACATTTTTCTCTCCATCCTTTATTGCTCTAACTTGCAGTACATCCTTCCCAGCTCGGTCCCTCTGCCTGGCCAATCGGTATAACTTCTTTTCTCCTTCCTCAGTGTCCAACCTGTCATACAGCTCCTCATATGCCTTTTCCTTGGCTTTTGCCACATCCCTTTTTACCTGTTGTCGCATCTCCTTGTACTCCTGCCTACTTTTCTCATCACTCTGTCTATCCCACTTCTGTTTTGCCAACCTCTTTCTCCTTATGCTCTCCTGCACTTCCTCATTCCACCACCACGTCGCCTTGTCTTGCTTTCTATCTCCAGATGTCACACCAAGTACTTTTCTAGCTGCCTCCCTCATCACTCCTGCAGTAGTTGCCCAATCATCCAGCACCTCTTCACCACCACCAAGCCCCTGTCTGACCTCTTCCCTGAACCTCACACTACACTCATCCTCCTTTAGTTTCCACCATCTTATTCTTCTTTCAGTCCTCACTCTCCTCCTCTTCTTCTTCGCCTCCAAAACCATCTTACAGACCACCATTTGATGCTGTCTAGCTACACTGTCCCCTGCCAACACCTTACAGTCTCCAATCTCCTTCAGGTTGCATCTCCTGCATAGCACAGAGTCCACCTGTGTGCACCTTTCTCCACTCTTATACGTCACCCTATGATCCTTCTTCTTCTTAAAATAAGTGTTCACCACTGCAATTTCCATCCTTTTAGCAAAATCTACCACCATCTGCCCTTCCACATTCCTCTCCTTAAAACCATTCCTACCCATCACCTCCTCATCACCTCTGTTCCCTTCACCTACATGCCCATTAAAGTCTGCCCCAATCACCAGTCGTTCTTTCATAGGTACACCATCTACCACTTCATCTAATTCACTCCAGAATCTTTTCTTCTCCTCCATCTCACAGCCAACTTGTGAAGCATAGGCACTGATGACATTTATCATCATCCCTTCAACTTCCACCTTCACGATCATCACCCTATCAGAAACTCTCTTCACCTCCACTACACTCTTACTGTACTCTTCCTTCAGAATCACCCCTACACCATTTCTCTTTCCATCCACACCATGATAAAACAGTTTAAACCCACCTCCAATGTTCCTGACCTTACATCCTTTCCACTTGGTCTCCTGAACACACAACATATCTACCTTTCTCCTCTCCATCATATCAGCTACCTCTCTCCCTTTACCCGTCATAGTACCAACATTTCAAGTACCAACCCGAGCCTCCACTCTCCCACACTGCTCCTTTCCCTGCCGTCTCTGTAGACGTCTACCTCCTCTCCTCCTCCCCCTTTGGCCAACAGTAGCCCAACTTCCACCGGTACCCTGTCGGCTAATGATACCTGTGGCGGTCGTTGTTAACCCGGGCCTCGACTGATCCGGTATGAAATTCTCATTTGTTATCTGCATATTTGATTTGGCACATATTTTACGCTGGATGCCCTTCCTAACCCAACCCTCCCCATTTACCCGGGCTTGGGACTGGCACTAAGAGTGCACTGGCTTGTGCATCCATAATGGCTGGGTTATTTCTATTTATGTCTTTAAATTAAAATATTATAAAATCATAAATGAGAGGAAAGTTTGGTATAATGCAACATTTATTTTTGGCCCAGGGCTCTGATAAAAGTTTGATTTTTGACTCTTCATAGAAAAGGGTGGGCACCTCTGCTTTTATCTGATATCCTTTCAGCTGATATAGTATAAGTGATTATAAGAAACTTGCTCTGCAGATGTTTTGTGCCAAACTGTACATTTACTGTAAATAAGTGTTGTGTGTCATTCAATTTTTTTATGAAAAAAAAAAAATCTAACTAATAAATAAATGCACTAACAAAAATGTCAATGTACATACTTATTATTTTTATTATTATATTATTATATTATTATTATCTTGCCTATACAATGATGAAGACCAACTTGGCAAACATACTGAAACATCTGTATGATGTACACACAATCACTAAAATGTCTCCCTTTGAATTATCATCAGCTGAGAAATATAATTTGATATAAATAATAAGATGAGATAAATAATGTTGAATAAACCTTGGTCAATCTTTTCACAAAAATAAAGTTGATGTCCAGTTAATACTTTTTCATTTTAAAGCAATACAGTATAATCAATTAATTTCTAGCGAAATAAAAATTAGATTTATTGGAACATCATGAATATGTTAATCCTGGTAGACTTGAAATAGCCCCATTCTAAAAATATCATTACAGAATTGTTATTGATAATGATGCTAATACAACTAAGCCTGTCTATAAACAATTGTAAAATATATTTTGGCTATTTTTGCTCTTATGTGGTTATCATGATGTCTACAAGAAAAAATTACATCTCCAAAGAGATATAGGAAGGACCAGACATAAGACATAATATTTGTCACTTCACATTTACTTTAATATATATATTATTGTGGTTGTTTTTTTGGTTTTTTTATTTGCTAGATTTTACAAATGTGAGTGAGTGTGTGTGTCTGTAAGACAGAATGTGTGCATCTGCATAAACATTTTATACAATTATAAATACATATTATACAGTACAAAAATATGTCTATGTACACTTTCATCAAAACTGTTTAAGTGGTGGTTGTATTGTTTTTGTAATATTTTAAAGATATTTGGGTTTAAGATCAAAAGATGAATATGGGAAAATAGATCATAGGGCTGTAACATTATACATTTTCGTATCGACAATTTTCGGTACAGGACTTTCGGTTTGGTACAAACAGTAATTTTTACATGCGGAACATAGTTTAAATTTAAATTCCCCATTAGGAACTTATTATCGGCGGACCACAAGTCAATATTATTAAACTTGAATCCATACACAACAATGCCAGAGGTATTAAAAAGAAACAAGAGTTAGCACAGTGTTACTGAGATAGGTAAAAATATCATTATTCCAGCTTTTATTTATTGATTTTTTTAGCTTGATATGTTAAACAACTTTAAACATGGCACTTTTATTGAGAGACCCAGGAATATGAACAGATTGTTAAATTTTTGGATGTCAGTAACTGCATCAAGCCCACTGCTCTTACAATGTTTTTGTCCAACTTGTTTTGTTGTTTGTCTTTTTTAGGACCCTGTTGGATATGCCTAATAGCAATGCACTGGTTCTGATCAATTATTCTTCTATTATTAGCTTTAAAATGTCTTCTATTTTTTTTTACCGTAGACCTGTTGTCTCCATGTTGGTTTAACTTTTTTAACAACAAATCTAGCAGACAAAACCTAGAGCTCAAACCAAGAGTAGACACTGAGTATTTGAAAATTATTCTAATATGCCATTGCTGGGCAACAATGCATGTCAGTCACTTGTTCCAATAATTTTGGCAAAAAATGTAATGGGGTAAAAAAAAATGATGTGGCCAAATTAAAGCATACAGGTTATAACTCATCCAGATGTAAATATCAAGAAATGTATGTTACAGTTGTCATTGTTAGTCCCAAGTATATGTTTAGATCTAAAATCCAAACACTGTAAAGAAATACAGTACACCTTCAAAATCACATTATCGTTCTCCCCTTGTCTCCTCTTTTTGCCCTGCCCAGCCATTGGTTAAAATTTTTTTTAGCTATTAGGGAAAAGGTTTTCCACTAAGGCAGCTGAAGGACAAAATGCCAAGTCAAGCCATGTGAATCCGTCCTGTGATTTAGCTTCTGTATATTCATGAATGAACTTCATGTTACTCCGATGCATGAGATGTCTCGGCTGACACTCTTCAGTAGGTTTGATCTCTCTCACCAGCTTGACTACTTCGTATGGAGACAAATCGGCTCCACCTTTGAATTCATGAAATTCGCAGATGAAACCATGCAGTGCTGTGCTCTAGGCGAAGATGTGTGTAGGAACGGGTCATATCTGAGTGGGTAAATCTCTGCATGTAGAGGATTGTATGATTAGGGGTTCATTAGAAGCTTGAGTTACCTTGAATGCTAATCGGCCCAGGCAGACACTGGAGAGAGAGCTGGCTGGGTGTGAAAGTGGGTTAGTAGACCACAGTGTGACAGAAGGAGAAAAAACTATGCAGAAGCTGTAAAGTGGGACAGCAAACACTAAAATAAAGAGAACAGGAGGTAAAAAATATGAATGTGCATAGAGGTGGGTGTGTGTAGGTCAGGCATCAGTGGTATTTGATACATGTAATTTAAATTCGTATTTCAAATGTTAAATAGGATTTTGTTATTTGTATTTGATAGGGTTGATCAAAATGGCTTTATATTTTGTATCAAAATACTTCAGTGTTTTGTATTTTTTAAATATTGTAAAATATTTTGCAAGAAGTCTACATGATGACATCATAAAAATGCAGCCTCTGATTGGTGCCTACTCAGTACTTTGCACAGACTTGTTAAGCTCAGAACAGAAAATAGATCCATATGGAAGAAGGTGGTGAAGGTAATAAACATGCAGCCTGTCAGCTTTTAAATAGGTGTCCAGTGACTGATAAATAAATATTTGATTGCTGAATATTGTACCCTCATTGAAGTAGCTGTTTAGTAGGATCATGATTTTGTATACCATTGCATGAATGACTGCCTGACACATAAATATCATTATATTTATGATTACAGTCAAATGATTAATTAGTTAGAACTGGGTGCTATGAATACCGGTGCCATCAGTTGTCTTCTTATGAATGACTTGTTTGTCATTGAGTCCGTGTTGCTGATGCAAAGTAGCCCTTCGTCACCAAACACCAAGAAACTGAATTAGGATGCAATTATGAGTCATTTGCAAACTGTTAAACATTAAACTGTTGGTTACTTTAAAACTAAACTTCATCTGGGAGATCACGGGGATATTGTATGTGAATATTTGATCTGTTAACTGGTTGCATATGTCAGATCTATTTCATGAATCGGCCAAAAGCTTTTGCTATTAAACATTGTTTACTTAATCAACTGAGTCGGTGTAATGGTGAAGGGACACAGTAAATTAAACAGGCCAATTGAATGCTGGTTTGTGAATAAATTTCATGTTCCTATGTAAAGTGTTTTGTAGTATTTTTAATATACAAAATACAGTAGTTTATTTTGATACATGTAAAGTTAAGGTATTTGGTATTTTATTTAAAAATACATTTTGATATATCTTTGCCCAACCCTTCACATGTTCCATATTGCTCCAGACTACATTTATTTTATTACCAGATCACCATAGTACATGTCATTATAATACAAATTAACACCCTTGAATATTAGTCTAACAGGTGGTACAGTGCGCTCTCTCTCTCTCTCTCTCTCTCTCTCTCTCTCTCTCTCTCTCTCTCTCTCTCTCTCTCTCTCTCTCTCTCTCTCTCTCTCTCTCTCCCTTTCTCGCCTCTGGGTTCACATGCTGCAATTAGCTTTTCCCCTCTCCTGGCCTGGCAGCTCTGGTGAATGAGGTTGAGAGGTGATGGAGGTCAAAGTGAATCTTCTCCTCTGTGCAGATGATTATGTCTTAACCTACCGCTATTCAAAGGCACTTGCCTCTGGGCATGAGTAGTGTGTGTGTGTGAGCGTAGCAATGAGACATAGTGACAACTCCATGCACTCGCATACATGTCTTACAGCAAATGACAGGATAGGGGCAAACGAAATGGACTACAAGGTCAAGTACACGTTCCTCATATGTCTCTGATTTCCTTTTTTTTTCTCTGAATAAACTTTATAATTCCAGTGTAGGTCAAATTAGTCAATACATCTCCTCATGAAATTATGAGAAAAAACAAAAAAAAGTTGATATTACTTTTTTGTACTAAATGACTGTTTTTTTTTTTTTTGCAATTTTTGCAGCCAGCACATAAAGGAAAAAAGCTGTACACCATCCACCTACATAAGGTCAAGACTGGTAAGTGTCTGTTTGATTAAAGCCATCTCTCCTATTACTCTCCTACGGCCAATTTTGCTTGGCTCATGGCCATGAATGTCTGCGATATCAATAGACTCAAACTCACAACCTCTATTAATAAAGCCAGCACTTTTCTATTTAACATGCTTCTTTTTATAATTAAATACAAATAAGCAAAATAATCTCCTAAATATAGAAATAAAACCCGTTTTTTTAAGAAAAGTCAAAATTTCAGTTTTGGTGTTCACATTGGTGTTGTTATGTATTGAATGAAGCATCAATCTATGAAAAGTCAATGCTTTTAATCCTGTATACACTTTAGGATGAGCTTCAGGATGTAGTTAATACACACACGTACAGACACGTATACACAAACTCTCACACACACACACACACACACACACACACACACACACACACACACACACACACACACACACTGCATTTAAATGTTTTTTTTATTATTATTATTATTATTATTATTATTATTATTAAATGAAGGAAAAACAAGAAAGGCTAGTTTAAGCTTATAGTAAGAAAAATATTTTGAATTACTTGTTTAATAATCATATGTTGATAATTATTATCGCATAAATATTAATAAATGTTTCAGGTACTTTTTTATATGTTACTAGTATGATATTGTCTATTGCAGTGTATTAAGTTTCTTATATTTACAATAAAAACAATCTGAGTAAATAAAATTCTGCAATTTGTTGGAATATTCCTGATGGGTCTGACGGAGCTGCAAAGAAGCCCTGTCTTCACTTTCTACCGGAGCCCAGTTTCAACCTAGCTCTCCTCAGATGTGCGAACACCCTCGGCCCTGCTTCAGCACAAATTTCATCATCTGGCCAAGTGTGCCACTTCTCCTCCACCATATCATCCTCACAGCATGTGATCACGTTCTCCTCACCTTCTCACATTCTGCTCACACCTCACTGTCAAAACACAGTGCACACTGCCGAAGACGCATCAAATATTTTCTTAGTTTTATTACCTGATTTTATTACTACTTTTATAGCATTCCTACCATTACTACTACTTCTAATCAAATAGAAGAATCCATCACTTACATTTCATGGCACAATGGTGCCTTTAGTTTAATTTATTATTGGTTTTTTTTTTAACAGGAATTATGAATGTGGCAAGAATTTCTTGTAGAAATGCTGGTAGTGTGACAAGAGACTGTGACATGCAAAAAAAATAAAAAATAGGAAGGAAGAAGACGACGAAGTTATGGATGATACCAATTCTGTGTCTGTCCTCTGGCTTAATGGTTGCACTCTCGCATAACCCCTTACCATTTTAAACCTTATTTGGTTTGCAAAAGTGAGACTAAGCTCTCCAGTGGCCCTTTTCCTACCCTTTGCCTGGCACTAGTCTGAGATAAGGAGAAAGGAATAACTTTTGAGATGGCAAAGCTCCGTCACTCATCACGGTCATGGAGATGGATTCTCAAGGACGTTCGGCATCTCTGGGACAGTCTTTAGAGCTTCAAAGCAAAATGGTCATGGACCCCAGAGTGGATGACACCCAGAGGGAAGGGGCATGAAGCCTGAACGCTTGTCCACATTTTTTCCCTACTCTGGATAGTTAATACAGTATATCCAGTGGGAAGAGTAGAGTCATGAGAGGAAATTTCCAGCCCATTATCATCCTTTCAGTAGACGGGACACCCTGTCATCAAGCCACTATTTTAAAGGATATAAAACAGAAGAAGCAATTTTTAAATATTATTTTATTGGACTTGTGAATTGCTAGACAGAACATACGGAAAACCTTCTCTGGATGGCTATTTTTATTAAATTTTATTTTTTGACAAGTTTGGTAAACAGAGATTAAAAAGAGAGATAAAATGTAAAACCAAGAGACAGTTCACGACAGATTTGTGTACACAGATGCTAAGTGAGAAAAATGGCACCTACGATTGCCGTGTGTGTGTGTGTGTGTGTGTGTGTGTGTGTGTGTGTGTGTGTGTGTGTGTACTTTCTCATTACAGAGTGTGTGTACAGTGGTGGAGTGCAGTCGAAGGTGTGAGAGAGCCAAAGTAAATATGTTGATCTCCGTTTAAACAGCATGCCATTGATCGACTTTTTGGCCATGATGAGCCTTTCCTTCTGTGGGACTGGTTTAGTTGAAATTTCTGCCTTTTGTTTAGTCTACTGTAGTTTATTCACAGACAACTTTCCCTGTGCTGTGATCACGTGCATAAAATATGAAAGTGCTTTAAATAGAGATCTACACATTAAGAAGCTTGTGCATAATCTAATAGGGCATTGTATTGCATTTTATCTGTTCTGTTTATCAGCACATAATCTATAAGGAAACTCATTTTATAAATCCACTTGACATTTTAAGGAGACTGTGGTTTATTATATTGTGAATGCACACATACACACACACATGCACAGGTTGTTAATTCGAAGATTCATTAATGTAAAAAAAACAATAAAATGTTTCTGACATTTTCAACAACTCCATGCACTCTCATATACATACAGAAAGCAAAAAAAGCAAAAAAAAGTTCAAATGTGTGTTTCTTACGTTTCCTTAAACTCTGGCAATGTATGGCGATTATTTTCAAATTATATATAAATCTAAAACAATAAGAACATTATAAGAATGTATGCAAATGTATATTATACATTGGAAGTTAATAATTGTATAGAATGTCATTGTAGGCTGTAGTATTAAAATTTCCTTTCCTTGAAACTAAATAGCCCAAACCAAACCCTGTGCAAAAGTGAGGTGCAGATCTAGAGTGTGAAGTCAAGTCAAGTTTATTTCAATAGCACTTTTTACAATGGGCATTGTCTCAAAGCAGCTTTACAGAATTTGAGAATTAAAGTGAATACTGTGTATTTATCCCTGATGAGCAGCCTGGGGCGACTGTGGCAAGTAAAAACTCTCTTAGAGTATCTTGCACAACCTTAATAAACCTATTAAGAATAAACTGGAATGCTGGTTGGACTCCTCAGGCCTTACCTCACCTGATCACTGCCTGACCTCAATCAAGCTCATGTGGCTGAATGAACACAAATCCCAACAGATACAATCCTAAATTTCCTTAAAAAGTGGTGGTTATTATAACAGCAAAGAGGAACTAAATCTGATTTGGGTTGTTCAATATGTACAACTGGTTGAGTATGCAGAAAAACTGTAATTGTCTCACTAGTAAACAGTGTTTTTATTTGTGTGTCACAAACAGAGCAATCTAGTGATCAACAATGCATCAAATATTGCAGTTTAAGGTATCTGGAAAATGTATTATGATCTTTATTGTAAAGTATTTATTTTCATCAATAAACCTATTATGCAATCTATGAACACACACACACACACACACACACACACACACACACACACACACACACACACACACACACACACACACACAAACCAATATGAAAGCTGTAAAACTTGAGGTCCATTGTAAACAGGGCAGTAAACAATGTACACTTCATTAATAAAAAAAAAAAAAAAAGTAAATGTACTAAAGTTACTCAGAGTTTCTAATTTTTCTTTGAAAGCCTGGAAGTGCTATTTGTTTGCACCCATCTATGTGGACATGCTTATTTATTCATCCTCCCATCAGACTCAGTTCTAGATGGAAGAAGCTCTGGACACAAAATGACTATATGCAAAAGTGATTTGCGGATAACTTCAGGCTTCAGTGTATGTTTGTTTGTTTGTGTGTTTGTGTTTGTGTTTGTGTGTGTGTGTGTGTGTGTCTGTGTGTGGAAGAGGCATTGAAGCAGAGAGGGCAGCTTCATTCCATCACCCCATTTTGGCCCATTATATTGTGTATAGGAGTTTTTTTTTTCTCCCCTTCTGCATTGTAATTATTTTCCAGCCCAAAGGCTGCTGCAGGCGACTGCATCCTCTCGCGTTTGGGACCACTGCATTAGGTGTACATTACATTATTTATTTGCGTGCAGTTGTGAATGGACAGATACCACACACATATATACACACACACACAAACACACACACACACACACACACGCACACACACACACACCACAGGTACACTCCGTGTCACCTTATGCTGTGTTTGCTCTATGTGTGCTCAGTTGCAGAGGGTGAGATGTCTAACAGCTGAGCAGAAGCAAGTAAACAAACAGTGCCTTAAATCTTCATATCTAGGACACTATTCTGACATAAGCACTGTGGCTTCCAATATGTAGTGGAAACTTCTGGTGCCACTACAGTGACATGACAGTTAATATTTTAGAGGGCATGTCCATGAATAAATAAATAAAAAATGAAATATTTCCATATATATATAAGGCACAAAATAATATAAAATAAAATAACATAACCACAGATTATTATGTGCCCATGTACATGATTTCTGTTACTAAGTACTTAATGCATTGATTCCAGTTGATCATTTAGCAAGAACTAGTAAATGTTTGCTCAATTAAAAAATTCTATTGGGGTAAAGTGGCCTAATAATTTACCCATATTGCAGCCCCTTTTAGATTTTAGTATGTCTGCAGATCAGTCTAAGTTTGAAGCAAACTTGTGCTCCTGTGGTCCCACTGATCAAGTAGTCTGCTTAAATTGTAACCAAGATACTATATACTGCATTAAAGTATAACTTATTATAAAGATAAATGTTTGTGGACACCTGATCATGATTTGTATGTGTATAAATTGTATCATGAATTCCAATGTTTATGAATTTAGGTATAATAACCTCCACTTTACTGGAAGGAGTTTCACTAAATCTTGGAGTGCAGTTGTGAAGATTTGTGCTCATTCAGCCACAAAGATGTTAGTAAAGTCAAGTAAGATGAGAACTCCTGGGTCAGTATTTTTAGCTTATCCTGTCAGGTGTCCCAATAAGTTTGTCTATATAGTTTATTAGTCTGGGACAAATGAAAATATAATATGTTATATTACATTAGTTTAAAATGCATCTATATATAATGAGTAAGAATTTTACTCAATTAAAGAGAGTCAAAGAAAGTTAAGAAAATGCATATTTTAAAAGTTATTTATAAATATGTTTATTTGAAAAGTAATTATTTTTACTCATTTAAAGATGTTTAAAGATGTTTTTTGTTTGTAAGCAACTGCACAACATGGCCTAAAAACACAAAAATGTTTGCAAATTTTACTATTGCTTGTCTTTTCACTTGCTGTCTTGCCAACTTGGTCAGCTTCTGAAATAAAAAAAAAACAAACATATATATATATATATATATATATATATAAAATACCTAAATACTAGATCTAAAATAAAATATCCTGTTAATGGTACAAAATAACATGACCAACCTCAATATGGTTTTTTTTTTTATTAGATGCCTTTCATGCCTTCTAGGGAGTCAAATATAGTAATGCAACTTATTGCATGAGTCTTTGGCATGCAATAAGTTGTCATATAGCGTTTAAAAATATTTTACAGAGGTAGTGTACATTTTTCCATCTTCAGATACACATCTGAAAATGGCTGTCATGCTACTTAAATTAAGTAGCATATGAAGGTTACCACAAATGAGACAGATCGGTGTGATTTTCTTTTATTGTTTTCTTTTTTGATTAACTTTTATTCAATGTTTTAAAATGAAATGACTGGATACTAAACTAAATCTTTTCAACTAAAATATATTGGAAAATAGATTTATTTACAATTATTATTTTTTATTTATTTTTTTTTTACAGTTTTTATTATGAATTTTGAGGAATAACAGTCAAATAACAGCCCGAAACAATTGTGGAAATGTAATTAAATTGGAATACAGGTTTCAGTAATACTCAACATATAAATATGTAAAAATAATACTTATATTAATGAAGTACAGTTGCCCAAGATAAATTTTCACATGCTTAAAAAAAAAAGATCTGACTAAATCTTCATCATAATTCTGTGCAGGTGGAAATGAACCTCAGGTAGTATGTTTTTAGTTATGGCCAGAGGGAAGCCCTGTGGTGTTGAATCTCAGGGGTATTGGATGGAATCATAGTTTGCTTTAGACAGACACTTTACTCTTATAAGAGACTAGTTGCATGTTGTGGGAAAAAATATTTACACTAACATACAGAACAAATACTGACCTGAACAGCTAATTAAATCACTTAAAAGGCTGTAATAGTCATGCTAAAAAAAAGAGAAAAAATTGCAACAAATAAATATAGTCACATTAACATTGAAAATGATTCATGTACATTTTTTATATTTCATTCATTTGGTTGTAATTTGTGATTTTGAGGTGAAATTATTTATTTATTACTTAAATTATATATGAATAAAAATAGCTTATCACTGGTTATTTTTACTAATTATATTTCTGCTTACTGTCTAATCCAAGCTTAGTTGTATCCATAAAATCAATAATTTCTTTTAATAACAAAAAATTATAAAATAATCATACGAGCAGTAAAAAGAAAGAAAGCACTTAGGCTTGCAGTGCATATGTAGACAGAGACCAGTGGCTTGTTTACTTTAGAGAAAGTGGTACTGTGCTGTGGGTCAGATTGTCTTGTCTGTGGCCTGTCCAAACAATGTGTCATATGTGCATTGTGGTATTTGGATGGAGCATGATATTACATATTCTACATGTCATGTGTCCAGACTTGCTTGCTCTGACATGATCCTGGGCACGGTAGACAACAGAGAGTGGTGGTGTGTGTTTGTGTGTTAGTAAAGGCTGATTGGCTCCAACCCTTGCCCTGTCAGATCAGAAGCTAGTGCCTTTGCTAAGAACCCTAACGACACACTCACTACTGTCCCTGTCACACAGATGCAGACAACATCAACAGATCTAGACTCAGTATGGAGGACCGGCTCATGCTGGATGACCTGACGGCCTTCTGACATGACAACTTGAAAATGATAGCAAGGACCCTTAGCCCTCTAACCCCTCTCTCTTTCTCTATCTGTATCCCTACCCCTCCCCTGTGGGATGTGGATGGAGTGTGGTAGTCTCTCTTCCTAGAGCAGCTCCAGTAGACCAGAGAGAGGGAGAGGGAGGCAGAGAAAGTGCATTCTGCCCTGGACCTTATGCCCTAATAGGAGCTGACACTGTTGAAGCCACTCAGATGGACAGAGAAAACGGGCAGCATATTGCGGGCGGCAGCCTCCAATTATTTTTCTGGCTCGTAAGTGCAGCTTGTTTAACGGCAGCCTGCATGGCTGACAGGAGCCTGATCTGGCAGCAGGCTGTCACATAGCCATGGCCACGAGTCTTCCCCAGGGCAAACGTAGCCAACTCCACTCTTCTCTACACACATGGACAAAGGAAGGAGCCTGTCTGCATCTGTGTGTGTGTGTGTGTGTCCTTAAGACTATTGTGTGTTTGAGAGTGACCATTTGTGCTACCATCCATATTTGTATGTAAAAATGGACACGCAGCTGTGTATAAGGGCAGGGTGTTTGCCCTGGCATGGCTGTCTCAGTGCACTGCTCAGTGTCTTAGGTTTGTAAATGAGCCTGATCTTCTTTAAGGCCCAGTGCGTGTGTGAGTGGGTAGTGATGCTCAGACAGCATGCAAATTATACAATGACATTTTAAATGGGGAAATTCTGTATCTGAGACGTTAAAACTTGTAGACAGACAGTGTTGTATATTCAAGAACTTTGTTTCCTATACTTTGGTATTATGTTTATTTATGTATATCTTTGTCTCTACTTTTGACATTCTTTCATTTATTGTCGTTATGTGACTTACTAGCAACAATACTTACACATTACACATTAGACATACTTTTGACATTATAATTGGTTTCTCTGAAATCTACTTATGTTTCAAACAACAGTGATTTTTTATCAATTTATACTTATAGTGCTTTAAGAAAGTGTTTATCGCCATTTACATTTTTTTTTTACTTTATGTTGCAGCCTAATACTATAATCTTTTAAATGATTTTTTTATTTTTATTCATTTTTACTCAGTACCACATCATGACAAAGTTGAAAAAGAATTCTGGACAGCCACTATCCAACCTGACATCATTTGTCATTAAGAATGGCAGATAATCCCTTAATCTAGGTGTGCAAAGCTTGCTGTGCCATACCCAAAAACTCTCGAGGCTGTAATTGTTGCCAAAGGTTTATAACTACTGTAAGTACTAAATAAGGGGGTCCCAATGCTTATATACATGTGATATTTTAATTGTTTGTTTAATAAATGTACAGAAATTTCTAGAGTTCTATTTTTACTTTGTCATTATAGGGTACTGAGTGCAGATAAATGAGAAAATATGAATTAAAACAATGGTACTATCAGGCTGCAGCATAAAATTAAAAAACAAATTACAGTTGTCTAAATACTTTCTGAATGTACTGTAATTATTAATGGTTGATACATGATTAAATATCAGATTCAATCTACAAATATTATATTAGTTGCTGCTTATATTTGTTATTAACCTTTGTATTAACCTAGCCAATTTGTAATTTGGCTACTAGTTATCAGCATACAAACTACTGTATATTCAATTATTATCATGCAAGAATGCTAGGAATTTAAAGCACAGGTTTAGTGTAATAAAATTTGCACTTAGATTGTTGATAAGTAAGTTTAGTCAGTTAGTCAGTATTCAGTTTCTATTACAAATAAAAGGAGAGGTATGTTGTTGTGAAATTGAGAAAGTCACATGCTATGAGATTCTCCATGGTAAGGAAGTAAAATGCCCGGTTGTAGGAGTGTTTAAAAATGTAATGCAATGTTTGCTCAATAAAGCACCCACATTTCAGTATTTCCTTTATTGTGCAACATGTTGTGAGTGTAACATGCTTGGTATGCTTCCAAATTATATTACTAGGCTTTTATGTTTGCGTAAAAAGAACTACAGCAGCAGATCGTCAATTGGTATTACAGTAGACGTACCTAGAGTTCCCTCGGAAAACGGAAAATCTGCTTTCTCTTACTGTGCTCCTTGGCTGTGGAATGAAATTCAAGCTATTACTTCACTAGAAATAATTCCTTCTTTGAATGTGTTTAAAAATATATTGCAATGTAAAATCAGTGAAGTATGTTACTGTTTTAATTAATTGATTTGTTGATTTATAATTAATTCTTTTTTTTTTTTCTTTGTTTATTTAGAATTTGTTTTTGTATGTCATGTGTTTATGTGAAACTTTTTGTACGGCCACCTTGGCCAGGACTCCCTGGAAGAAGATATTTTTGTTAATCTCAATGGGACTTTACTGGAAAAATAAAGGTTAAAAAAAAAAAAAAAAAAAAAAAAAAAAAAAAAAAAAAAAAAAAAAAAAATCAAATCAAATCAAATCAAATTTTATTCATCACATACATACAGGGTAGGACATGCAGTGAAATGCCTTACATGACGGACATACATACAGGGTAGGACATGCAGTGAAATGCCTTACACGACGGTCCGGCAAGAGGGGAATAGGGTGGGGAGAAAGAAAAAAAGCAGATAATTAAAGTATATAAACTATATAAAATAAAATAAAATAAAATATACGGTATAAAGAATATATAAAGATATGTATGTAAACGAAGAGAAAAATGTATATACAAAGAAAATCAAAGGAAATCGCAACATCAATATCGTTTATCAACAACTGAGATTTCATATGAACATCTCTTAAAAAATATTTTTTTCTTTTGTTTGTTTGTATGTTGTTTTCGAAATATGGTCCCCCCCATCTTAACATTTTGATTTGAAAAACAAAAAACAACAAAATCAGTTCTGGTTCCAATTTGCTAGAACTGGTTCAGAGACTTGCTGAAAAAAAAAATGTTCGCTATTACAAATTTTACTTATTAAACCCCCACCCAATTAGTTCTCTTTATTTTTGGTAGTGGAATTAAAGTCTTAACTCACACCCAGACCACAGCTGGTCATCTTGGTAAACAGTAGCACTGAACTACTGTAAAGCTTTTGGTTGCCTTGAAAAATTGCTGTGCGCAACTTTTATAGCATGTCACTGGCTTTTAAGTGGAATGTCAGCATAATGGGATAATAATAAGAGGCCAGTCAGCTGCTCAGACAAGATGAGGGCACTAATTTTACTTATTTACACATAAAATACCTCTTTGTAGTGTGTGTGTGTGTGTATGTGTGTGTGTGTGTGTGTGTGTATGTGTGTGTGTGTGTGTGTGTGTGTGTGTGTGTGTGTGTGCGTGCGTGCGTGCGTGCGTGTGTGTGTGTGTGTGTGTGAAATGTCGTACAGTCATACAGTTAAATCAGTCTGTAGAATAGATTTTAAAAGCCTGTTAACCAAATTAATATGACACAAATCAAAAGCAAGTAAAAACAAACTTATAGCCTTGAATCAATTAAAACAATTTGTGAAGAATTACTCATTTTTGAAAATGGAAAATTATAAACGGAAAATAAAAGACCTTTTTCTATTTCTTATGAATAGCATTTGAGATCACATTAACCTTCTCTCTCTCTCTGTCTGTCTCTCTTTCCCTCTCTCTCTTTCTCTCTCTCTCTCTCTGTTTTTCTCTCTCTCTCTCTCTCTCTCTCTCTCTCTCTCTCTCTCTCTCTCTCTCTCTTTTTCTCTACACAGTAAATCTTTGTGCTGGGAATTACAGATCGAGCCGGCGTAATTAACACATTAAATAAAGCAGCCACACATCAATGGGAGGTCTAAAGGTGGGGCAGTGAATTATTGTTTAAATTAAGAAAATACCCAATCTCTACAACAGACCATAATTTGCACACCCTGGCCTAGCATGCACAGCCATAATCAGGTTACACACTGACTGCTAAGCGTCATAATAGGCTCAGGAGCGGCTGGGTTTCCCAGTTCCATTGGCTCTTGCATGCACGCACACACACACACACACACACACACACACACACACACACACACACACACACACACACACAAAACCTGTTCATTCCTACACAAACACATTTTACAACCAGCATACTGTGAATGTCAGTTGATATGTTATCTCAAATGGCCTGTGTGTGTGTATGTCCTGGTGTTTTCTCACTACACACCCAGTGACAGTATTGTCAGTCTGAAATACATAAAATAGTGTTTTGTTCTGTAAAATGTTATACTAATTCGCCACTAATATATTTCTATTTTTTATTATTTCTATTTGAATTTTTATTTTTATATTTGAATCTTTTTGCATGAATAGCAGCTGAAATACTTCTGCCATGCTTCTTCTAAAACTTGCCAAAGGTGTTCTTATTATTAGACACTATTATAACTATTAGATATTATATTGGACACTATTAGTTTATGCTAGAGCAGTTCAATGGGATTTAGGTTTAATGCCTGGGCAGACCATTCTATAATAGATAACACTCTAGTTCAGTTCTCTAAAACACACTTACAAAGCTTACGTGTGCTTTGGGTCATTGTCTTGTATGGTGAATTTGGTTTAAATTAGCTGTAGTCCAGATGAAATTGCATGGCATTTGAAATATAGAATGGTAGGCATTTTGGTTCAGCATTCCTTTTACGTCTCCAACATTACCTGCTCCAAAACAGCCCCAAACCATTACGTTTCCACCTCTATGTTATAGCTTCTCTGCCTCTCTGGTAACTTCTTTACTCCTGTTCTTCATCTTACAAAAGTTCTCCTGTTAGAGCTGAAAAATGTCAGATTTGGACTCATCTGTCCCCAGAAGTCTGTTCTAGTCATTCAATGAATTTTACTTAGTTTGTTGCATATAAACAAAGGTAACATGTATATGTCTAAAAACAAACAAACAAAAAAAAACTAAGTGTTTCCAAACTTTTGACAGGTATGAATATACCAGCATACATTGTACATTAATGCTGAGGACATCCAAACTATAAAATAAGATGTATGGAATTCTGTGTTAAACAAAAACGTGGTAACAAAAAATAAAAAGAAGTTTTATATTTTGCCAGCTCTTGCCATTTTCTCAGTCAGCCTCAAAAGGTAGTCATCTGGATTGGTTTTCCAAAAATCTGAAGGAGTTCCCATAGCTGTTGGCTGCTTCTCCATCAGTCTCTTCCAACTCATCCCAAATCATCTGGATTTAGAACAGGTGATTGTGGAAGCCAGTTCATCTGAGCAGCACTCCTTCACTCTCCTTGGACACACTTCTAAACAAATAACTCTTACATAAGCTACAGGTGTGTTTGAGGTCATTGTCCTAAGAACCACAAATCCTGAATTTAGACTTATTAAACTAAAGAACAGTTTTGCACTGATCTAATGCCAATTCCTTTTGTTTCTTGGCCAAGTAAGTATCTTCCACTTACTGTTTTTCTGAAGTAATGGTTTCTTTGCTGCAATTCAACCATGATAGCTTGACTCACACGGTTTCCTCTGAACAGTGGATGTTAAACTGTATTTCAATGGAATGCTTAGAAGCAGTTGAAGAGGTTGGTAATTCTAATAATAAACTTATTTTATGCAGCAGTGGTAGCCCTTGTTCTTCCTGGGACTGTCCTTATGAGAGCATGTTCAATCACATAGATGTAAAGTTTTTGAGATTTTTTAAATATTTTTTTATTAACCGACCTTCATATCTTAAAGTAATAATTGGACTGTTTTTTTCTCATAGTTGTAGTAACACTTGTTTACTCTGTACTCACCATTTACTCTACAAAAGACAACTAAAAGCACATTAAAAAGGCAAATAATTAACTCTTGACAAGGTACACCTGTAAATTAAAAAACATTCCAGGTGTATGCTTCATGAATCTGATGAGAAAATGCTATGAGTTTGCCAAGCTAATATCAAAGCTAAATATAGCTACATCGGACAATCTTAAATATAAAACATGTTCTGAGCTCTACATGTTCTTTAATAATTTGGATGTCTTCAGTATTGGATTTCCTTTCTGTTCATTTACTTTTAATTTTGATAATTTAGATAAAAACTATTAACTATTAATATAAGACATCATTCATATACTATTATTAATTATATTCAACATTTTTTTACACCTGCCATTATTTTTTGCACAATACTGTGTGTATTTTGTCCTATGTTTAAATGTTGTCACACACATCTGACAGGCTCTCTGGCAATGTGTAATGCAGAACAGGAGCTTTTAATGCATTGCATGTTGCCTGCTCTGGCTGAAGTGCACAGGAAGCAGGATCAATACTATTGAACTGTTTACCTTAGTGCTGTGCACGCTGGCCCACACTCTGGATTACCACTTGAAACATTAAACCCAACTATTAGTAATACTTTGCTTCTGCTCTTGAGCAGCCAACCATCTCAAAGTAGCGGCCACATACCTGGCCTGGTTATACAGAACTACTAAGGGGAGAAGAGCCTACCCATAATCCTCTGTTTTAAACTCCTTCAGGTTTTGCTTTATTTGCCTGTAGTTAATGTGGTCACTCAAGCCTGCGATGCTGCAGGGCATTGTATTGAAGCTGCCTAAAGCACTATAGATCTCCTTCGTGCTCTTCGCTACAACCAAAAAACTTCTTTAAATGCTTATTTCTTTCTTACACCCTTGCATTGTTTGTTTCCATTGATTTTTATAAGGCCCACCAGCGTAGGCCTCCCACTTGTTCTTCCTTCCTTAGTGATTTCTGCCCGTCCTAATCTGCACACTCCCCTCCCATCCCCCCTCTCTACAGGGAGTGCAGAATTATTAGGCAAGTTGTATTTTTGAGGATTAATTTTATTTGAGGATTTAATTTGAACAACAACCATGTTCTCAATGAACACAAAAAACTCATTAATATCAAAGCTGAATATTTTTGGAAGCCCCCCTCTCTATATTTCTTTTAATCTTGTCATTTGGGTATTTTGCAGTAATGACTTCAAGTCAAGTCAAGTCAAGTGGCTTTTATTGTCATAGACTTTTCAATAGATGTCCATGTCTGCTAGCTTTCTGCCTGTTTTTGAAGACATTTTTTTTTCACTGATTTCTGTCTATGAACCAGTGATTTAGAGGAGGAAACATGGCTGGTAGTGGTTCCCAGAGGTCTGTTGAAGAGGTGATTGATATCTCTCTCTTTCTCTCTCTCTCTCTCTCTCTCTCTTTCTCTCTCTCTCTCTCTTTCTCACACACTCTCTGCCTTTCTCTTACTCTCTTTCAATAAACATTTGCCTCAAAAAGTTAGATTTGTCTGAGCTTGGCGGGCTTGGAAAAAGAGAGCAGATCTTCTATTCTATTCAAAGAAAAGAAAAGATTTGGGATATGTTTTAATTAATAAAAGTCAATAGGAAAATGAAGAAGAATAGAAACTTCTTCTGCAACTCCTCTGCAGAATACAATCAACTAGAAACATACAATTCACCCTATTGTTGTGTGGTGACATTTCTCTCAATAAGCTAAGCTTAAAAATGAAAGTCAGCTGCTAGCTTTGATGGATTTTGTGTGTGATCGTATTATCGACACCTCTGGGTTACACTGCGTGTGTCTCCTTTGTACGCAGTTCGGAATGGCGCATGACTGTCAAGTGTCAATCATGCAGTGGGTGAGAGGAAGCTCCCACAGAGAGGAATCGACAAACAGAAAGCGATAAAGTGAAAGATACAAACAGAAAGAAAAAACCCTGAGATGTAGGTATGACCCTGCCCTGGAGGAGGTCTACAAGAAGAGGAGTTTGCAAAGTCCATGTTCAAAAGTACCAAAAATACACTGTCACTCATTTTTTCCCTTTCATATACCACTTATACAATGTTGCTCTTTCCATCTCCCCATCTCTTCTGAATACAACATGCATATACACATTAGCGGTTCTAAGGTCACCACATGTAGCTTAATCACGCAGGGTCACTGCATACTTGTTCACTTCAGACCCCGTTACTTTTGCCTGCACACTTTGCATCTGTGAGTGCGTCCTAACTTCCTGTGTTACCTTCAGCGTGCATAACGTACCCTGCAAACTTAAAAGCAGACCATGTTCATCTAATTGACAAGACCTTTTAAAGGTCCTTTCAGAAATCAGCATAACTCAAACTGGAAAGCATGAGTGATATGAGCCAATCCAACTCCGTCTCAAAAAAAAATAATGGCAGCAAGAAGGCAAAAAAGTGGTGGTCGTCCATTACCATAATGTTTGTGTATGCAGAGTGGCAGATGCCTGGTAGAGATTCCTAAATGAAGGCTTTGACCTTGGACGAGCCCTCTCTTAGTTCATTAGTGACCCACCACTTACCGCTACAGCACTGACCAGAAACACTCTACAGCCAGAGTGGACTGGGGAACATGGCCATTGTGCTCATTAGTGAAGGGCAATTTCAATTTAGCCTTATTCTTCTCTATAAGAACCACCCACACACACACACACACACACACACACACACACACACAAACTTCAGGTCAGAAAAACAGGGATAATGCCAGGTTAACTATTTCATGCATACTGACCTTTGTGTATGTGCAAGGTCTAGCCTCAGGGGCGACAGTGTGTATGTGGGGTGGTAGTGGTAGTGATGCAGGGCAAATAAATGAATAAATCAGAAAAAGAGGGGAGTGCAGAGACAGTGTGTGGTCGATAGTGTCAAGAGCAGATGACTGATCTAAAAGAATGAATATTGATCTGAGCGGCACTTGCACTGGCGACCTGTGGGAGGTCAGCTGGTGTAATTAGAGTGCTGAAAAAGTCGCCTCCAAAATGATGTTGTACATAGTTTTAATAGTAGATTCAGTGTAGTGGCTTGTTGGTCATGCTAAAAGAACCTTTACCATCTTTAGGATTAAAGAAAAAAACTCATATTAAAATTCAAATTACATTTTATCCTCTTAATGTCTCTTTGTTGCATATATTTGTAGTTTTATTTGTGGCAACTCCAGGACATTGGTTTCCTCTAAGCTTGTCCTCTTACTCTCTATGATCCACATCCTTACTCATATCTGGACCATTACCAGTTTTCCAGTCATTGGATCGTCCCCTACACATTGTGCACAAAGATATACACACACACACACACACACACACACACACACACACACACACACACACACACACACACACACACACATACACACACACACACACACACACACACACACACAAACACACACTTTTCTGTTACCACCTGGGGACATCCCATAGAAATGTGAACTTGGAATGAACCCACTCTAAACATAAATAATGCTTCTTATGTTTGGTTTTCTATGTGTGTGTTTCTTTTCGACTCCTTCCCCTTGCCTCACTATAAGCTCACAGAGCCACATAAGTCACTGTATACAGTGCGTACTTGTGACAAAATTCAAACACACACCAACTACAGTGTACAAGTGTAAAGTTTATAATCATGTAAAGACAAACCTTTCTCTCCCTGGACCACACCACCAAGCAGTAAAGTTATTACATTCAAGCATCATCTCTCTCACGACTAACCTCCAGCAGTCAAGCTAATGATATACCTTCCTGTTTACCCCACTTTGTCCCACATCCCCTAGCAGACGAGTCCTGTTAACACACAGAGTAGCTATTGATAGGCCATTGCCATTAACCGTGTTTACCTGTCAGCTAGTGCTGTGCTAATGAGAGAGCTTTGGGAGGAATAATGAGGAGGTCTCTAACGACTAATGGAAGTTTACAGCCTATTTCGTAGCTCTGCTGCTAAGCTAATGCTATAACTATTCCATCGTTGGCCTCTTTGCATGCGTCAGTCCCATCGTGGCGGTTAACTGGTGGCACGATCAGGCTTGAGCTGCTTCAATTATCCAGGGAGCTGAATGAAAAAAAAAGGAATGGAAGAGGAGGGTGAAGAGGCAATGAGATCGATCACTTCAGCATCAGGCTTGATCAAAGCTGAGGGTTAAGAGTGGACTATATGTATGTGCATGCATGTGTGTGTGTGTGTGTGTGTGTGTGTGTGTGTGCGTGTATGTGTATCCGGTATGTTTAGGTGTAATAAAATTACTCTGAGCCTTGCACTCACAATAATTACGATGACTGCTTTGTTTATAGGCATTGTTTTTTTTCTATGGAGTGAATAAAATATGTTGATGAACGGCTCTATGTATTTTATGAATACTTCATGCTTATTGTGTCTCTAAAATATTTTTTCAAATATTTTTTCTTGGGTTATTTATTGAACAATAAAATAAGGAAATGTTTAGTATATATATATA
>MU598598.1:10645877-10682547 GCA_024362625.1 Silurus asotus
AAATTTAGGTTCTAATCATCCCTGGCATAGTCATTAGCTTTTCCTGAAAAATTAGTGTGTGATATTATTAAACTCTTCCGAAAAGTTTATCAATGTGGGAGAAGATTCAATGATAATTAATTTGTAAATTGATCACATCCATGTATGCCTTATTTTCAGATGTATTACCATGAAGTAAAAATATACCTGTGCTTATTCATTCATTCAGTCTTTCATTCATTCATTTGTTCGTTCATTCATTCATTCATTTGTTCGTTCATTATTTTGTTTGTTCGTTTGTTCATTTATTCTTCAGCAGTATCTGCTTTATTCTAGCCATGGTGGTAATAGATACAGAGCCTTAAAATCAAACAAGATGATGTTAGTTCACAACATGGGACAATCCCACTCTGCTTTCTTTATTTCTTCTTACTTTCCTAGATTTGAGTTTTATAGAACTACATCAAACAGACCTGCACCAATTCCATCTCTACAACACTGATAGACAAAGAACTCCAAGGAATATCTGTGCATCACCCGGTGCTTGAGTACTCTGTCTCCTTGCTAATTAAACAGACTTTCTCAATGGGAGAACTGGGAGGTACAATTACGGCTCAGGCCTCCGGAGCCTCATTGGATCTCTATTAAAGGAGAGCGTTCCTTGTAATGATGCTGGGGTTTAATTACTTCCACACGGCGGCCGCTGTAAAACACTCTGATAAATGGGCCGACACACGCGCATCATTATTTCCCCCATGCGCTGGCCTTGTTAGTGTGATTATGAGCTGAGGAGGAGGTGGAGAAGGAACCTACCTGAGTAGGCTGAGCTAGTAGTGAGGGAAAGAGTGCTGGGGGTTGGTTCAGGGCGATGTGCCATATCACTGTACTCTGGATTATACAGCGTTCTAAGCAATATGACAGAAAGGAAATTTACATGTGGGCTCATTTCTATATGTACACAAGGACACATGCATCCACAATCATTGATATGTATCAAAACATTCAAATCCATATTTATTTGCATGTATAAGAGAAACCCATGGATGTTGCCCTCACCTTACCCCATACTGCAGTAGTAGATAAACAAATGTGCATATTCATAGTCATTAATTATGAGTTTTTTGTGGGTGCCCAATAGTAGGCTCATTCTGATTAATCTTGTTCGCAGTTCTTCCCCCACACTTATTAAAGTGCTGAAGCAAATATCTTGCATGCAATAAATCCCACAGAGAGAATGATTAATCAAAGGTGGTGAGCAGAGGGGCTCTGGCAGGTGGAGTTACAGTGTTAAATCACCTGCAGTGCTGGATGAATGGTCCTGCATGGGATCTATGAAGTTAAAATGGCATAGAAGCACACATAACTGCATATGGGACTTTGAGTCGGCCTTTAGGGTCAGTGTGTCAGGGCCCTGAACGTGCCACTAAGAATCAGGTCATCGATTCTGCATCAGAGCTCACGCCATGGGGTCAGTGTTTCTTTTCCATAATTTCTTGTTTGTCTTCATGACAGATTCCCTTTGCTATTCATTTTTCTCCTTATTATAAATCAAAGATTAATCACCATGCAAGAAGAGACTGACATTTTTAAAATGTTGCTAATTATACACATATACACTGCTTATTAGTGTTCATTAGCTTCACATATCATCAATCCCAGTAGTGAAGAAACATTTCCTCTGGATTGTCTCTGAAGTACACTGACACTCCGATCTCAATTAATCCCAATAATTAATTACCTTATTCCCAATATAAATGGTATGTTTCCTATGCTAAGTGTAGCATTTCAATGCTCCACAATTTGATGTTTAAGAGAATCATTCTTAATTTTCTACACCACTACTCACTTTTTCTTACTCTGTGGTTGTGACAGGACTGACTTGAAGGGCAGCTTAATAGCCGTTATTTGACACGCTAATTCACATTTCTGATCTGTTTAGGCAATTCCACGTTCTTGAGTGATGGAAAATGTCATAGTCGCAGAGTTACATGAGCCATGCTGAAGAATCATTTACTCACCAGGGCATGCTAAATGTGCACCGATATCCTCTGAATATTTAATCACTTGTTAATTACTGATTAGCTAAGACAAACTGTTGCTGAACCACTTATGGGATGTATGTGAGGAGGATGAGCCACCATCGAGTGTGAGGGTCTCTTTCTTACTGCAGTGCTTTTGATACACACTATATGCCTTTTATCACACATTTAACTCATTAATCTAAGTTGAATTAATAATAGTAAATATCAAAGAATAACAGTATTTATTGTGAATTTTATATAGACTTCTGTAAGGAAGATGGAAGGTGGTTTAAGGATAATCGGACTAAGCATCTGAGGCACAGTATTGCTCTTTTAATAAATATTAGTCAATTAATCCATAAAAATGTCCATTGAGAAAAACTATTAATTGTTACAAATTAACTAAATATAATTAAGTAATAAATCACTAATGTGTTGTAATATGAATTGGAGCCTATTGTGGCTACAATTAACATTGGGCTTAAATCCAATTTATGCAAATTCCATCCTGAAAATGACTCAAGCCCAGATGTTTAAGTATTACTTATATCTGATTATTATTATTATTATTATTATTATTATTATTATTATTATTATTATTATGATTATTATATAATATAATAATATACATAATTATAAAATAATAATATATAGTAATATTAATAATTTTTTTCACTATTCATACATTTTATACAGTTTACCTAAAATAACATTTGGAAAGATCACATAATTCAGTGTCCAGTTCATTTGGATCTCTACAGGTCCCTCACAGGACTTGATTATTGGCTATACCCATCATAGACTATATGAGCTATCTTTGTGCTGAGGCACATTACCCGGACTGAGGTCGGTGCCGACATGCACACATTGCCTAATAGGAGGCATCACTAAGAGAGTGGAGAGAACATGCCTTCCATATGCATCCGGCAAGTGCATGACGAACAGCACGCTCCCTCACCATGCCTACAAACCAGCACTCAGGCTTGTACAGCGGCTGGTCACGTAGCAACACTGAGTGAATAGGCTTCAGGTGGGATGTATGTGTGCATGCTTTAGTGTGTGTTAGTGCCTGGGTGTGCTTTGAATATATGGGTTTCTTGAGTTGAGTGTTTATATGTTTTTGGGGTGTCAGTCAAAGACATGACGTATGGAGTGTTGTGGCAATGGCATTTTTACAAATTCTTACACGCCTAGTTGAAAAACAAGTTAGAAAGAGTGAGAAAGAGAGGTTTAGTTTTATGTTAATGGTGTGCAGGCTTACATAAAACTCTATTGACAGTTAACATGCCCTTCAAGGTGTTCTTTGTGGTTCAGCACTTCTGTCAAGTCAGGAGGCAAGTCATTTCACCTCACCTTTATTCATATGCTTGACTACTCCAGGTATTACGGAAGACTGCCGAAACCCAGAGAGAGAAGGGGGAGATTTAACCCTGACCCAGACACAGTAACACCCTCAGCCAGGTTGGTGAGTCACGGTGGGAGATTCAAGAGAATGCGAAAGGAAATATAGTCATAGCAATCAGTATTATGCAGAATCATCTACAAAAAGAGAATGACAATGTACATATAGTTCAGATGATTGCTTTATACTATATTTTTGTTTATAATACATGCATGCTTTTTCCATGCTTTTGAATCACTACATCAATATGTTTAGATGTTTCCAGGGGCTACATGGGGGCGTTCTGGGCCTATCCTGTGCTTTGTATTGTAATCATACTGCCTTTGAGGGACTTGCACCCCCATTTCCTAGTCAACCAACGCAACTGTATAGTGCTTGCTTTGCTGAAGCTAACATGCTTAGAGTTTTTTGTGTCGATGAGTCTTTAGGGGAGCATGTGTCTTGCACAAGAAGGATGCTAGTAATGGCTCCTATTCAAAGAACAGCTCATCCTTCCACACGTACTGCAATTCTACAGTAGCTTCATGCCCCATGGGTGGGTGTTAGGGTGTTGGGCCTAATCTTTTTCCCCTTCTTAAAAAGAAACACTCTTTTCCTTCTTGCTTTGCCATGCATGTCATTCACCCAATTCTCTCTCAGAGAGCTGTAAGTGTAAAGGAAAGCAGGGGTGATCATATGGGTACCCTTTTGTGATGAATGCTGGCAGCTGTAGGCAAGCAAGTGTAGAGGTGGAAAAGAGAGTAAAAGTCAACAAAGTGATTTTGCAGAAATAACTACACAGAGCTTCAAAATAAGTAGACAAAAACCACCGCAGAGTCATATGCAGTAGAACAGCAGTCTGGTTTGAGGGAATACTGGAAAGGATAAAAGGCATTGAATGTCTGTTAAGATGGAATTAAAGCTACAGAGGATAAACGTGGCTTGCCTTAAGTGGTCAGTCTTATCCCTTTAGCTGTGCAGGCTTTTAGGCCGATGGCTTCAGCGTGAAATGGAGCTAAGCTAAGCATGGTGGGTAGCCTGGGACGAGTTAGAGATTTGCCTTTCACTGCAGGAGGGCTGTGATCTGAGAAAGATCTGTGGACCAAGCATGCCTGTCAATGTCCAACAGCCTCACGCCACTGCAGAGCTGCTTTAGACATCCTGTGTGTCACACATGCCTAAATCCTGCTCCTACAGAGATACTTGTGTGTAGCTCTCTTCACTGCCTTACGCTCTTTTACCTTTTGTGTCAAACTTCTGTGATCCTCTACCCATGAACTGTATTCTCACCATAATGCACCCTTCAGTCACTTTAGGTGCAGAGTGTGTGTATAAGAGAGGGCAGGGGTAGGTGTGTGTGTGTGTGTGTGTGTGTGTGTGTGTGTGTGTGTGTGTGTGTGTGTGTGTGCGCGCATGTATATGCACTCTGATGAGTGAAAGGCCTCTGCATATGTACTTGTGCATGCACAGTCAGCCTCTCCAATTTCTCTTTTGTTCTCATCTTTTCTATCCAGCCCTTAAGTCCGAGCCCTTGCACATGCTTCATTCCTCAGTCAATATCTATTGAACCACCCATGAAAAGGAAATGACAGTTAGTTCATAACTCCCTAGGTTGATCAATACCACCTGCTAGGTCCAATTCTAGTCCAATTCCACTCACTTAAAACTTAAGTCTAAACGTGTCTACTTTCGTAATCAACTCTGGTCATTATGGGTAAGATTTTAAAGGAACAGAGAATTAATTAAGATTAGTGAATAGTGTCTTGCACATTTCTAATATTGCTGTGGCTTTTGTTTATTGGGGAAATGTAGTGTTCAGGAATAAACAGATGAGCAGACTTTTGTGATATTGTTTTATGGACATTTGCTAACAGTTTAAATAATCCACTATAATAATGACTTTACATCCAGTCAGCAAAGCATCAATCGAATGTCAACAACTTGTCAGGTGACCAGCAACTGATACCAAACAATATACAGTTGTTGATGTGTAGTATATAGTGGCATGGTGGTGCAGCGAGTCGTGTTGTAGCCTCACAGCTCAACTCCCTGCTTTTCATCCTAAGCTGAGCTCTTTTTACGATTTACTAACTGTCTGGATCTTCACATTTTCCCCTCAGTTTTGCATGGATTTTTACAGTTTTTTTACTGTCCAAACACATGCAGGTCTATGTAAGTTTTAAAAGAGCATGCTTTTCTGGGTATACATAATGCTCTGTGATGGACTGTGTATTCCTTTGCCCAGAACTTTTCCCAAAATATAGCTGAATATAGCTATAGATGAAGATGATAAAGGTTTTATTTTAGGTCAAATAAATTCCAAGGATGCATAGCTATATATTTAAATAACTTTATAAAATTGATCAAATATTTTACTGATTATTGTGTAATATACATGTATATTCTATGTCAGTATGTTTTCATAGAACATATGAAGTCCAAGTTGAGATAACACACACTGGAAAGAAAAAAATTCACACACTTTACAGCCCCTACTTTGAGGCTATAGTCCCGACACTTTTTGTATACACTTTATGTATATGGTCTATATTATTTGGTTACTTTACATTAAAAATCATACTGCTGTCTCAATATCAAATTCCATATATGTGGCCTTTACTGACTCCTTTTATGACACAAACATTATTTGACATGATCATGCTTGTGGATGAAGTGCTGAGTGTCCAAAAGTGGACTATACTAGCAGAGATTTTATGGCCTAAATGGGAATTTCCTTAATGACTGAAATTATGAAGTTAAGAATGATCTAAACTGAACTTAAGTGAACTGTTGAACTAAATCAAACTGTACATTCTGTACATTGTACCAACCTATTATCTTAATGCTGGCTAATAAGGAAGTGGATTGGGTGTAATAAATCTATCTACTGTTAAATTCTTCAAGAAAATCATCATCAAAGAATTGTATGTATTCATGTCTACAGTGCAAAGAGAAAGTTATTGCAATGTACATAATATTGTTAACGGTCAAATTGTTCAAAGAAAATCTGCATTTGCATGTGTATGTGTATGTGTCTGTGCTTGTGCTTGTGCAAAAACAAGAATCAATGTATGTGTTTTTGTGCATAAGTGTCTTTGATTTTTTTCTAAGAATCTTGAAGGCTCCACCAACAGGCTCAGAAAGAAGTGTGAATCATAATCATAATTATGCTAAAAATCTTATCTCTTTTTCAAAACCCACTCCCAGAATGTCCAAAACCAATGGAGGCATGAAGAGCTTTAGATTGGCCAAACGGTTATCTGACAGGCAGACAGCTGCAGTCTCACTGTCTCCTCTCTCTCTCTTCTTAAACCTGTTCGCTCAAAGCGACACTGGCTCTTTATTTATGTGCAAATTTGCTCTTGGGCCCTACAAGGGTGGTGCGCATGCTGAATCTCTCCTTTTTGGGCTTTAGCAGATTATCCTCCTACTCCCTTTGGTCCCAATCGCTCTAAGCCCAGCTGCCCTGACCTTTTGTCATTGAGACTTTCTCACTGCTCCTTGGTGTCTCACTCTCAGCTTCCCCCTCTAGCCAGACGCCACCACCAGCCGCATGTCTCTAGCTCTACCCACGATTTCTCAAAGAACTATTATATCACTCACTTCACGAACAATGAGCCCCAGAGACAGAGGGAGAAGGAAAGACAGGGAAAGAGAATATGAGAGTAAGAGAGGGAGAAATGTAAAGGGGCTGAAGTTCAGCTCTTACACTCCTAATCGATCAGAGTAACCCACGTGGAGCACTGAAGGCTAATCAATACTTTTTTCTCCTCCTCTTTAATTTTAGTTCTGATCGTCTGTTTTTGCTGCTGACTCTGACAAAGTACTGGGGCTCAATGTGGTGGTGGTGATGGTAAAGTGGGGGGTGTCTGGGGGTTTGATCACTACTCCCAGGAGGTTTTAACCCAAAAGAGAAAGAACGCTTAGCCTAAACAAAGGGAACGAAGGCACCATGGAACAGTTAGCAAAATGATTATAAATGTGTTCACGTGTGTTTACTTCCTCACTTGCATATATTCCAGGTGAATTATCTTTGCCAGAAAGACAGACCACCACCTCTATCTAAAACTCCACTATCCTCCGCCTCCTTTCTCGGACCGTGCCTGCGTCCCCTACTGGGAAAGGCGCGTAGTAGGGTGTGGACACACTATAGCTGACAACACAGCTTGGACACACATAGGGATTTGGAAAGCTCTGTCACTAAGCCAGCTAATCAGATTCACCTCTGTCTCTCCTTTCTTTACATCTCCTGCCAGCCAGTCTTCAGTTCATCTTCTTTCGGAGAAAAGCAGCAGATACTTCAGAGAAGATGTTGTTAATTATAAAGAAAAAATGATGTGCTAATAAACCAGTGTGTTTGTGATTCAAGAAGGGTGACTAGGGCTAGTTTTAAGGATTAATCAGATGTTACCAACTTTTCTGAAGCAGATTTTGAATGCATTTAGCAGTCTTCTGAGTGTCAGAGTATAGTTAGTTCAATGGATAAATATGAATTGAAAAAGGTTTGTCATGCAGAGGATATTTATTAATTAATTCATTTATTTATTCATTAATTATTAAACACTATATCCTAGTCAATGCTTGTTGAGGGAAAAAAGTGAGGAGACCCCCTACTGGGACACCAGTCCATCACAGCAAACACATGGAGAGAGCATCCACAGAAATTCAACACAAAGAGTCAAAAGACAATCAGAAAAACAGCACACATTCATTGACTTGCATTTTGTTTTCCATTGCTATGCAATGCTCCAGCTGATCAGACACCCTCAAACTAAGGAAGGCAGCCAGGCTTTTAGCCCATGATTCTTATTTTATTGCATCTGTCTTACTGTCATCTACAGAATTTCCACCCAGCTGAATCCAGCACTTGACATTTTTCACTACTGTGCACACAAACTGGCAGCTATCTCTTGATGACCTCACTACTTCACTGTTACAATAGTGCCTCATCCACTCCCCCTTTCTTCTGGCTGATTTCACACTGTTTAGTTTTCACTCTCTCAGCTTGTCAGCTCGCATATAGAGAAACACGCTCCTTGCGTAGCAAACGCTACCAGGGCACGAGTGGCTTGTTTGTTTGTGCAGATGATTGTGTACTGTATGTGGTAATTAGCTTTTGCTTCCAGCTTCTTTTGTTAATTTGTCGAGCTTGCTGCCTCCCAGTCTTTATTAGCTGTCTAACATGGCCTTCTTGTGTAAATACAAGCCGCTGAAATGGCAATTAACCTTGCAAATAGGTATAAAGCACTGATCTGGTGACAGGATATTGACAGGGCCTCACTTGGTGCAGCCTGCATGGAGGGAACCGAGGCGCAGAAAGGAAAAGGCGGAGGAGGGGAGGGATAGGAGGAATGAAAAGAGTGAGTAAGCAAACAGATCCCATGGGCCCCTGTTTGTTGTGTCTGTGGCAGACCTATTCTTTTGCTGCCTATTAAACTTTGACCTTTAGGCATGAAATCGGGAAAAAGGGATTGGGAAGGCAGACGTAGGCCTGGGACTGTGGATGGTGGCAGGGGATGGGGAGATATGAAAAGACCGTTAGTTCACACTGGGAGGGAGGGTTTGACCTGAAACACAGATAGGAAAAATGTTTTTTAGTGCCATTGTGGATATGTCTAGGCACTAATCCAGATCTAAGATGTACCGTTATGTAACTAATAGCTCAGTCTATCAATTTTATACACCTGTGTGAAACAGTGGCATGAAAAAAATTAATAAATAAAATATAATAAATACATATCTAAAACAGTTTATATCTTTTAAATAGTTCTGTTCAACAGGTTTCCACAAAGAAAGTCATGGATAAAAGTCATGGATAAAAGTCATGAATTTTATCAATGGAAGGAGAAAAAAACCCAGTTAAACCTTTGTTGTGAAACAACTGGGAGTATGGATGCAAATCCTAAGCAAAATGATATACAGTATATGGCTAATGATTCAGCCAGTATGTAGCTGTTGAAGTCAATTCAGAATCCAGTAAAAGAGAAAACAAAGACACAAACTTTATATTTTTATCTGTAAAACCATAGAGTACATTTTCATTTACCTCATTTGTATTTTACCTCAAATGTATATACATTTTATACATACTGTATAATACATTTAGTGTATTTTGTCATGTTTAAATAATCTTACATGCCTTCACAGCTATCAGTTGTTTCTGAAGTTGCAATTACTACCTAAGATACCTTCTTTTAAACATAAGGAACATGACCCTGCATGAATCCATTGCTCACCACTAAATTTAAGCCCATCTTTCTCTATTTTCATCTGCAGCTTCTTGATTGTACCATTGGCTGCTAGGAATATAGAAACAGATGGCAAGAGATTTGTGTAGAGATTAGCAGCTTTACATTCAAACAGCATGTTTCAGAGAAATAATGCTGTATGCCAGAACATTGGGCAAGTAAAGATCCATCTCTTCTGGCAAAAAGAGCCAGGCTTTAGTTATGCCTGTGCCCCACTGGCAAGGTAGAGGATAAAGGCTGGATTTAGCTAGTCACTGATGCTGCTTGGGGTAGGAGAGTGGATACCTGCTGGCCTAAGGACCAGATCCTGTTATTTACCAGAGAGGCAAAGAGTAAATCTTAGTTTCACTGTGTATCAGACCAGAGACCGACTGACAGACAGACAGCGTATATATCAGTGTAAGGAGTGGGAGGCTGGAGGCTCAGAGGTATCAAAAAAGTGACAACAGAGAGAATACAAGCAGCAATGTGCAATGTTTAAAGTAGCACAGAGCAAGCCAGCTTAGAGATCTTTCTATCCTTCTATGTGGAGCAAAAGAAAAGTTGAGAGAGCGCAGGCTTCAAAAAACTAATAGGGATGCTCCTTGTCACAGACAAAGTAACAAGTGGGATAAAGGGATAGAGGGAAACACAGAAAAGATACACAAGCTAAATGAATAAAATGTAGAGACAGTGGTAGTGGACTGTTAGTAAAAAGGAAACAGTGATGGTCAACTGAAATGGAATAGGAAGAAAAGAAAAAGATGGATTATGGAAGATAATAGAATATCGGAGAGGAGAGAGGGAGCTAGACATGTTCACAAAGGTAAGGAAGAAAGCTGACAGTGATAGTGAGTTGAGCTCAGTGGTTGAGGGAGGGGTGGAGAGGTGGGGGTGTCTGTTCTTGTTGGGGTTCAGGTTGTAGGAGCTGGAGGAACAGGGTTAAATTAGGCAGAAAGAGGGGCAGTGAGACCCTGTCAGCATGTTGGCCAGTGTTCTAGTTCATCCTGGATCTGGACATGGCACAGCTCAGTGCCCGCGGAGCCTGCTGTCAGCCCTCATGACCACACACGCACACACGCGCACACACGCACACACACACACACACACACACACACACACACACACACACTCAATGATTTACAGGGAATGCTGATTTTTCCCAGAATTTATCTCCCTTGCTTGCTTCCTCATGTTGTTTAGTCTAATAGTAAAAGTAAGATTTTGAAATCTGTGACTTAAACAAGCAATTCAAATAATGCCAGATCTAAATGACAAGCAAAGTAGATTAAAACTTTCTAAAAAAATAATCAAAGCATGCATCTTAAAGGATATACCTGTACTAGCTATATATTATTAGAGGAGTTTTGTAGATTATACTTATTAAACAGTTCCTAGGGCATCTGAACACATCTTAGAATTAAAGTTCAGAGTATTAGCTCAATGCATCTTAATATGTTTGTAGGTAAATGTAAGTTTATGTTTGATTTGGGACCAATAAAAGTTATGGTCAGGTTCCATCAAAGTTCAGACTGACATGATGTTTAATTGGGCATCAGTAAGAGTACAGCGGAGGAATATTTCAGCAGTGGGGGGGCCGAAGCAATTTAACATTAGCATTCCACTTAGCATATTCTGTGACACTTCAGGGGTTACAAATCGCATTAATAAATGCTTAATTACTTTAAAAAGAAATTCCTCAGGCATTAATCGAATATTAATTACGGCCTATCGTTGTCTTTTAGTCATGCTTAATTGCATGTTTTTCCTCTCATTTAAACTTTTCTTTTTTTTTATCTCATCTTGAGGCTAAGATTGTGGGAACAAACAATAAAGCTGGCTAGCACCAAACATGGTCTTTCCATCATTTTATATTTAGCCTGTGTTTGGCACGTTTTTCCTACACAAAGCCAGAAGGTGCAACAGACTACAGTGCTATTCAGATGCAATTAAGTTTCCAGATGTGTGTCTGTTAAGAAATGTTGCTAGATGTTGCATGTGATAGATACGTTCCAAATAAAAAATAGAGAAGGTTTGACTAAAGACTATACCTCACTGTAATGCAAAATATCAACTTTTTATTTATTAACTTGTTATCACTTGTTGTTGCAAGTTGCACTTAGAGCACATTAGTAGGGCACATGCCCGTATCTGGTCTTCCAGTTGTACCTGTACTTGGAGCTCAAAAAATGTGCAAAAAAACAACAACTCAGAAGCATTGCTTCTCTGAACAACAAATGCCCTTTTTCCATTAAATTTCTGAAACTTTACCAACATTCAAATTCCCCTAAGATATGCTTATACCAGCTGGGATTTTTTATCCTACATTTTATGGAAGGATTATTTGCTTTTAAATTTCCAGACATGTCCATCCACAGTCAGTGAAAATAATGACAGAACAAATATTTCAGATTAATTCTATTATCACTATTCCCTATGTAAAACGAGACTATTGCTTATATACCATATGAAATAGAATTTCAAACATATACAGTGTGAAAGAAAAAGTATGGTAATTAGTTTTTGCATTGCGAAACTGATGATTAAACTATTAGCTAAGTTTAACATTGTGGTAAAGCTGTATGTAAATGTCTTGCTAATACATTGAGAACTCTTTGGTCTTTAGTGGCAGCTTTCTCCGAGGTTACTATTAAAGGTGTGGATTCTGGTGTTCATCGTTGTAGCCACAATAGCCAATGCTCGTTCAAAGCTCAGCTTAACTTTCTCCTGCACACGTACGGGCCATAATTTAAGCTGATTGGTTGCGCTTGCTAGAGGGCATTATTCTGCCCTGTCCACTGTTGTAAATCCCACTGACTGGGAAGAAAAGGGAGGGGTGAAATGAAGTAAGAGTTTCTGGTTCATTTAGAAAGGCAGATTGAGGAATCAGACAGAGTCTGCTCAACGGACTTATTCACGCTAAACACACATCACTTTCTCCCTCTGCCTTGCCTCACTAACACACTCATGCACATGCACATGCAGGCAGACATTCGTACTGCCTGCAGTGGTCACTCACCCATGTATTCAACTAATGTTTTGGAGTTGTGACACAAAGTGCTATGGGCTAAAGAGGAGCATCCGAGTGCTTGCTTAGCCCGATTCTGTCACTCTTGCTGACCCCATGCCCTGCAGGGAGAGAGAAGCATAGCCACAAGCTGTCAGCACACTCTGTTCTACACCGTGCCTCACACCAACCATATTTACTCAGGTAGAATCATTAATTGCATTAGCATATTTTTAGTTTTTTTAACTTTGGAGTGATTCTAGTGCTCGCTTAGAGAGTGGGTCGAGAGTTACATCAGTTGGTCAGAACTAACCCCATAATGTTAACGAATGCTTTGATATATGCAACCACACATCATGAAATCTTTTCTTAATCATGAATTAGAATGACTATTTATATCTTCTATACTTAAGGACAGTTGAGAAAGAAGTTGAAGCAGTATTTATAAAATGGACCAGATCACATCTACCATAAAATATAAGAATACAGGTTTTCTACTTTCTGTCTTTAATACTTGCTTAACATTTCATTAAGATTTTGCTAATATAAAGCAGCATGGTAGAACAGTGGGTATCATTGCCACCTCGCAGCTTCAGGTTCGATCATGAATTCAGGATACAGTCTGTACAGAGCTTTAAATATGCTCCCTGTGTTTCATTCTATTGTCTAAAACATGCAGATCTGTAGACTGGTTATGCTAAATTGCCCTGTATGAATGTTTATTATAGATCCTGAACCTAACCAGGATAAGACAGGATAAATTCTGTCCGGGATGAATTTTTATTTCACAGTGTAATGCACCTATAAGTCAATTAGAGAGAGATTAGAAAGAGACTCCACTTTTAACTGGACAGAAAAAACGAAAAAAAAATTGTACTCTATACTTGAACAGTCATCCTGCCTCAGTCCACATGCCCACTGTGTATGAATGTGTGTGGTTTCCAGCTAAATCAGTTTAAATTACACAGCGCTCAAATGAGCAATAATCTACACATCTGTCCTTTGGGGTTATTGTGGGTGGTAGAGGGAGTGAGTGTGGGAAAGAGAGAGAGGGAGAGAGAGAGAGAGAGAGAGAGAGAGAGAGAAAGAGAGAAAGAGAGAATGTGAGAAAGAGAGAACATGCAGCTCACCAGCCAGCGATTATCCCCTAATTAACACTGATATCTCCCCCATGGACAATGTCCCATCTCATCAGTGAGCTGGCACATCTTAATGTTAGGCACTAACTGCCTCCTTCACATATGTCAGTCCTCGTTAAGGGACTTCGATATGTGATAATGCCCTCCCGCTTAATGGCTTGTAAAAGATGGTTAACACTCACAATTTGGCTTCTCTGGATTCCTCCTTTTATAAGGCAGCAGACATGAGATGATGGAGGACACCACAGGGGAACATGATTACATGAATAGCTACATAAGAATACAGAATACATGTGAATCGCTGGCAGTCACATGCCCTACACAGAATGCAGGATCTGTATCCATTAATTCCACATCAGCTTTAAATCTTAAACATTTGAAACGATTGCATGGTTTATAATAAAATAGATTTTAACACTATTCATGAATTAGTCTGTATTACATTGAAGCTGAGCATCTTTATTCGTTCACTTCTTCATGTTGATTTTTTATTTTTTTTTTTATGTGAGAAGGACATAGGCCGAGCACATAAGCGCCTTTTAAAAACAATCAATAACACTCCTCCACAAATGACGGCACCCAAACGTCATTTCTATTTGATGAACAAGTGGTTGAGTGGAGACTTTTAAATGTGGCTCGTTAAATTCATTCCTGCATTAATCCTCCTCACTAAAAGCTCTGAAAATCTTCCTCGTTTAATCAGCCACAATTGAGCGCTACATGGCAGGGACGGAGAACAAATGTTCCTTGTGTAGCTTGCGCTGAAAGACATGTCAGTGCTGAGCTGTTCTCCCCTTTCTTTCTCTCACATCCATTCTTATTGTGACAATAACACACACACACACACACACACACACACACACACACACACACACACACACACACACACAAACACACAAACAGGAAGACTTGCTCGCCTGTGCTGGTGCATTTGGACCCTCTCACTCCCCCCAACCCCCAAGCTTCCTTGATTGAGGGCTAATGAAAAAGCTGTCCCCAGTTCCGCTGCCTCCCTGTATCCATTAAGAATAATTAGACGGGAACAATTTTGATGCCTGTAACCTCGGCGAGTGTGGCTAATGGTGTTATAAATTGCTCCTTGTCCTAGGCCCTGCTAGTGCGGCGTAGCACGACGCACGATGAGGAGGGTGCTCTACGCTTAATTCAAAAGCACTCTGTCAACAGTGCTGATTTGTGTGCTTAATGAGAACGTTTAAAACAACAAGCGTGGCTCATGCATCCTAATGCCACTGGCAGGAGCGGGTTCGATAAAGAGGCTTGTCCGCCATAATTAGCCACGACAAACGGCGCAGGATTAAGGGACGGGCCCTGCCGCTTTTTAAATGAACCCCGCTAGACTGCTGCTCTTACATTACAGCCTCAAAGTCCCTCAGTCTCCACACTGCATGCCCTTGCTTTCACATGTCCCTTTTTTCCGTTTGGGTCTTTATTGTTTAATATAAAGATTAAGCTTAAAGCTTGAAAGTGCTGTTGCATGTGCATTGGCAGGGAGCATGTTTTTTTTTTTTATTTGGTAAGGACCTCAAGGACAGGAATATTTGTTGGTTTTGACCTTGGCTTTTTTAATTGCTTTCATTTAAAATCCCAACATTTTTATTTAAGATACTGAGATTAAGGTTAGGGTTAGATATCAGGGAAAGCATAGCAATAATCTTTATTCAGTTATTATTACAATGGTAAATCCTTACAAGTATAGCAAAAACAAAAAAAGCAATGTAAGATGAGAGATGGGATGGTAAAAAAGGCAGAGAAATGCTAATAGGTATTTTCAGTCTTACTGAAAATGCATGCTGACAAGATTAATTGAGCAGTGCAAGTGGTAAACTCTGAACTCCTCTATCTCATACACACGTAACATGCGCACACACAGACACACAGACACACAGACACACAGACACACACACACACACACACACACACACACACATACACACACACACACACACACTTTGCTTTTGCCAAGGCTTGGTCCACTTGCACGTGCTTGCCAGAGCACAAATGACTTGAGGGGCAGTTAAATGGAGAGGTCGTGGGTTAAATGAACACTGTTGTTTATGAGGATGTGGTGTGCATCCATTTGCATTCTAATCTTCTCTTTTACACACACACACACACACACACTCCCACACACACACACACACACACACACACACACACACACCATTACACCACCCACTCCCACAGTCTTACAGTCCCTGCTAAGGGGGAGCCACTGGAGAAGAGAAAGGTTGCTGGATGCTTGCTTTAAAATCCCATTATCAAGTTATTTATGGAATTCATGGCCTGACAACCCCAGTGACCTTGTTTTGTTAAACATGAACCAGACATGATTTCAGCACACTGCACTGCCTATTAGCTTTTGTTTTCAATAGTCTTAAAATGTCAGCAACTTCAATCACCCACGGGGCAGCTCCAGAGATACGGGCTGTAATGCTGTCCAACAAACACAACCATTGTTTTTGCCCTCTACCCAAACACACAGTTATTACACACTTACCATTACTCTGACCTCCCCTCATCCCGTACTTACACGATCTCATCTGTGTCACTCTGGCTGTCTATCCATGTATTATTAGTCATCATAATGCTGACCAGCTCTAGGACTCAATATACAATATACATTTGTGTATACATCAGAATGCAGTGTTGTTTCTTAAAACCCTTGTCAATGTTATTAGTCAAAACATTTTATTCTTTATAACATTTTCATCTAAGAATTAGGTGACTTCCTTCAATCCCACTCATCTCTCTTACCTTACCTATAAAAACTTGAGGTACTTCTTTCTTACTGTTTAAGACTTTGAAGGCTTACCATGTTCAAAGCTTTTTATTAAAAAAAAAACATTTTAATTTAGTAGTACATATCCTCAACCTCATTTAATACTTCCAATAAGCACTTATAGCCATCAACAGTTGTATCAGATATGTACAGTAAATAAATATGGCTTTGGTTAATTAATTAAAACTTATAAAATGTAACTTGTAACTTTACCTCGGAATTGCTGCTTGCTGCAAGTGACATATCTTTTGGCATGGGGCAACAAGTAAACCTTTCTGTTTTGGTTATTTATTTTTTGTGTAAAAATAAACGTACCTTACCTTCACATTTGTACATTGTTTTTTTTATTATAGTTGTCAGGATGTTTAAGTTGACAAAAAACATTACTGAAAGGCAATATTTGAGGCTGACTAAAAGAATAAACGAACTTCTATAGCGGAAATCTGGAAAACAGGCAATATATATATATATATATGATCTTGATACATCTTGTATATTCACCAGATTATACATTGACATCTAAATATACACATATTCAGTACATTTACAGTATATATCCCACCACAATGATTTTAGAGAAAGTATTTATTTATTTAAGCCATACACTGACCTTGTAAACATTAAATGGAGAGAAAGCCAGCTCAACAAGTACAGCATAGCCGTCTAAAAATGTCTAAAAACTCAATAGTTATTAATCATTTTCTCAATATTTGTTCATGATTTTGAATAGCCACATGCCATAGTGAAGTACCCATAAGCCTAATTAATTACAATTTCAGTGCAACGAAACTGTAATTAAATGTGTATTAAAGTCCTATACCATCACTTCAGAAAGGCAGAAAGGGGAGTTACACTCTGTAAAGATGGTAGCCAAGATTAAATATTTTTAATACCCCAATAAAAAGACAGCAGAACCTAACTGACTAAATTAATCAGCAATAATTTACAACTCCAGAATGAACAGAGATGCAGTCCAGTGAAGAGATGACCATGAGGGTCATGTTTCCAAAGTGTGAGTGATTTTTAACTCTTAAAGTGAAACAAAAAATAATATGTACTGCTATTGCTGATGCTCATCCATAAAGTTATAAATCATTTCCCATTATAACTCTATAATAACATTGCTGTTTTATCGCTGACCTACGCTTTCTAAGAAGCTGGGATATGTGAAGAAAATAATGTTATTGTGTTGTAATGTGTGTGGCAAATAAAGTCTGCTTGAATTAGATGTTTAAATGTAATTTTTCTTTATTAATTTTAGGGTCATATCAAGAATTTAAATTGTGATTTTGTTTCTGATTGAGATTCTACTTCTCGAAATCCTGTATTTTTCGGAACTCTGCAGTCTATAGCAGAAAATATGTAAAACATTTATGTATAGAACACATCTGAAAGATGTCTGGTGTAAACCAAAGACCTTTCTAGGGTGTAGCTCACAAATAAATATAGGACACAATTTAAAAAGAAATCAACACACAAAACATGAGAGCCCATTAGAAAATAGAGACCAATAGGAGACACACAAACAGCATATTCATCTCATGAATATTAAACTGTGTTAAAAGCAAGAGTATACAAATAAGTTTATTATGCCTTAAAAGCAGTGACAGACATAGCATGTTTAATATTCTGAGGTAGGCTGTACATTACAGCCTTGGGGCAGCAGCTGCAAAGACATGATCACCTTAGCACTTAGGTTGAAATCTTGGACCAACCAGTAGTGACAAACCAAAGGATTTAAGTAATGTAACATTACTGATGCGTATACACTCTGATACACCTGCACAAGTGACATTTACTGGAGCACTTATATCACATTTAAAGATACAGTATACTATACATTTTCGGATCAATCTTTGTTCAATGTATAGAAAGTCACAGATATTCAGGGATTGTTTTTTTTTGTTTTTTTACATTAAAAATCCTTTTGACAGATGTTTTAAACACCTTGCTTCTCCATTTGCGTCAGTGAATGCACCTTCACTGCTGTCTACTCATCAGCATGTTTGTCTGACCTTACATAGAGGTACATACATATAAACAAGAGGATTATTCAAACATCTCTTGTTTATGACAGGTGAGGAGAGACATGAGGGAGCTGGGTTTGCAAGGCTGTATGCAAAGTTTGATTTCACCTTCGGCAAGAAGCGACAGCGAGTGGGTAATAACCCAATAAATATTCTTCCTCCCTCTGACCCCTGCATGCTCTTGTTAGCTTGTTTGTAACACGCCCTGGTTATTCCACATGCGGCTTCATCACACCATCACGTGAGGGTCGATTTTAATACAGCACTGGAACCTAACTTCTCAACAGAATGAATAAAGTTTGGCAGGTTCAGTATCATGCAAGAGAGCAGAAACAGGAAAATCAACCTTCATTTTGTACATGCAAACCAAATAATAAAAACTATTTTATCGTTAGGACATGATTTTATAGTATTTTAGATAATGATAATGTGTTTAAAAAGAGCTTTCTGCCCTTTTACCGTGTGGTGTACAGTATACTCCTCAGAGCTGGTTACCATGGGGGTTATATCTGCATACATACAACTACTCACTGGTGTCCTCTCTGCTGGCCCCAACTGACACTTCTATCATTATTTAGTCTCTTGCTGTAGGTAGGAACAGATTAAATCCTTGTCATGTAGCAGATCCACAACTGAAACTGCCAAATTGCTCACAGCTATAACCTAAACAGGGCAGGGGAAGTGGCTGGAAACTAGTCTGTGTTTATAATATATATATTATATTATATTAAGCATATATACCTCCTATTTAGTTGTTTCTTGTTTTGTTTTGTTTTTTTGAAGAAAACTGTTTTTCTAATAAACATTTAAGTTCTCAAACAAATTCTACATTCAGTTTTCATAACTATGGTGTTGCTGAAACAGCATTGTGTCTTTTTCAAATACTTATCAAGATATGTTAATATTTAAATACAATGAAAAAGAATTATTGCTCATTATCCTGTTGTTTCAACTACTTTGTAAAAATGTATAATACTCTGAGGTAAGAGTTATAAGTTATAACTTGAGTAGCAAGTTATGTACGCCTTGCATAAATATTCACCTCCACCCTCCTTACAATATACTGTGTATAGTGTCGGGTTACAACCTGGAACTGAAATTGACAAAATTGCTATTATTAAGTATGTCATGAATATTCACCAAATAGCCCATCATATACAAGTTAAAGGAAATATATAGTTAAAAAAATTTATTAAAAAACATGCAAGTATTTACCTGACAACTGGTTGTAATATGATATGCTATAATATGATATGAGATGAGATGAGATGATATGATATGATATGATATGATATGATATGATATGATATGATATGATATGATATGATATGATATGATATTGTATGGTATGCTTGTTCCTTGTTAGTGGAAGGCTCCAGAGTTTGTAAGAGAACATATCTAACAAATACATCTATTAAGATATCTACTAACAAAAGCAAGGCTTTTAGGCTTTTGATATACCAAATTGCTGAAAATGTACACACCCTGCATTAAAAGCACATACATCATAAAAATCATTCTTTCAATCATGTTAGAAGTAGAAAGAATGTGGCGTGGCCTGTACCAGTTCTTAGAACTATATCATAGTTATGTGGAAAATCTATCATGTGAAAATTTTTGGTTCCTTTTCCTTCTAATTTAGCCCTACCCTTCCAGTATTGCCTCATGATATACTCTTTATATGGGGTAGACTGTCTCTAGGTTGCGTATGTAACCCTGGTTCACTAAGGGAATGCTTTCACGTGTCCACGCTCTGAATCATGTGTGTAATCTGTCCAACAGAAAGGCGTGATGTCACCGGCAAACTCTCTCCCAAACTCCTAGGAGCAGCATGACATGGGGAACGGCATATAGGCACAACCCTGGCCATGGGTGAGTGAGGGAAAACCAGAAAGGACAGTGCATTGTCTCTTGAGTTGCAAACAAGTCCACTTGTGCTCTGTAAAACTTCCTCCAAAAAAGAGAACAAATTTTTCTTGGCATTTATCCTTAACCCCAAACCCTTCATGTAGGCCAAAAGCTTAGATTACGCTAATATCAACCAATCGTCAATATAGTTCAGAATGCAGATGCTCTGAAGTCTTAGTGGGGCCAGAACTTGATTCATACACTTTGTGAAGGCACGGGGTGAAAGTGCAAGATTGAAAGGGAGGACCCAAAATTGGTAAGCTTCGGTCCCGAAAGGAAACCTCAGGAACTTCCTGTGAGAATCAAGAATTGATATGTGAAAGTAAAGGTCCTTGAGATATATTGTGACAAACCAGTCCTCAGATCTGATTTGAGACACAACCTGCTTGAGGGTGAGCATCTTAAACCTGAGCCTTAATAGTGAGTGTTTCAGATGATGCAGATCCAGAATGAGACGAAACCCCCATCCTTCTTGGGAAATATAAAGTACCGGCTGTTGAACCCGGACTCTCTGTCTAGCAGAGACCTTGATGGCATCCCTCCTTAAGAGAGTGTGTACTTTTTGTTTCATGACCAGAGCCTGCTTGAGTCTCACAAAAATGGGAAACATCCTGTTGAACTGAAGGGGACAAGACTCAAACTGAATTGAGTAGCCCCCTCTCTACAGTATGCAGGACCCACTGAAACACATTTGGCAGGCGTTTCCAGGTTGCTAGATAGTCTTTTAAGAGAACCTTTCTCTCGGGACTTATCTCTGGTATGCCTAATGTGGCTTGAGTGGTGCCCTGCAGCCCTTTTAGAGACCTCCAGAAAGCCAGCAAGCCCCCCCTTCCGCTATGGTCCATATGTGGCATGGTTAACGAGCTCACCTTCTGAGAGTACAGAGGAGGAACGGGCACTGTATACTGAGGTGCACACCATCTCCTGGTTTTCTGCTTCCTGAACCCTGTCGACAACCATATTCAAAGAGTCGGCGAAAAGGCCAATGGAAATGAAGGGGGCTTTCAGGAGGAAAGCTCTGTCCCTGTCAGGAATAGCTGATCTTTGTGGCCACAAGGGCTGACATATACTGGCCAGTGGTCCCATCGGTCTCCTTAATAAACCCTAAGAGCCAATTCCCTTACATGGCGTAGCTCTCTGACATCATCAGCCCATGTAATAGCTCCTTTGTCCAGGTCTTGAAGTAGGTCAGCCTGATAAGCCTTCATCACTGCCATGGTGTACAGTCAGCAAGTGGCTTGACCCACTGCATGCAAGCCTTGCACACCAAGTCCAAGGATGTTTGAAGGGTCTTGGTGGGCAGTGCTGGGCCTTAAGGGAAAATACAGCAACCAGGGAGACATAACCATCTAGCATCTCTTCAATCCGGGGCATCGCCCAATAACCGCACTCCTTTAGCTCTACTACATGACAGAGGGAGACATTGGAATTGAGGATGCAGGCCAAGTATGGGCTGCTCCAGGACCTGGACACCACAGTGTGCAGGCAAGCTACACACTAGCTGTGTGTATCCCCTTCGTGATAAAGTGGGGGCAAGGAGGAACACACAGCTGGTACTCATGCTTGCCTATTTATTTTTTCTTATATATATATATATATATAGCTTTTTTCTTTTGACACAGACACACACAGAGCGCTTCCTGAATAAACAGATGCTAAGGTTGTCTCCACCGCATGTGCTTTTATAGCTTCCTGGTTGTGACCTCACCCCGCAGGTGATGTCACGCCTTTCCGATGGAAAGATTACACACGTGATTCAGAGCATGGACACGTTGTGTTCCCAAAGCACTGTTGACACAGCTCAAGTTCATTAAAGGAAACCATCAGTTGGCTAAATAAACATATAAATGTACTATATCCTAAGCCAAAAAAATGGGCAACCATCACATCATGTGTCAAAAAAATAAGAGAACGATAAAGTAAGTAGATAAACTATGCAACAGGTTTTCCTTTGGATTCTTTCATGTTTGCGCCATGTAAATTAACGTGCGATCAAAATGAAGTGTCAGAATTATTCCAGTAAATTTTGATGATTCAAAGAGTTGTTAAATAGTTGAAGGTACTGTAAACCCTGACATGTAAAGGAGCAGAAAACATTTGAATCATATCATGAATTTGAAAAAAAAGCTAAAAATAAGAAAAATGAATGTATGCTATTTATATTTATATTTTATCTTCTTATATTCAAACTGTTCTCTGCAGCAAAGGTAAACAAGCTGGCACCGGACGTCTCACGAGTGCTTCGTTTAATTCTTTTTTATTTTTTGACCAATAATTTGTTGTTAAACAAACATTAAATCTTGTAATTTTGGTTTTGCTAGCCTTTTTTTGCCCTGGCAGGTACAAAGTCATTAAGTGACCAACAGGCTTGAATTGTTTTTGGAGTTGATTGTAGTCTTTATTGATTGTACTTGATTGTGAAGAAGGTGTTATTAACAATAATAATATTGTTGACATCATATACAGATCGGTCAGTGGTCAGGTTTCTTCTAAATAAGTGTGTTTCTTTGTGTACAAACTCATATGTTCAGCTTTGTGTACGTCTTTTTTGTTACTACATGGAAACCTTGTGGGTCTTAGTTGTGCTGCTTAGGGACCAGTGACATCTCTAGATGTTTCACCATGCAGCTACATTTTTGCTGTAGCCACTCCATATCACTATTGTACCTCTGACTCTTTCTGACATATTCTAGCATACAACTGAATTAAACCCCCCCATGTTCCCCTGTGTCTTGTATGCCTACGGCAGTGCAGCATAATATCAAAGACTGCAGTCTATCATCATTTCTATATTTATTTACTCTATGCGACTTCTGTATGTCTTCCGCCACCTTTTTTCCCCGTTTCCTTATCTAGAAAGTAGGCCTTACATTCTTAGGATGTTTTAGAAGAGGAACAGGTTTGCAAGCAGGAACCAATAAAATTTTCCACTGGTTTGAGAGGTAATCTCAGGCAATAGAAGCCTCTTAATCAATTATTGCATTTTTTTTCTTATTTGAACAGTTTAAATGAGCTGCAATTAAATCACTGAAAGAAATTTCTCCACAGATTATATGTTTTCAAATTATATACATTATGACAATAAACCTGTATTGTGGCAAATGTAAAATTATTTGGTAAAATATTTTTTATTACATTTTACATTTGAACCAACATCAGAAAATGAGTGGTTTCTTTGTTTCTCCTTTTTGTGTCATGATAATAATAAAAATAATAATAATAATAATAATAATAATAATAATAATGGAATAATGGAACTTCAACATATGCTTATTGTAAAGATCAAATAATTAAAAGAATAAATGAAGTATTACTTTAGTATAGTATTGAATGTGCCATTCTATTGTCTGCTGATTTTACCAGCTACTCCCTTACTCACCTTCAGTGTTGCTCTCTCACTTTCTCTCCCTCTCCCTCTCTCTCTCTCTCTCTCTCTCTCTCTCTCTCTCTCTCTCTCTCTCTCTCTCTCTCTCTCTTTCCCGCTTTCTCTCTTACTCTCTCTCATTGATGCTCTCACTGTCTCTACTCAGCAGGACCGGGGAAGTTCATCCTCATTTAATAATGCATCAGAGACAGGGAGAAATCTGGCCTCACCAGCTATGACCCAGACGCATCCAGCTTCCATTATTTAACATTTACACACACCTTCCAGCCCAACAGTGCCTCAATATTTAATGTCTTAGTGCGTCTCTTTTTTCTTAGAAGTGTGTGTGTGGGGGGAGAGAGTGTGTGTGGGGGGGTGATTGTTTAAATACGTGTGTACATAAATGTGAGACATATGGAGAGTGTGTGTACTTAATTATGTTTTTTCAAGTTTGTATTTTGATAGAGATTTAGGGTGTTTCATTGTATATATGATGATAACAGAATTAATGGGTTGCCAAGTACTTTCCAACAATGAACTAAGTCTGATTTCCTGATGGTTCAGGTTATGTGTATGTAAATGCAAAATCAAGTCTACCATGTCCCTGACCAGAATATAAGAAGGGCTGAAAATGAATGAAGTTTTCAGGATGCTTACATTACATAGGAGTATTTGATTTAAATATAATATTAAAATATTAGCCTGACCATCAGGCTAATATCTCAGCTTGTATACTCACACCAACATTGAATGTCTTTGAAATTCTGTCGTGAATAAAAACATCATCAAGTGTTTCACTTAAATACACATACGTAATGGGGTCAGTTATGCTAAAGATACCTAAATTGCACCTTGCCTGGTATAAAGTATTTTGTAATCACACACCTGATCAATTTCTTCAGGTTAAGAGTTTGAAAAAAGGAAAAGATTCTCAGCCCTCAGGGTGTACACAGTCTTTCTGGTTTGTACATTCACAAACATTCAGATGAAATCATACTTTGATTGTATTACATTTTTATTCTTTTTTATTCTTTTGATATTATATCATTATAAGTTGCATTTCAGCAAGGGGTGTGTGTGTGTGTGTGTGTGCGTGCGTGCGTGCGTGCGTGGGTGTGTGTGGGTGTGGGTGTGTAAACCATGAATGTTATTTTTTTTTATTTTCAAAGAAACAATATACATATGCTCTTTAAATAAAGTGAAACATCATCGATGGTGAGCTAATTCACTAATTGCTAAATCAATATATACAAAACTACAGTCTAACAAAATTAGTTTCTAAACAGGTAAGTTAGACAGAAATGTTATTGTTTAGTAGAGCCTTTCACTGCTTAAGTACAAAGAGTTGATCTATGTTTTTATTATTATTATTATTATTATTATTATTATTATGTATAATTATTATGTATAATTAGAAAGACTGTTTAAGCTAATCATAGCTTATCAGAATAATATCACCATCTGTAGGACACATTAGAAACATCAACTCACTCACTTGTTAAACTATAAGGATCCCTTAAATCTATGTTCTTCGCTTCCACAACCAGTACTCTATTACATTATGGACCTGATGTTTAAATAATAGAATAATACCTGATTTGAGGATATCTAACAAACATTATAATAGCTTTTTAAGACATGGAATCTGAGGACCTTATTAAGGAAAAGACACAAAAGCTATGTAAAGTATTTCATATGACTTACATTAAAAAAAAAAAAATCCTGTTAGACACATGCACTCTATGTGGCACGTTTGGTTTGTAAAACTGAAACCACTTCATGTACCAAAGTGCTTCCTTTCATCTGTATTTTTGCTAACTACTTATCTCCCACACCCACAAGAATCCATGTATGTTAAACTTGACAATAAATGTGCTTTAAGCCCTCAGGCTATGGCAGTTGAAATGTGAATCTATAAAATAGATACTCAGCATTTCCCAGGATGTACTTAAGTTTGAAATTTGTCAATTCAAGAAAAAAATGTATAATTATGATATAAAACACCTCATGTCATTGCCAGGCTATATTTAATATGCTATGTTAGATTAGTATGATAGATTAGTATGATCATTCTTTTAGATTAGGTTTTTGAAACTGTTACCAAAAATAAACACATTTCATATACAATAATGGGCATTTTTTTAACCAATTGTACCTATTGTTTGATTTCTGCCACATTTGATGTGCTTGCAGGGAAAAGCATACTCTCTTAACACTCTCTTAGACTCACTCTCCCCTATCATACGTCAGTCATGGGCATCTGTGAACTCATGCATGCAGAAGTGGGTCGATAGTGCTTTGCTTTGAGCATGTTAGGTGAATGTTAAGCAAAAGTTTGAAAAGATGCGTTCATGGTTTTTCCTGTCTGGGCGGTAGCTGTCATGTGACAGAGCAGAGCTGCTTGATGGATATGAATTTGACATGACTAAATTAGGGGGAACTGCAGAAAAACATCCAAACACTAAAGTATTTTTTTCCAAAACACAATTTTTTTTATATTGGTAAAGAAACTTATTTATAACATAATTTGGAAATTTGGAAAAATTGAATTTTCTGAAGCATATATAAAAGTTAAAGTCTACAGAAGAAGAGTATCAGGTTCTTCAAGATGCTTGAACTCCCACTCCTACTCCTTTTCTACTCCTACCAATTTCCTTATAAAACTACACAAAGTATAAGTAACACTACTCATTTATATTTCATTGACAATTTCAAATATTAACTTTCTGAAAGATTCAGAAAAAAAGGATTTAATATTATATTTTTTATTAATTGTCATTAATTTCATTTAATTTTCATGTTTGAAAGCATATTTTCTGTATTGAATTTTGTATGTCCCTCAAACTTACTGCACAGTACAGTATACACTGTAAGTGAACCAGATAAATAAATAATGTGAAGAATTTCTCAGTATCACTAGACTAATCTGAGTAAACAACACATGTCTAAATGTGTTTTACCTGTGAGAAAGCCTCACAGCCCCTATAGAAATCCTGTCTGCTCTTATTTTTAAATGATGATGTCCCATTCAGGTTTAACAAGGAACAAGGAAGTGGAGGGTATTTCCAAAAGAAGCCACACCTTAAGGTTTGTTTGCTTGTGTTTTCATATCGCTTTATTATATGCTACTAAAGTATGTAACAGGAACTAGTGTACATAACTTCTGATGTTTACCTGATGATAGTTAATCTGGCTACTGATACCTCAGGCATAATAAAAAAGTTGGCTCTTTATGCATATTTACTGAATGTTCATTTTTATTTAAAATAAAGGACAACTTGGCAAGTTGTATTGTAAAAATTGTATGGGATGACATTTATTTTATTTAACAGTCCAAACAAACTGCTTTATTCCATAACTTAATTTTTGTATGTATTATTATTTACATTAACAATTTTCTGCAAAATATGGATCATGCCATAAATGAAGAAACAGCAAAATAGCTTTTTTAAAGAGAGATAGATCTTTGTCTGAAGAGAAATTACATACAGCTTCAGCTGTTAGCATCTTGCTGCTAATTGCTTAATGTACCTCCTAGCTGAGTTCTATTGTGAATTATTATACTTTTTAGTCAGTAACAGATTCTCTTTATTTTTAAACTCATGGCAAGATTTTAAATGATTACATTTTGAAGTGAAATATAGGTAAATTCAAGTGGTTGACAAAGTGTAGCTAAACCAAATGTCAGTTAATTGTGCTCCTTTAATCAAGTCAGTGGTCTGGTTTCCAGGAATCTGGCTAAATTAAAAGAAGTAGCTTTAATCTTTAATTAAGTTTAAGTTTTAAGTTTCATTTAGGTTAAATATTAATATGTGTAATCATTAAACAAATGTTTCTAATGTAAAACTTGTTGTCAAAAACTTCAGCTAAGGCACATTAACCTTTAGCTGTAGCTAGCTAGTTTGAATGCAGGGTTGATTATGTGAAGAATGCAGGAGTTAAAATGACAGGTATAAAATCTATTGCTGCTTTCATCTTGTTTCCACATACTAGCTTTTTCCTCATTCTAAATTGATAATTTGTCATTCTGTCATGATCACTATCTGTGCATGAGTAGCACGTGCACTAGTTACGACATTGTGGTGCATTGCACATGTATTACATTTAAATACACAAAGCATTCTGAATTCTGACACTTCTAGAATTCTGTTTTCACTTCGTCATTATTGGGTACTGAGTGTAGATTAATGAGAAAAAAATCAATTTGAAAATTGTGGTATCGGACTGCAACATAGCACATTTAAAAAAGTGAAAGAAGGTCTGAATACTTTCTGAATGCTCTGTACATACCAACTTTAAACTTTTGATTTGCAAATGTCACAGTGGAGTATATTTTTTGTTGGCATTATTTTTTAGGTACTTTTCAATAAATACCAATAGTATATACAAAATATGAATTTTTCCGTCTAGCTATCTGTCTATATTCGTAGAAGGAGTATATACTTTATATAAGAGAAGTTTGAGCATTTTCTTAATAGTAAGCACAAAATTTACTTTTTAATTGTTTCCTACTTCGCAATTCATTTATGTTAGGCTGGTTATTTTTAAATTCTGAAGAAAATCTACTACAACTATAAATACAGAGTGCCTCTAAAATTATTAAAAACCTGCAGTCTACACATTTGAAACTGGCAGGCCCATTATATGCTATGTTTTAGTTAGCTCTGTGGTGCTTTTGAAAAACTTTGGGTACTGCAGTTTAATTCTCCAAGTTGAATTTACTGTATGCCCTTGGTGGCTTCTTTTGGCCTGTTTACCTTCAGCTCCTTCCTCTTCCTCCTTCCTTCTCTACATTTGTAAATGCTGGAGATTGTATTATTGAGTGGAGTGGGAAAAAAATCCATCGTAACAAAAGGAAGTAGATGAAATGGACATTAACTGTTGACAGCACCATGAATGACAAGACTGCTGGGAGCTGAAGTAACCTCCCCCATTTCTGTGGCTTTGCTCCATTTCCATTTCTCCTTCAAGCTTTCTCACTCTTTTGGTCCCTGCATACCCCCCTTTTCTCTTTTTCTCAAGGAATCCATTTCACATAATTAAAGATGCTTAAATGAAATGGCCCCTCTGGAAAAGTGGCTTTCAGCAGTGAGAGTGGGAGTGCCTCAAGGAGCCATCCTCGGCCCTTACTCAGATAGCGCACCACAGGGCTCTGCCTCGGCACCGATCAATATCATCTCCGTTATTAATATCAAAAGCATATTACTTTGTTTTGCGTCTGGCGGTGTGCCAAAGCTCCAGGGTCCTGCCTGCCGCTCCCCCTAGCCATTTACCAGGGATATAATTTACTTTGGTGAGTTTTTAAGGTATTGTTTTGTCAGGGTCAATCAGGACTGAGTAACAAATGATCCCGACAGAGTGGTGGGGAGCTCCATCCATAAGTGGCACACATAGCCAAATTCATTTTTGAAAGTTTTATGTCAATTATTCCTGTCCTTGACTGAGGGGAATGAGGATGGTGAAGTGGGCAGGGTGGAGGTCGAGGGAGACTGATGGCCTCCATAGCTCTTTCTGAGCGATGAGGTAACAACACTAACAACTGTCCGTGGGCCAGAATTAGACATGACGCTATCTTTAATTGGTGCATTGAATTAAGGGGCGGCATGCAGCCTGTGTTGAGAAACAAAAAATATCGTGCACTTAAAGGAAAAGGGGACATTGATTTTCTCTGATGCATTTACCTCATACAGTTAACCCACCTTAGAAGGGTTGGGGAAATGTCCAATTTGATCAGACACAACACCACTTGGAGATTATATCACTGTATAGCTACAATGTTACTGAAGCTCTATGTTGAATGCATTTACAGGACATACATTTGTATTTAATATATATACATATATATATATATATATATACATAAACACATTATACCTTTATTTCAGCCGATGTGATTTTATGATAGTCGGTGAAGGCTCTGTGTTGGTCAGATGCCAAAATAATGAACTGCCAAATATGCTGTTTTTTGTACTGAGAATTTAATGTGTGGGCTTCTAGGTCTTTTGTCCTTGAACGTGCTGCTTATCACATTAGGGTGACATTTGACAATCTAAACTCACTGCAGTGGAATACCCAGCCCTCCTCTCATCCCTGAGCCCCCCACATATCTTACCCCTCAAAGGACAGACAAAAGGTCTCACCCCAGCAACAACATATGAATTTTTCAATTAGAATCAAATATTAATTACCAAGTGGATGTTTAGCGTCACATCTGTTTGGTTCTCACTTCTTCCTATTCCATGTGTTTCCTTCTTTGTCTCCTTTCACACCTTTTTTGATTAAAATTTCCATACAAATGATTTTTAGAGTGCATTCAAAAACATGTAAGAAACTGTGATAGTTGTAAGAACAACTAGAAGACCTCAAGATGATTTTGAGATAAAGCTTTAGGTGCTACAGTTGATAAGTTAAATTTGGTCCCCAATAATCAGGGGTCACAGTTTGTTTCACACCTCATATTGATGCCCCCTGCTTGGGGCTCATGGGTGGCTGAAGCACTAGGATGGGTGCTAATTTATGCTCCTGTAGGGGGGACTGATGCCAGGTGCAAGAAACACAGCAATACCACACAGTTAACACGCAGGTACATCGTCCAAAGTGAAAAGTGAGAATAAAGAAAGACGTTCTGACATGTGAATAACATCAAACCAGATGCTGAAAGAGGTGAGATGGCCAGAGGCAGGCTGTTTGCGAAGGGAATAGCTGAGCTAACATGATAGAAACGAGCTGTTCCTTCACAGTGTACCCTCAAGCCAAATAACTTCAGCTAAGACTTCAAATGGGAATAGAGAAACGTTTTAACTTTGACAGATCTTACAGGAAATGGAGGATAGAGGATACTTTTTGTTTTTTATGGCAGTTAAAGGCCAGATGTAGTGTAGTGTTGCTTTAATTTTGTTTTATCATAATATATCTTGTGCGTTAATTAATAAAAAACTATATGTTGAATAAATGCATTATAAATGGTTGTAATTTGAATCGCTTAGAGTAGATGAGAGCATTTCTGTAAAACGAATCTAATGTGTATGATGAATTTGGTGTACATTGTTCTTCGGTGAGTTCTTTAGAAGCATTAACTTGGGACTAATTCTGCGTCCGATTAACGCATCAAGTCTTCTACAGTATTGTTTAAATTAAGAAGGATTGCAGAGAACAGATTGTATAGTCGTTAAACAAAATTGATATCTATTCATGTTCATGGGAATTTTTTTTTATATCATTCATCATCCAATTTTAATCATTAAACACTGTTTATTGTCCACACTTGTGTGTTTTTCCTCAGAACCTGTAAAATTTATTTAATAAAAATAAATAAATAAATAAAGCCTGTCAGCTTAACTTTCTTTCCATCAGATGAAATGCATTAACATGCAAGTACACTAAACTACAGTCCATAAATAAGTGAGCTCATGCACTAATCATCAAGGTATACACTCACTACATACATACACATGAATATATTGCAACTCTCCTCCATTCTACATGTTTCTGCCATATGATTCCCATGAGACTGGCGAAGCTCTTTGTTCACTTAATTAAGCATTTATCTCCTTGAGTATTTATTTGATTTACCCGCTTTTAAACAGGCATTCAAGCAATCTTTAAATATGGTGGTGCTTTTAAATAGTTCACAGGCTTACCTCTACTCATTAACCCTCTCTAGAAAAAAAAAAAATCATTAGCAGCTCATTAAATCATATTGCTGCAAATATCAATACACCATTGGGCTGGAAGGAGGAAAGTGGTGAAAAGCCATAAATCTCTGAGCCATCAAATAGCCAGAATTTACTGATACTGCATGGAGGCCAGTGGCCTTGAGTCATGGATGAAAGTGAGGTTAATAAGTTCATCTCCTTTTTTTCCAGCTGAAATGAGGACTAAAGTAACATTGTGTATATGATTATTTTAAAGTTCATATAAAAGGTTTCATTATGAACTTACTCTATTACACATTTAATAAACTTCTATGAAATTAGGATTTCATTGTTTTTTCATACAGATAAACTTTTCGATTTAAAAACTGTTTGGTTATTTTGTGAAAATATTGTAATAGCCATTTGGAAGAAGAATGCACATGCTGCTTTTCCCTTTAATATCTTATGCGCATCTTCTCTGCTGTATAGAAAATAAATGCGGTGTTGTTTCCTGTGTGTGAATTTTCGATAGGTGTTGTATTGTTTACGGACTGTGAACGTGTCTGAATTGTTGCATATCGGCATAAATAACAATTATTAAAAAAATAATTTCATTGTACTTTCTGTGACTTTGACTTGACTTTAATCAGGATACACTTTAAAATGTAACTTTGTTTTGCTATACACCACCCTGCCTAGCATGTGTTGCTCATTGTGCTGAATTAAGCATCGCAGATTTATATCATTGGCCCAAGAGATGACCTATTGTTACTGACTACTTGCCAGCTGTCATTCCTTAAGTTTTGTTTTGCAGACCACTGTGTTGTTGTGATGTTATGATGGAAACTACAAAGACAATAAAACAATCAAAATATAGAGATGATAGAGACTCAAAGCACCTTTGTGCATCGATCTGGACAAGGGCGTCTGCTAAATGCCACAAATGTAAATGTAAATGTTAACTTCAAGACAGAGAGACAGAAGAGAGGTGGTGAGGGAATATTTTTATAGCTGTGATAACAGGAATGAGCTTGTTTAACCAATATTTAGCAACATTAAATGTAACTACAAATGCTGTGATGTCAGAAAGATTAAACACTTAATGATGTGCTGTGATTAGTAAAATAATAATAATTATTATTATTTTAAAAAATTTCATTTCTCACCCTGCTGCTGATTATAGCTACCTTGTAAAAACTGGTTTGTGTTTAAACTATTGCATCTTTATAACAAAAATGATTCAAATAGTAAAAGCATATTGGCATAAAAATCATCCAGAGCAGGACACTAAAACATACAGTACCTCAGCCACCCAAGAACACTGTATAACTATCTGTTTAATCATTTCATTAAAATATAAAACCAGATTCATTAAAATATATTTGGAAACGAAATATGAAAACCCTGGCAAAAGATCACCATTGTAATAAAAACTATACAAATACAGAAATGTTCTATTATTAATGATAAAAATGGAGCACAATTCAGTATTGTATGAACACTTTATCTTCCACATTGTTTGTTTATTTCGGGGGGGGAACAAATAGGAAAAAAGACATTAAAACATACTGGATTATACACTTGGTTGCCATTTTAGTAGGTACACTTTCCTTGTGTCTGGATTAATAAACTATAGAACTTTGTTTACCTACCATACTGGAGCATTCATTCTTCTTATCCTGTTTCATCCTAGTCAGAGTTGCAGTAAATCTGCATTCTATTATTTAATACTATATACACTTTAACACACTCATTCACACCTATTTTTCCATATACTTATTAGTGACTAAATCTTCAGTGCTTTTCTATACAGTCTATTAATAGAGAAGGATAGTCATAGATTGTCACACTAATGATCAGATATAATTTAAAAGGCCAGATCATTCTTATCACAGCAGCAAAGCAGCCATGGCAGAAGCATCTTAATGTGTGTTGTGCTGGTATAAGTGATTCAAGCATGACAGCGATGTGGCTTTTGTGAATCCTATAGGTGTACAGGGACATTTTTCTTTCCATGAACAATTTATATTAATCATAATTAAATTATTTATCAATGATCACTTTCTTATAAAGCTGGATATTTCTGCCTTCAGTTCCTCAAACCAGCAGTGGCCTCAACTTGTTTGGTCTCAGCAACACTTCTGAATCTAACACACTCATTCCAGCATGACATACTACGATGCCACTGCCACACCATCATCATTTCACTATTGTATTCATATTCAGTGCGTGTCTATAACATGCTATAACAAAATTTGATAATCATATTCATGTGTTTGCTTAATTGAAATTCAGGGTGCCTAAACACTGCCCTTCCTGCTAAGGTCAAAAGCCTAACAAACATGAATGAAACTTTTCCACCGTCTATCATGCAGCTCTTCATTATGCCATGTGCAGACGCTCTCTCCTCTTTGTCTCCGTCTCTTTCTCAGTCTCTTTCTCAGGCTCTCAGGGAAGATATATGCCGGTATCCAGGTGGAGCGGGTGAAAGAATCAATAGTGCCGCTGTTTGAAGTTTTCTGAAAGACTTCCTGAGGAAGACGCTCTTGTCAAGCTGATGGATAAGTCAGGCACGGAGGCCTGGCTTGGCCCGAGTGCGGCCTCACCTTTTTAAGTGGGGCCCTAATAATAAAAGGCTATGAATAAAACATTGGGCAGTGCGGCGCAAGCTGCATTAGTGCTGCCACCCCGTTATAAATGATCCCCGTGCCCGGCCGCCATCCCAGTAAAAGCCCACAGCATCACTCTAAAGAGGAGGGAAGTGCGAGTGAGAGAGAGATAGAGATAGATTGATATGCATCTATATTTATTTATTTTTATGTTTCTGTGCTCGGTAAGAGGAATAAATAAGTGAGAGAATGCGGTCGGCTAGAGGCGACAATTGTTCATTTTGCTTCCTCAGCTCTGACTCCTGGGTGGTGTGTGTGTGTGTGTGTGTGTGTGTGTGTGTGTGTGTGTGTGTGTGTGTGTTTGTGGATGTGTGTGTTTGTGGGTGTGTGTTTGAAAGAAAGAGAGAGAGAGAGAGAGAGAGAGAGAGAGAGAGAGAGAGAGAGAAGGATGTGATTAGCACAGTGGAGTGATTATGTCTCTTGACTGCAGCTCCAATCTGCTCAGAGCTCGGGGGTGACCTTGAACATAGATACATACCTGATGAAAAAAGTAACAACCACACAGACACACACAAACACACACACACACACACACACACACACACACACACACACACACAGCTCCTAATACTCTTCCTCCTTCACCTGATTAGCACATCATTTTCCAGTTAATGGACTCTTCACCAGAAAGTGTTCAGTAATTCTTAAAATCTAAACGTCATGATTGTGAAGTAGAGAAGTAAAAATGTGCTTCTGTGGAATATGCATCATGCTCCCAAATGACTATTTTAAGGTCTACATATTTTATCAGTGGTCCTAGATATCTTTCTTGTAGCCAATGGCTCATTGGGCCCCTACAGGCGAAGCAGTAAGCAGGGTTAAGTAGACTATCGCACAGGGTCACACTGCTGGCAAGGACCTCGAACCTCTTGACCTTTTCAGCCAGGGATACTGTGGAGAAAAGCTTGCTATTGTTGCACAGGTGTCCGTCAATCTCTCTGCGGTTAAAGGTCAAATGTACCCATAAGAGCATAACTCAGTTTCGATAGTGGGGGTAGGGATAGGATGGCTGAATGTTTTCACTAAGATTATTGTTCTTGGTGATGAAAGTCATCATGTCCAGTAAGAATGTATATATATATATATATATATACACTTATTGAAAAAAAAGCTTCGAAGCGTTAACAGTAAAAGGTCTTTATGGTTTATCATTTGCAAACAATTTGACTGAGTGTGTGTTGATGTGCATTTACACTGCAGTCTCTTCGAACACAGCATACCGCCACAAGATGGGAGGTGGTAGCTCAGCGTTTAAGGCATTGGTCCTGGATCGGTTCATAATTTCAAATCTGAGCAACACCAAGCTCCCACTGCTGGATCCTTAAACAAGGCCCTTAACCATCTGATACACACCATTTTTCAGAACAACTTACATCTGTATAAGGATGTCTACCAAATGTGGAAGACAATAGAAAAAGTCTCTGAAATACTAGAACACACCCATGTTACACCAAAACCAATGACATGGTCTAGGTCTAATTCAGTGATGTTAGTAAAACAAGCAATACAATTTTGTATTGTCGAACTGATGCATCCTACATCTGAATGAAGCTGAAACATTCAAGAGATTCATTTAACCCACTTTTACCCTTTTCTTTTTATATATATTTTTTCCAGTTCAAAAAAGCTTTTTTGCTAAATACAACAAAAATGTCCAAAAAAAACCCAACTACATCCCAACATTGTATACAACTGTGAAGTGGATTAACGGTTAAATAATAAAAAAACTTTAATCTGATAACCTAATTAGTATTATGATTTGTCCACTTTAATCTTCCTTTTGGTCCATGAAAAAATATATATTTTTTAATTACAGTCATTCCTTTCACTCTGTTTGCAGTCAATAACCTTCAGTTTGTCCTGCAAGCATGTGTTTTCCAAATGCTGTTACAGGCTTACAGCTCACATTAGTTTGCAAGCTAATTAGTAAAAAAACCTAAACTCAGCATAAAAAAATACTCATTTTTAATTGTACTCTAGATGTAATTGTGCACACATTTTTAAGCTTTGAAAAATCAGAATTATTAACTGGGACATGTTAATGTTGCACATAAAACGTGGCTGATGCAGTCTTCATCTTATAAGAAGCCGAATGAGTCGGCAAATTTACCGAAAAAAATAGAGACTGACAAAAAAATAAAAGCAGAAGAAATACTTTGCTCATTGTATTTTAGGGAGGTCCAGTTTTATTTCTCTATCTCAACTTTCCCAGGGTATCTTCTCAGATCTCTTAGGCATCACTTGCATGGCTACTGCGTCAGCTACATGAAGTCGTATATGAGCGTGTCTTGTCTTTTCCACTTTTTTGATATGTTATTGCATTTGGATACATCATCCCTTCACTAGCTAAGTTATTAAGAAACCTTAAGTTATATACACACATATGCAAGTACACAGAATGTGAAGGAACTCAGAAGCAAGAGACAAAGAGGCAAATGTAGATAGAGTAAGGTGAGTAATATACAGATGTCACTGACAAGGCGCACACACACACATACACACACACACACACAC
>MU598598.1:10685414-10705139 GCA_024362625.1 Silurus asotus
TATATGTGTGTGTGTGTGTGTGTGTGTGTGTGTGTGTGTGTGTGTGTGTGTGTGTGTGTGTGTGTGTGTGTAAATGTGTGTTTGTGTATGTGTGTGTATATGTGTGTTTGTGTGTATGTGTGTATGTGTGTATGTGTGAGAGTGTGTAGGTCAGTATATATATGTTTCCTATATACAATAGCTTGTGAATGAGCTGCAGTAGGGAAAGTACAGTTAACAAACCCAGCCACACTGACCCCATTAGTGGACTGCTGTATGTGTTTGTGTACAGTGTTAACACGAGTGTAGCAGCAGGGGTAGCAGTGCTTTTCTGAATGCTGAGTGCTGGTAGCAGAGTCTACTCCTGTCTCACACTGACAGCCCCCTGCTGAGACCCTCACCTAACGACAGACAATGACACACACCCACACAATGTAAGGCAAAGCATGCACACGTTTGTTTTCGTAGCACATTTTAAACATGAAGGACCTTTAAAGAAAAGTTCTTTAAAAAAAATCTGCATACCTTAAGGCTATTTAAAAGAGAAATCACAGATTGAGATTAAAACCATTCAAAAAAGGAAGTAAGAGCAGACGCTAATAGATAAATGCAGTTTACAATCACAGGAGATCATTGTTAGATCTTTAAGAATAGCAATTATATTTCTGTTTGTTCTTTCCAGATATTTAAGCCAATTGTTGTCTCACCATGTTTAGAGTTGATGCTCAGCACAACTAATTCACGCATGTCTGATATTCTATAATACCTGCTAGGTTTAAATTGGAGTGGGCCAGAGACATAATTGTGTTCTACTCCATTTAATGCATTCTCTTAATGATTAATCCTCCCCACTACTTTTCTTCTCCCTCAGTTCCATTACATTTAAAAGTATGCTTTACTTCTAAGCCTGTTGTTTGCTTCAATTTTGTTAAACTAATTTTATATGCTGAAAAAAAATATTGCATACTGAAATGCCCTGCTGCTCATATGATAACGCCGCCTGTATCAGTGTTCAAACAACATACAGTGTCTATGTATTATTTGTGTGTGTGTGTGTGTGTGTGTGTGTGTGTGTGTGTGTGTGTGTGTGTGTGTGTTTGTCAGTCCACGAGATAAACTTCCCTGAGATAGCCATGTCTAGTATTTACCTAAGATAGTTTGCAACATTTCATCCTTAAGCAACTGTGAGCAGTTGATTTGGTTTGTACATTTATTCCAAAGGATTACTCCTCATATTTCTAATGCTTTACATTGACAAAGAATATGCATCAGACAACACAAATCTCTTTTTATCGCTCATTATTAGCTTGCTATTATGTACTTGAGGCATATCTTGTTTCTCATCTATACATTTATTAAAAAAAAAAAAATTATAGATTGACATAGACTGCAGAGGTGTCCTTGAGGTTTGCTCACTGCAGTATTGAACACATATATTGATAAGAGAAAGAACCTTTGCTGAGGTGGGACTGACCACACCAGGCAGTGGTAATTAAGTTTAGTGCGGTGATATCTATATGCAGGTGAGCACTGCGGCCATTACAAAACTGCTGAATCTTACATACCTTCTTATCACACATTCAATGCTGCTGGCCTCCAATAGTTAAATGGTGCATATAAATATATATACATAGAATGAAAGTTTGTGCACGTGTGTCTAAGACCAAGTCTGGGGTGAAGGAAAATGTATTAAGTTATTGATTGCACTGTTTGCTTCTAACGTGTCATGTCTGTCTCACACTGCCAAGAAGAGTCATAATAAATATTTTTTTTTTTGGCAAGGGGTGGTCTTAATTCTGCCCAATCGGCCAAATATTAATCTCCTAATTTTTAATTTTTAATCCAGACAGAAGGGAAAATGAATGTCTCCATCTAGCAGGGCATGATAAATAATTAAAATCGAAAATTGATTGTTTGCGGCGAGCCTTAGATTTATGTGCATGGGACTTGGTGGCAACCCCGAGGGAGCCACTCCCACGGCCGGCCAAACCAGAGATCCAATGTGCTAAGCATTTTTTTTCCCGCTCTGTACCCCACAGGATATGCTAAAGAGAGAGAGAGAGAGAGAGAGAGAGAGAGAGAGAGAGAGAGAGAGAGAGAGAGAGAGAGTCTTGGATGACTACAGTGTAATCTTTTTGTATTTTAAGAAAGCTTTGGTTTAAATTCTCAATTCTCACTAGTCACCCTCCTCCCCAACTCCATATTTATTTAAATGTTGCTGTCAATACATTTAGGTAGTTTTTTTTTATATCCTAAATGCCCAGGGAATACAATTGAAGGAAGTTTTATATGTTATGCCTGATTAAAAAAGTCTGGATCAATAGAAGTAACAGTCCTCCTCATCCACCCCTCTCCCACCCCCCTCTTCAAAAGCTTGTAACATTCCTAGGGTGCTTAATCAGGGTCATCCTTAAACTCTGGACACTGACATGTTGATGGTACCTGTTCACTTTCGCAGCAAAATTTGTAGCTGTATTTTAATTTGCTAAAGACACATTATTACATCATTCATCTTTATCTTGGTCAGGTTTACAGTGCATTTGGGTCTTATCCTGGAAACACTAGCTACAAGTTAGTGGCCACCGCAGGGCACCATTCATGAACATTCACATACTTATTTACACCTTGGGGCAATTTAGAGTCGCCCATCTCCCTACCTGTTATAGAAGGTGGAAAGAGAGCAGAGAACCCAATAGAAACCCATATGAACAAGGGAAGAACAGCTGAAGCTCACCATTTAATTTTGCTATAGTTGCCAGTAATTATTCTCCTGAGCTATTAATTAACCGTTTTATGATTTAGATTTTGCACATTTTTCTTCAGCAGTGATTCTTAAAACCCAGCACTGTTTACAACTGTGATGAAAACGACTTGCTTGAGTTCTCATCAGTTTTTGCTTCCAGGCCTGTTCTCCAGCACCACAGGATGCCCCTTGTTTTAAACTCTGCTTCTACAAATGACTAATGTACTTACAAAAAAACTCTTGCTTTTTCTTTAAGGAACACACTATGGTCTTCTGTAGAATTTAGTTTTTTTCCTATGCAGGCATGCTTATTATTTAAGATGACCATGCTCTTTCATGTTTCTTAATCTGTAAAAGCCATACTTTCTACATGTTAGAACTGACTATGAAATTAAATTTCAAAATTAATGAATGTAACAAATAAAACAGAAAAAACACAACTCACATTTCAATCACTTGTCAGATTTACAGTGTCTGGTAGTTTTAATTGATTTGGTAAATAAGGCTCACAGCTCTCCTTCTTTTAATGATAATTGATTCCAGTTTAAATGCCATTAACTTCATTAATTTCTTAACTGATCTTAAAGAGACATTGTTGGAATGGCACAGTCTTATACTGACTGTAATTTAGGATTAAATCACACACACTGCAGAGAGAGAGAGAGAGAGAGAGAGAGAGAGAGAGAGAGAGAAGGAAAAAGGGAGAGACACAGATAATCTGTCAGTGCTGCTGTAATTCTCCCATGTGTCAGTGCAACACCACACAAAGCCTGAGCCACTAAAACCTTGGACGAATCAATTACACCCTGATATACCTGTGGGAGATAGAGAGAGGGAGATAGATAGAGAAAGAAAAAGAGAGAGAGAATCCTATATATTCAGGACAGAGCTCTCTGGTCTCAAAGACTGGGTGCGAGCCATCTTTTCAAATTACTGTGCCGATACACCTCTCAATCCTTCTGCCTGCCTTTTCCTTAGATCTGCATTATTTCTTCTCCCCGAGCCTGACGCGCAAATTGCCGTTATTACAAACAGTAGAGGAAGCAATATGTTTGAAGCTCACCAGTCCAGGTGTCATAAACACAGAGAGAGACAGATGGGGAGAGAGAAAGAGAGAAAGATGTGTGAGAGATCTGCTGGATAAATTTGCTCAGGATTTTTTTTTTTCTGGGGGTGCCATTTAAATTCAGTTATGTGAAGCTATTTGCAGACTGATTAAAGAAATAAACAGAGGCGGGCTCTGGGAGAAAAACAAATAAGTGTTTGTCAGATGTGCACGAGTTGTTTGGAAGTGGTTTGTGCCAAAATATGTAGAGTGAAAACAGACACCTCTTCAACACACCTGCCCAGGACACACACACACACACACACACACACACACACACACACACACACACACACACACACACACACACACACACATATGTATATGCACATCTTCCTCTAGTGCACAATAGCCAGAAGAATCTCAAACACAATGACAATTAATACATTTGCATCACATGCTTAGGTGGTGTATACTTTGCACACTACAATTAGCATTTCCAAAATATATTTGTATTAAAATAAATAGTAGTTTAATGTCACAAGCCAAGAGGCCATGTATCACACTATCTGAACATGTTCACTAAAAAAAAAGGTTAAAAAAAATCGTTTAGGGCGTATGTAAATATAGCGAGCATTTTGTATGACAAAATTATACATGATTTGAGTGGGACTTCTAAGCCAGCTCTCTTCATTGAATATGCTGCTTGATACGTGCAATTGCCCATCTCGTTAAACAGTAATGTGTGAGTATCAAAGTCAGTGAGGTGTCCAGGGGTTGAGGATGAGAAGGGAGTGTCTGTTCTCAGGCCATTAAATATCCATGCTGATGAGTACCCTACTCCACTCACTCAACCACAGGAGCCGTACACACTGGAATTGGAGTGGAATCTTCTCTCTCTCTCTCACACACACACACACACACACACACACACACACACACACACACACACACACACACACACACAGCATAGTATAGCATAGCATTATAACTATAGCATTAGTGGGGCAAACACATACAAAAATTTATTGACACTAAAGAACCCACATATACACCCTATTAATAAATTGTAATTATATAATGTACATTTATATAATTATATCATTTCTGTATGTACACTGCATACAATTTATTATCTTTTTCTGCTGCTGGGAAATTATCTGGACCTTTGTGGTGAAAAGGAGGCTGTAAGCTATTAATAAGATGTGTCCAAATCTGTGCTGTGGCATTGAGGTAACCACTGGAGCACAGGGAGTTCTAAGTGCTAACTGCATGGCCCAGGTTTATTAGCCCAAGTCTTGTGTGAATTATAAACTGTCTCTTTCTCTCTCTGTCTCTCTCGCTCCCTTTCGCTCTCTCAGTGCCACACTGCATGCACAGCTGTACTTGGCAGGCCACTTTGTTTGAACACTGAGTAGATTGCCTTGTATCGTGAATATTTAACTTTCTGTAGCAGACCAGAGCTAACGTCATTGTACAAAGATTAAACTGTGCAATGATTACCTGAGGATGAGTGGATAAGCTCTCCTCTCTCTCCTTCTCTTTCTCTCTTTCTCTCTGCCTCTGTGGATCTGTACTCATAGAAGTGACTCTTGGGAACTGGGTCTTTATGTATCACTGTAACTACTCAGGCAGAAAAGCTGGGCTGCTCAAGAGTCCTCTTAACTGCTCAACATGCTTTTCAATTATTTTGCGTTTTCTTTTTTTACATTAATGATTTTCAGGACGTGGCCAAATGTGTCAGATTTGGGAATATTAGAATTCAATTCTATTGGAATTATAATAAACTTCTATGCCTAGGTATGCTCTTAATACACTTGACTTATACACTGCCTGTCCAAAAATAAAAGTCACCACCTGGAATTAACTAAGAAAATAGGTAAGAGCCTCCTATTCGATAATTGCTGCATGCATGATTATGTTTCAGTGGCAGCAAGTTATTTAACCCTAAATTATTCAGTGAGTAGCTTCTCATGTCTTAAACAGCCATGTCAGTAGACACATCCTGTAGTTGTGGAAAATATGTTAATCTGTTTCAGAAGGGTCAGATTATTGGCATCAAACAAAGAAAACGTCTATGGAGATTGTTAAAACTACTAAAATGCTTTATTATAAACTGGAAGGATAGTGGGGAACCATAATCTTTGAGGAAGAATTGTGGTTAGAATTTTTTTTTTTTTATTGATCATGAATTCACGAAATTAAATAGTCAAAATCAGTGGATTTTTTCTTTCCTGAGAGCACGGGCATACTCCAAGACGACAATGCTAGGATTCATCAGGCTCAAACTGTGGAAGCATGAGACATAATTTTTACACATACATTGGCCTCCATGGAGTCCAGACTGTAACCCCATTTCTTCCATCATCAATACAACATCTTGGTGAAAAATTACTGCAACTCTGGACGGGAATAAATGTTATGATATTGCAGAAGCTTATAGAAACAATGCCACTGTGAATACGTGCCATAATCTAAGCTAAAGGTGGTCCAACGGAATAGTGTGATTTATTTTTTTTTTTTAACAGACAATTTTGTGAATTTTTTCATCTTCTTCTTCTTTCATTAGGGTTTGCCACAGCAGATTATCCGTCTCCATACTACTCTGTCCTCTACATCTGCCTCTATCAAACCAACTAGCTGCATGTCTTCCCTCACCACATCCATAAACCTCCTTCTTAGTCTTCTTCTTTTCCTTCTCCTTGGTGGCTCCATCCTCAGCATTCTTTTACCAATGTACCTCATGTCCCTCCTCTGCCCATGTCCAAACCATCTCTATAGGGCCCCTATCACTTTGTTCCCAAAATGTCCTACATGCGTGGTCCCTCTAATAAACTCATTTCTAATCCTGTTAACCTTTAAAACTCCCAATGAAAATGTCCACATCTTCAGCTCTGCTACCTCCAGCTTCACCTCCTGTCTTTTGCTCAGTGCCACTGTCTCTGAACCATACAACATAGCAGGTATCACCACAGTCCTATAAACTTTCCCTTTCATTCTTTCAGATACAAATCACTCTTCTATCACAAATCACTCGTGCCACTCTTCTCCACCCACTCCACCGTGCCTACACTCTTTTCTTCACTTCTCTAACCCACTCTACATTACTTTGCACTGTTGACCCCAGGTACCTAAACTCATCCACCTTTACCTCTTCTCCCTGCAACGGCACCACTCCACTGCCCTCCCTCTCATTCACATGCTTGTACTCTGTCTTACTCCTACTGACATTTCTCTTCTCTCCAGCACATACCTCCACCTATCCAGGCTCTTCTTAACCTGCTCCCTACTCCCACCACAAATCACAGTATCACCCGCAAACATTCTATTCCATGAAGACTCCTGTCTGGCCTCGTTCGTCAACCTGTCCATCACTACGGCAAACAAGAAAGGGCTCAGAGCTGATCCTTGATGCAATCCAAGCTCCACCTTAAACCAGTCTGTCATTCCTACTGCATACTTCACTGCTGTCACATTGTTCCTAAAACATGTCCTGCACCACCTTCACATTCTTCTCTGACACACCTGACTTCCTCATATTTAAAAATTTAAGAAAAAAGAGCAATATTTTAATATTGGCATATTTGTGTAAATTTTTACACAGAAATATGAAAAGAAACATAATTACAAGTTTATAGGAGAAGTCAAAATGGCATGCACATACAATCATCTCATGTCCAGTTCTCTCTTATTAGTTATTATTTATTTTTCAAACTGTTTTTAAGTCAGGTGAGGTGTTGCGTGTTAGAGAACCTATTTATAATCAGAAACCTTACAAAGCATTTGGGAGAAAAAATATGACAAATATTTACTGTACCACACTGCATGAAAAAGACGTTTTTTTACAGAGTATTAATGATGTGAATTCACACATCGTTTTACATACACATACACTCACACACCCATCCTTAGTCAGGTGCACGTGGTCGGGCCTAGCTGTTTGCTCAGTGCTGACAGGTACAGTAGCATTGTTCTTCAATCCGGACAAATGCAGGCTGGTTTTAATCTTATAATGGTAATAAGAACGATGTGCCTTAAAGCACATCACGAGCTATTGACCAGCAGGGTCATGCATTATTCAGAGGTCACATTTTTCATCATATTTCCCCTGTCGCTGTCACCATCAGTCGAGGGTCTGAGGGACACCCACAGTCCTTTCTGTTTACACACACACACTCTTAAGTGGCCTGGACTTATGTGTGTGTGCCAGCCCATCCCCTTATAGTGCTAATATTCCCCCATCCTAGCACACATGCTAATTATTTCCTCATCTATAATGCATGCGCAGATCTGTGTGGACTCTAATCAGGCAAGCACTAAACAGGAAACACAACACTGAGGGACATGTGAGGGGACTTTTTTCTTCTCTTTGCTTCCTGCATCTCAAGGTGTTGTCTTTTAGCAATGTTTAAGGTGTTGTTGACACATGTTAGCAATTCAGTAAACTTTAACAGTTGTTTTGGTCAATTTCCTATAAAACTCATAGTGACAAAGTAGGAAAGACGACAACATATACAAACATCATGCATCACTGGGCAAAGAAAAGATAGAAAGATGTCAGTTTTACCAACAGTGTGGGGTTGGTTTGTGTACTCAACTCCTGGGTCTTGGTGGCTGTTAATTGGCCACACAGTGATGCACCCCTCCATACAGGCACAGGGTGGGCTCTTTTTTTACCCTCTCACCCTCTACCCATCTTCTTTCTCATTCCACAGTAGGGTCTCTCTTGATCCCCCCTTTATCCCTACTCTTGCTTTGCCCTGCTGTTCGAAGGAGGTAGCTACTGTGCCGTATTTAAATTTGGGCTTACTATTTGGCATTATGCAATGATTATTGTATAATTTTACATATGACAGTAGGTCAGTGGCATAAACTGTAATATTACTTTTGATAGCTGATACATTATAATTTGTCTTTCAATTGTATATTGAATGTAACGTGTTCTGACATAACATACTATAGCATGATCATCGTCACTTTCTTTTTTTTTTTGTTTTTTTGCACTGCTTATCCACTATGCATTTTTTCACCATCCATAACTTTATCACTGCACTACTGTATATTCCACCCATATTTATTCTGTATATACTGTATCATACAACATTCATACGTGCACAAAACTATAATCATGTAATTTGAGCATGTTATCCCCGATATCTATGTAGAGGGACAGTACATGTAGGGCGTTTTGGAGACAAGGTGAGGGAGGTGAGATTGAGATGGCTTGGACATGTGCAGAGGAGGGACATGGGGTATATATGAGTAGGAGAATGCTGAGGATGGAGCAACCAGTTAAGAGGAAAAGAGGAAGTCCAAGGGGGAGGTTTATGGATGTGGTGAGGGAAGACATGCAGGTAGTGGTTTTAAAGAGGCAGTTGTAGAAGACAGGGGGGTGTATGAAGATGGGTGATCCGCAGTGGCGACCCCTAATGGGAGAAGCCGAAAGAAGAAGAAGATATATGTACAATGTTGCACAATATATGTATAATATATACATATATTATTATCTACTGCACCTTCTGGTCATTTTTTACCCTCACCCTTGTACATATGGACCCATAATCTTATTTATCACACTGCTATTTATTTATAATAAACAGGCCACTTATGCACTTCTGGTTAGATGCTGACTGCATTTCATTGGCTATGTACATGTACTTTGCACAATGACAATAAAGTTGAATCTAATCTCAAGTGAAGTATAGAACAGCATACTCAGTGGCAGGCAATGCATTTGGTACCTGGGCCTTCAGTGGGGACGTACCCAACTTAATCCACCTCTTAATACCATCACTATCACGTTGCAATTATAGGAACCAATACTATACAAAAATGCAATATAAAAAAGTGTGACATTACAGAGAGGGAGGCATTTCCCGTATGTAGGGTGAATACCATGTTTACTAAAGAGAGCTCCAAACCTCTACACTACAACTGCAACTGTGCCACCTACATCATCTCGAGCAGTTTAAAATCAATATTTGTCTAATAACATGACAAAACCTGAAAAATGTAAATAAAATACAACCTACTCATCAGGTTGTAAGCCAGCAGTACCGCTTGTAGGCACTGGTCTAGAAGTGGTGAAAAAAAAACTTTCCCAGGCTGAGACAAGCTAGCTTCCATGTTGGCCGACTTCTCCTCACGATGTCTAGCTTTTCTTGAAATTTTTTTTTTAAGTATGTCCAAGACCAAATCAATTTGTTTTTTTCTGTCAGCCATTGTGGGCATAAAAAAAGTCTACCTCTGATTTAATGTCTCAAATCTGTAATACAATTTCATGAAACAAATATTAGAATTTAGGTTGTAAATGTAGGTCAGTGCGCCTGATAGTGTTCAGACCAGCAGAGAAGGCCTTGCTGGCCCTGACAGCCCACCCCTGAGTATAGTATAGTATAGTATAGTATAGTATAGTATAGTATAGTATAGTACAGTATAGTATAGTACAGTTTAGTATAGTATAGTACAGTATAGTATAGTATAGTATAGTATAGTACAGTATAGTATAGTATAGTACAGTATAGTATAGTACAGTATAGTATAGTATAGTGAAGCAAAGTGAAGCATAGTATAGTATAGTATAGTATAGTATAGTATAGTATAGTATAGTATAGTATAGTATAATCTATGTTTAGACCAGTTTGTGTGAAGTACTCATAATGCAATTCTTATGTAAGTTGTTACTATAGAAACAATAAGGAGTTAGAAGAAGTGCATTAATATAAACCTTGCAGCTGAAAATACTGTCAGAGCTGTTACAGAAAATTCATCAACACCTTCTTACAAAATCCAAATCAAGCATTCAACTATGCTGTGGTTTATGTAAGGAATAAAAGAAGACGAGGCTTGTTGTTATAGGATAATAAACCACAGGATGTTGTGATGCGGCCTGACATGAAGCAGACTTATTGTTACCATGCTGAAGATTATTTTCCATTAACAGCATGTCCCAAATTGATATATTTCTTATAACACCAAAACAATTTCCCAACAATGACAATGTTTTATTTATAGTATTTTTTTTTAAATAAAGGATGACAGTATAATTTTATTCCTTTATAGTCATGTTGGGAAATGTTTGTGAAACAAGTCTGTTCTCGTGCAACAGCTTCTCTATTTCTCACTATTGTTTCTCATGCGTCGGAAAACATTGTATTTTTTTAAATAATATTAGACGAACAGTTTCTCCGACTTTCTTCAAAGACTTGTTCTGTGGGCGTATATGTCCAGTGCTTGCACCGGACACAGTCGTTTTAGCTTTCCTGATCTCTCATCACAAGAAAAAGAAACTGCCGAAAGATGTGCTTCCGAGACTTGTGAGCAAGTGCTGGACCAAGCAGGTGAGAAAGGAGAAAGGGACAAGTCCATCTCCAGACCCTCTGCCAGGTCTCCACCTTAGCGAGAGTGGGGCCAGTACCACGAGGAGCAGGACCCACTTCGAGCATTCGCATTCGCATAGACATGCAAACGCAATCTGCGCAATCTGCGCAGTCGGCTCCCTCGAGAACCGACTTAGCATACTCTGCTCCCTGGCAAGCCACACACAGGTTGTGTGTGTGTGTCCCTGTAATATAGTGGGGCATAGAGGAACACACAGCTGCTTAGTTTTCTTGCTTGCCTTCATTTTTTTAATATATTTACTCGGACATTTACCACCATATAATTAAACACATAGCGTGCTTCATGAACAAAACAGAGCTTCACTCAATGTGCTTTTTATAGCTTTCTGGTCAGCGCTTTCCATTGGACTGATTCAGAGCATCGACAACGCGGAAATAAACTTCTATAAGATTTTGCTTTCCATTTTGAATATGATGTGAAATGTAATAGATATAATGTGCAGGTTACACAAGCACAGTCCAGGTTCTCAGGTTAATACTTATTTACAGGTTGCTGTAAACTGCTATACAAACTACTTTGCTGGGAACTAGTCTTCCGTCTTGAACATGTTGCTGAAATTTCTAACTTTTTCAGTGATATCACAAGATTGTGAGACTTCACTGGTGCCACATGCAGTAAGTTTAACATGGTGCTGGGGTGTGGGTGGGTAAAGACGGGGCTGAACATGTACTCTCTATAATTGTTATTAATCCGAACACTTGACTCATTGTAGACTGACACCACTTCCACCACTAGTGTTTTGGATTGAACCTTTATTAAGTATTTTTGCCATGCTCATACCAGCCCATGGAATAAATAAACCAATGTTTAATTCAAATACAATGAATACAGAAAAATAGCCAGTAAATGTTACAACACACCAGACTGCATAGTGCACTTCCCAGGACAAAGTATAGTGTCCTGTCTCTTTTAATGAACTCTTCCCTGTGGGAATATTGCATCTTCCCTTTTTTTTTTTTTTTTTGTTTCAGCTCTGAAATATTTTTTACATTGTAGTAGATTGGCAGACCTATGTGTATTTTCACAATTGGACTGGACATATTGTTCTGGAGAAATGACATCAAACACAAACTAGGCACAAGTCTTCACTGAGCTGTGTGGCCTGAAGGCTTGCTACAGCACCCACCACTGTGGCACATCCCAGACACAAAGACATGCCACTTTACACACACACACACACACACACACACACACACACACACACACACAAACCAAATGCACATTCAGAAATATTCAAGCAAACACAGGTACCATCTACCACGCAAAAGCATCAGGACACACACACACACACACACACACACACACATGCACGCAGACACTTATACACACACAAGTCAAATGCACATTCGGAAATACTCGCTCAAACAGAGGCACCATCTACCACACACAAGATGTGATAAAGTGTTTGGACACACACACACACACACACACAGACACACACACACACACACACACACACACACACACAGACTCTAACCTTAATTGGTCCACCAAGCGTCTCTTAAGAAGCCTTTGAGAGCGGATGAGAATGAGGGAGAGAGGGAAAGTGGGAAGGAGGAGGTAGATACTGGGAGCTCAGTGTGTCTTTTGGGGGGTTAATTACAGATGCAGATGCGTGTTGCCACTTGCAACATCTCTGAATTCATTTCCAGCCTCTCTGCCCTTCCATGATGGCCCCAGGGATTTGACACTCTCTCTCTTTCTGTGTGTGCGTGTGTGGGTTTGCATGCACATGGAGAGCACATAAATCCACCACAAAATTCAGGAGCTAGGGATGATAAAGAGGAGAAATCAGTAGAGGAGTGAAATAGGAAAATGTAAAGAGGATAGACAGAAATGCAAAAAGAAACATGCATGAGAGATACTTGTAGAGAGATTTCAGAATGGCTTGGTTTTCAGCCTGGATGAAGATTTAATCCTGGTGTATTTATCTTTGCTCTATATTAATTTAATCCAGAATAAAACAAGATTAATAGTTTATGTTTAGTGTCACAAAATGTGCAGTTGCAGGTTTCCCCCACATGGGGCTGAATGCACTGTGACAGTACAGCTGAGGTGTGTGTGTGTGTGTGTGTGTGTGTGTGTGTGTGTGTGTGTGTGTGTGTGTGTGTGTGTGTGTGTGTGTATACTCTTCCTGCAGGCCCACCTTTCTCTTACAGCCAGACTGATTCATTATCCAGCTCTAATTGAATGGAGTGGGTCTCTATTGGGAAGAGCTGTTTAGATCCACACACATGCATATTTGTCCTCGATGTTTGCTTAAGCCCAGCAGAAAACATAAATCATTCTGTACAGTCACCCACACAGGTATATGCAACAACAACAACAACAACAAACTGCAACATTCATATAATAGGCATGTTTTGTTTGTATACACACAGAAACAGTAATGGCTTTCTGATGCCATTTTGAAATGAAGCTTCATTTGAGAATTGAATCACTGTGCTGGATATGACTATGAGCTTTCTTATTTTGTGTTCATTTATATCACATGTACAATCAGGTGATAGAAATAACGTTTTAGACCACCTTACCAGTGGGACACTGTAAGAGTACCCAACACGCAGGTGTGAGTTTTACACAGTCGGTTATGTGCTGAGTGGACAGTGTGAGTGTCTGAGTGTTTCCCCACCTGCCTGCACATTTGTAATGAGCATTTCACAGCTTGTCACAGCTTAATAGGAGAGCAGGAGGAGCCCCACAAGGAGATGGAATGGGTGATCCACTTACACTGACCGAGAACACCTCTGTGCGTCTGCACTCTGACCTGCCCTGGCCTGAAAAAATCAGATCAGCCATAGATATGGATTTAGAATGGACAGTGCAACTGGAGGACAGGGGAATGAGTGATGTTTCTTCAATGTAAATTCAATATAATCAGTATTAGTGTTTTAGTTAGTGTTTAGGGCTTTGGTGCATTTTGTGTCAATAAAGAAGAATATTTTGATCACAAATTGGCAATTCAGCATGACTATAAATTGCCAATTCAGCATGACTTTTTGTTTTTTGTGTGAAATGTGGTTTGTTACCAAACATATTGCTTTTTCATTGATATTTTTAGCAGGTTAGATTTTCTTTTACCCCTTATCTTGATTTAACAGAAGAAACTCCCCCCCCCCTCCCCCCGGTTCCTCCTTGTTTGAAATTAAAATCGAAATGGTTGATTCCAGTTTCTAATTATATCTGTTGCAAATCAGGTGCAAACAACTTCCCGTCTAACTCTGTTATCTTAAACTCTCATTCTAATTCTTGTATTTGCCCCTTGTGGGCTCTTTTACTAGTTTAAAGTTTGATGAAACACCATGTAATTTGTTTCTGTAAAGAGAGTAAAACAATATTAATGACTTTCAGCTTAGCTTGTGCATTGAAAAACACAGTTTTATCTTCAGCCAAAAACATATTTGTCATCCTTTTCTAATTGTTCTATGTATACTGTGTGTGTGTGTGTGTGTGTGTGTGTGTGTGTGCATGCATATGTGTGTCCAAGGTTCCTCATCAGCTCAGTGCTTCAAAGGCCTGGAGTGCTGCCCCCACCTCCTCCTGTATTCGCTCCCAATCTCTGCTCCTTTGTCTTTGTGTTCCATATTTAATAGGGTGGCATGAGTGTCATGAGGCGCTACCTGAGGCTGCCGGCGGGGCCCACTGATGTCGAGTGTCTCCCCTGTCTCTCTATCCATCGGTGGCCCTTTTAAGACAAACCTTGAGTGTGGGATCAAAGGGAGGCATTGATGTTCTTCTTGGAGTGGAGATCGAGGGACAAGTGATACCCCCACACAGCCTGGACCTGTGCCACTCTCAAACCATTGCTGTGTCTGTTGAGTGTGTGTGCATGCATGTGTGGAACCATAGAGGATAGGTTACTTAAAAGTTATTATTAAATATCTGTAATAAATTAACATACACTTGGAATTGTCAAGCCACTCACAGATACAACACTAACTATAAACTACTACTCTATCAGTTCATTAGTCTCTTTCTCTTTTCTTTTTCTTCTTCTTCCTTCTCTCCTTTTTCTCTTTTTCTCTCTCTCTTTCACTCTCGCTTGGTCCAAATGAAGTGTAATCATTGGCACTTCTGTTTACACTCTCCGGCTGATTTTATCGCTCTCTCTCAATCACCTTCACATACAGATCTAGAACACATGTTTCTTATTGATCACCAATCAATGATCAATTAAGCAAGCCATCTGTTCAATTAGGAGCCCATGGGTCCTGTTGGAGTATGCTGTTATTCAGGTATTTGACATGAAGGAATGCTTTAATAGATAGTCTTACATAATTGATTAACAGGGTGCATGGCAGGTCCTTAAACAAAAAGCTCAGAAATTTCCATACAGGGATCAGAGGGATATATCTAGTGATACTGACTGGTTGCTCAATCCACTAGCTTTTCATACCATGATGTCAGTGCTTTTTGTCAAAGCCAGTGATGATGCTGGCTGACACAGATACAATGTTTAATAGTTTATTGAATCTGTTTAGATAATTTCAGCTATACTTGCATGCAACTATATACATGTACGGGATACATTTTGTTTATTTTCACATTCAACTGTATGTATATGTATTGTTGATGTTTAACCCTCAAATCTACTTTATGGATTGTGGAAAATGAACAATGAATACAAGAAACCTGAGCTTCATGAAGAGCCATTCATTCATTTTACTGTCAAATTTGGCAAAAATAAAACCAAAAAGCACTTGTATAATTTTATAATTTTTAGATTAAATCTAACCTGTTTAGTTAAATCCAAAGCATAAAACTGTAATTACAACTTTTTAGAAGCAAAAATGTGCTTCTCATAATTAAACAGTTTATAAGTGCATATTCTGGTTGATTTCCTTAAAGCATAAATTAAGCGTCATGCATTGTTTTATCAATTTAGTTTCACACAGTGGTGGGTGGTCAGTGTCAGCAACGCCTTCTCTACTGGCTTAAAGACTATCAGAAGCACTGACCTACATTTACAACCTAAATTCTAATATTTGTTCCATGAAATTGTATTAATTTATACCCAAAAGTTTATTCTCTTCATTTTGTAGTGTTTTTCTTGGCTGCACTGCTTCCAGTACGTGTATGTGGATGTTAGATTTTTTTGTCCAAACAGATATCAGTCTCTATGTGCTGCCATGTCAATCTAATCTGCCCAGGGCCTGAAGAGTCAATACTGCTGCCGTTTTGACCATGGATTCCTTAAGAATTAGCTCTGTTTCTTTAACCAATCAGATTTCAAATTTGCCTCAAAGGGCCAGAATAGCGTCAGCATTTTTCCGTCCTCTGATTGGTTGGTCAGAGGGAAACTGTTAAAGCCAAGTTTGACTGGCAAAACACATGTATAGCACGCTGCACACATTAATACATCTGAGTTAGACTTTATGCCTACAGAGGAAGAGAAATTGATTTGGTCTCGATCATACTTAAAAATCCATTTTCAAAAAAGCTAGACATTTTGTGGAGAGGTCAGCCAACCCCAAATCTATCTAGCTTGTCTCACAGACCAGTGAATATGAGCGGTACCACTGCATGGCCTGCCACTGGTTTCACATGATCACTAGCATCGTCTGTGTCTTTAAGTTTACTATTTTCCCTGTTATACAGATTGTGGTCTAATGCATCTCTAGTCAGCACAAAATTGGACATTGTCTATTGTACAAAAAAAAACCTCATTCTGTGTTTTTTTCTATAACTTTATCTTACTAATATTTTTAGCATCACCTGTTGCATATAGTCTGTGCTCCAAAACGATACCATATAACCATATAATTAGCAAAATCTTTAGCACAGAATTATGAAAATAATTGAATAATTAATATGCATGACTATTTTTTAAATGTGCATAAAAGTGATTTTTATGTCTGAACTTTTCACCCACAGACTAATAATGGTCTATAAATAAAATACAATAATACACTAGTAATGGTGGATTATAAATTCCACGATTGTAAAATAATTTAAGACCCACAGGGTGCGTTTCATAAAGCTCAAAAGTACCTAGATCCCACTATTGGAACCAATGGTAGTCTTATAACATCCAATATATAGAAGGATTAGAATCCCAATTCCAGTATCCATCACTTCAAGTTTTGGGGTTATTGTTTTTTTGGGTCAGATAGTTAGATCTCTCCGAAAAGGAGGTGGTAAAAAGGGAAGTCTCTGACCCTCTGCACCCCCTAACCCCCTTCTATTTTCTACCCATTAACCCATTCAGCAACAATGGGAGCTAACAGAGCCACTGGAAACAAAGGGCCAGAAGCAGGAGAGGGCTGGGGAGGACTGTTAAACAACCTCCCACTGCACCATCTAGAGCTTTGCTCCACTAGACCACTGAGAAAAAAACACTGGCCCACCATTACTCCGCTGCTCTATTTTATGTTTCCTTCTCTATCTCTGCTTCTCTCTTTCACAAGGTTTCTTTCCTTATCTGCACTTCTTGTCTGTCTCAGAGCAAAGTGACAGCAGAAAAGACAACACATTGACTGTTGTCAGAAGGACATCTTGCTGCTCTTCTCTCCTTCCCATTCTCATTTTCCTTCACTTCTTTGCCACTATATTGCGTGGTGAATGATGTGTGTAGGTGGTGTTGAGTGGGAAGCAGTGTGTGTGTGTGTGTGTGTGTGTGTGTGTGTGTGTGTGTGTGTGTGTGTGTGTTTGGTAAGAGCAAGCATGCATGCTTGTGTGCGTGTCTAGCTTTTGTGAGGGATTGTGGGTGATGCATGAGCACACGGATGAGGGGAGGAGGAAAGCGGGGGCCGTCTGCAGAGTGACAGTTTGGGAGCTTCACACTTAACTGCCCCTGAGTAGTCTGTGTGTGCACGATGCCTGTTCCCATGTGAAACTATTCCCATGCACTCTCTGACCGTTTCCACTCGTGCCATCCAAGGACGTTACCAAAACACAACAACTAATTCAACAACAATGATGCAACTACTCCCATTAAGCTTTTCAGAATGGATGCTGGTTTGGATCAATCTTTGATTTTACTGTACTTCACTGGTAGCATGAGTCATTTATACAGCAAGATCATGTGTGTCTTGGCCGTGCACCAATCTTTCCCACATCATTTACAACAACATACAATTGGAACAGTGACACACACTTGGATGTGGGCAATTTGGTGCTAAATCCAATACTGGTTCTATTACTTTGTCTCTCTCCCTCAAATTAAACTGACCACAGCTGTTAAAAACAAGATAGATATAATGTTTCTTCTGATCTGGAATATTAATGGTAGGATATGTGTGTGCGTGTGTGGAACAGGGAGGGAGTGGTAAGTGGCAGAAGGTCGGAGACACAGAGAAGTGTGGGATGAGACTGCTGGCTGAATGAGTGAGGGGATGAGGGGCTGCTTGAGCTCGAGGGGAGGAGGTGCATTCTTGGGTGATGCATCCTGCTGAGATGGCATGAGGTAAGGGAAGGGGGGGTGTGGATAGATGGAGGAGACAAGTGGAGAGGGGGGCTCCTCTCCTGCAGGCAAAGAGGCAGTGGGGACAGATGGCGTCCCTCACAAGGCTGAGAGAGTCCTAGTTTTCACCTGCGGCCCCATGGGAAAAAAACAGCCTCCCTCGCACACTCGCAGGCCGCCACAGAACGGGTCCTGGAATGTTTTCCACCAATCCTGTGCAGTGGCAGAGAGGGTGAGAAAGATGGAAGAAGGATGGAAAAGAAATCCGAGAGATAGAAGATGGTTGGAATGAATCATGAAAACAGCAGCCAAAACAACAGAGACTAAAGATAAGGCTTAGGAACTAGGACATATAGGATCGGTTATCAAAGTGATGAATGGTTTTCACATAGAGGGAAGAGAGATTTTTTTACCAGATGGACATCTACAAAACAGTGGAGTTAGGCCCGTCTTCCTTCTTTCCACCCGCTCGCTGCCTCTTGTCCTCCCTCCCTTTCCCTCTCTCTCTCTTTCTTTCTGTGTCTCGCTGTCCCGTTGCTCCAGCTCCTTGACTGTTGGATCATGCAGATGGTGCTTTTCAGGACAATGAATAAGGGCATCCAAGGTCATCAGGATGAGACAATAACACAACCATTCACTATTCACTTTGACAGTGCAGGATAAGGGAGAGTAAACAATAGTCCAGGGCTAAGGTGGGGATCTGTGTGTGTGTGCACTTATGTGGGTGCATGTGCTGTGTGACTGTGAGGGTCAGTGTTGGCTGCCTGGATTTTTCTGTCATAGTACTGGCATGTGTCACTGACTCCAGTCAGGGTTGAGTGAACACTATGGATGAGCATAGAGCTTGTCCAGCATTCTTGCATGCCTGAGCTGTGAGGCAGATACTACTCACATAACTTTTAGCAAACCATCTATTGGAGTGTAAAATGTTTAATGAAGAAAATTCGTAACATCCAACCTTTAATTCAAGGTTGAACTAATGAACTACTGATTCAATCCTGTCAGTAAGGAATTATATACATAACAAAAAAGTGTGAAACAACTGAAAAATGTCATATTCTAGGTTCTTCAAAGTAGCCACCTTTTGCTTTGATTACTGCTTTGCACACTCTTGGCATTCTCTTGATGAGCTTCAAGAGGTAGTCACCTGAAATG
>MU598598.1:10707024-10736870 GCA_024362625.1 Silurus asotus
TCTCTCTCTCTCTCTCTCTCTCTCTCTCTCTCTCTCTCTCTCTTTTTCACTCTCAGAGGTGAAGGTGTCAGCAGGAGGACAGTAATTGAGAGTGGGGCAGAGTTGGAGTGAGGAGCCTCTCTTAATGGAGACTTACTCCACAGTGCCCAGACCTCCAGCTTCACCTCACAGCCTGCCTCTCATAATGATGCTGCCAAAGCCAGACAGAGCAAACACACAGCAGCCTGCCCCCTGCTGCACCCTCCCCCCTAACCTTTTAATCCTTCCTTCACCCCTCTTTTCCCTCTTATTCCCACTATTCACATTACTTTTTACCACCCCTCTGTCTGCTGATTTTTTTTTTCTCTTTGCTCTATCCATCTTAACCATTTTACTTACTGGGATTTTTGTCACAAATGTTGATTCATTTTGCAGACATAATCACTTGTGAAATGACACTCCTCGTATTTAAATGATCCACTTGATCAGTGACACCTGACTTGTGTGTAGAGGCAGGGCCGTATGTTCATTATCTGCAGGGGACGAATGATTGGCAGAGAAGAGAACCAGGATGGAGAGCAACCCTATTAGCCGACCTAGGGACTGTAGAATGACTGCAGGACCAGGCAGTTCTTACCAGTGTCATCTTTATTCTCACTAGTTGGAGGAAAAACAGATGACGAGGTGCTGAGGAAAATGGTATGGTTGAAGCGATGGTGAAGATCAGGCAGGAGAGAGGGACTGGCTGTAGAGGACTAATATAGAAGAATAATAAGACAGCAGGGTAAGATGAGAGAGGTAGAGTAGAGCGTAAGGGATGAATGTGGAATGTAGAGAAATGGAGAAAAGAAAGAAAGAAAAAGAAAGAGGGTAGAAGTGGAGGCAGGCTGTAGGGCTGCTCTAATTGATCTCTGGGTGATGCAGGGGGCCATGCCTCAGGGGCCGCGGGACTGAGGTCATTAGGATGCAAATCCTGCCCTCTCTCTTCCTGCAGCATGCTGCTGCTACCACCGTGGCCGACAGGTAAAGGAAGAGAAGGACAAGGAGTGGAGGAAGAGGAGGAAGACCTCTCAGAAGATGCAGCTGGAGAAAGTACCTTCATCTACTAATAAAGCTTGTCAATAGGAACTAAACATCTGCTAATGCTTGTATTCAGGGCTCCACTATTGCTCCTGATTTGTGTTTTCATTTTTAAGACAAAAGAGGACGATAGCCATGGCTATAGTGCGTATATCAAGGATGGGGGGTTTAGGGTGGAGAGCAGGCCTACCGGAGTATCATTTTTTATTCCTCCTAATTGACGTGAGCAGTTCCTTTGACCCTAATTAGCGGTCTGTAATCTCTCATTTGCATATCACAAAGACAACAGTATTTGCATATTTGTAAACGAGAAGGGCCTTGCATGCAAGCCCCTGATTTCTTTCCTCTCTATTTTATTACCCCTCCCCACACCTCTCTCTTTCTCTCTCTTTCTCTCTCTCTCTCTCTCTCTCTCTCTCTCTCTCTCTCTCTCTCTCTCTCTCTTTCTCGTTCCTTCTCTCTCCTACAAGTAATCATGACAGGCAGATATTGACAAACACAGAACTCAAACATTAACCCTTGGTCCAGTCCTGGTGTTGTTCCTAAAGCAGGAAATAGAATCAGTAAGAGAAACTAAGAAAAACACTTTTTGACTGTTAATTATTAATGAGGAATTATTAATATAAGAAATTACATTAGCAGAAAGTATGTTCTAGAGAACAGTGAGTATCTACAAGATATAGATAAATATTATAAATTGCTGTGTCAATGAATATTAAATTAAAAACTAAAAAAAAAAAATATCCGAAACTGTTCAAATAAACCCACAAAACAGTTGTTAAGAAATTACTTGATTATATTATTATTATTATTATTAAATTAATAATAAAATAAATATCATTATTTTGTTTGTTCAATCACAGATTCTCAAAATAAAATAAAATGTGTTGAGAAATCTATTTATTAGTGTGTAGATTCTTTTGTTTTGAATAAACTTATTTATTTTTATCCAGGCACAAAAATCACAAATAGCCTATGAACAACTGATATTAAAGTCCATTAAAGGCTACTCTAGTAAAAATTCTACTGTCATATGCTGCAATATTGAAGTATGTAACTCTTACACATCACCTCCACCACACACACTTTTAAGAAGTCTAAGAAGATTCGGGTCATTTAGAGCATGAAAAGAGCATGAAGGGGCCATTTGTAAAATCATAAGACCATTCACATCTCACCACATGCTATGGCAGGAGCGACAACATTAGCAACTCCACCTTCGTTCTGGCTCAGGTAGAGCACTTTAACAAAGTCTTGTCGGGCACTTCTCATCCCCTTGTCATGGCTGACCCCTCTATCATTCCCCTCAATTACTATGGAAATGGGGGCTAATTGAATGGTCTGTGTGTAATGGGGAAGACAACATGGCCTACATTATGATAAGGAGACGATAGGTGAGCCTTTTCACAAGGGAGGAGGCTTAGCAGAGGATTGAGGTCGTCTCACTTTCTCCACTGCAGAGGGGTGCAACTATTCACTGCCTCTTGCCCCAATGCCCTGCTGTTAGCATTAGCGGCTGAGGGGCCGCAGGGGTTTGCTCAGCACTGGGCCAAACGCCTTCTTTTGTATTCACCAGTGCCTCTCTCTTTATATCCCAGGGATATATGCAGGCTATTATATAGTCACGAATTTTGCATATGCTCCTCTCTGTGGGGCCCTGTTATTTTTGCTTGCTGCTGCAGTTCTACTTATCTGTGAAAACTTGTGTTGCATACAGTCACTTTTTCTGCGTGTTCACGGCCATCGCTTTTAAAATCTCATCTAAACCTGTAAGTAAAATATTCTATAAGAAATGAGTGTTGGCCAACATTGTGAACAGTGAACATTGAGAAGTGTGGCTGATTCAGGTTAGACAACACTTTTTCAGGATATAAGGGACATATGAGAAACTAATTTATGCAGTGAAAAAGGCAGAGGCGGGAAGTAATGCAAGTGCAAGTACTTCGTAACTGTACATAAGTAGTTCTTCTGGTATCAGTACTTTACTTGACAATTTTTTTGGACAACTTTTCACTTTCACTCATTAAGTTTTTTACACAAATATTTGTACTTTTTACTTCTTACATTCTTAAACCAGACTCATTACTTTAGTTTTATTCTATTTGGTGACATATTTTCTTCTCATTGCATGGTGTGTTTAGCCCAGCAATCAATTTATTGTCATTTTTAAACCAACTACTGGTGTATCATTTCCTGGCTCTTACACACCACAGACATTGGTTTGCTAAATTAGTAAAAAAAAAAAAAAAAAGGCTAATTTACAAAGCTAACAACGAGCAGGGCAAAAGGCAACAAGAAGCCTGTTGCCTTGACATGGGTGAAAAGAAGGCTTTAGCGATATAAACAAGACTGAGAACAGAGACATTTCTGATCAACTGATTATTATCATCATCATCATCATCATCATCTTTGCTCTGTAAGTGTTCTATATAGTGGTTGTTCAGCCTGGACACATTCATTAGATTTGATTTTTTTTATTAATATACTTCAGCATAAAACTAAAAGAGGTAGTAGTAAAGGCTTCTATATACTTAAGTTAGTGTCAGAGACCAAACTTCTTTACATTATTTTGAAAACTTTTAAAACATGAGTATCTGTACTTCTACTTGAGTAAAGGATGTGTGTACTTGTGTAATGGTGCATTACCTTGCCAGTTAGATTTGTTAACGTGTTTTGTTTGTGTAAAAATTAGTTAATGAATGAGTGAGTAAGTGTCAGTTTATAAGATACCAAATAGGCTCTTACTGTGTGGGGTTTTTTGGTCTGCTGGTTAAAAATTTAGCTTTAGGTGTAGGCACAACATAGATTATCTGCATTAATATTCTTATCATTATATTTGTAGGTATACCAGAATATTTAGCTCACAAAATATTCACAAAATGATTATTATGAAAGTAATACTCATTGAGAGCATTGGCAAAGTTGGAGCAGATGTGAGCTCATCATTCGTCCGTGTGTATATTATATTTTAAAAACATTATTTAAATTCTTATTCTTATTATTCTTATTATTCTTATTATTCTTATTATTCTTATTATTATTATTATTATTATTATTATTATTAATATTATTTGATTATAGTTGTAGTATTTTTGACTGACTGCACAAAAAACATATCGAGGATATTTGTCACCTGGTTCTCTAAAACTCAGTGACGATCAGCAATTTTTCTTTCTTACCAAAGTGTTTAGAATAACAAAGTTACATGAACATAATCTGGCTGATGTTTACTCCCCACAAAAAGACACATATACTCCTTGAATTTTAAACCTGTGATAATATTTGGATATACAACAACTTAAAATGCTATCATCGAAAAGGATTTTTGGGACAGAGCAGTTACTCTTCAAAAATTCCATATTTTCTGTGACCAAATTAATCTTAAAAGAGGTTCTCTAAGATGTGGTGTTTATTGTTTATTGCATTGTTTTACAATTGCAAGTAGTGGAATGATAATTCCTTTTTAAATCAAGTAGATTGTAAGGAGTTTATCTAATTACCGAGCATGCATAAATGCTGTTTAGTTTCACTTTCCCAATATACAAATCCTACTCAATATACAGAATATGTTGATTGATGTGTTCTTTATTAGTTGTTTGACAATTGTTCTTTCAACTCAACACAATGGAGTCGTTTCTTTTGGAATCATTGCTTATTAAGCTTAACAAATTACACAGAATAGTCTTTTTTAGAAGAAGTGATCCTGAAAACAATTTGAAATCTGATCTGGATAAATAAATGACAATGCTTTTTCATCTGTTTTTCTTCCTTGTCCCTTAAGTAACTATGCATATTCAATTTTTTCTAGGTTTGTTTCTGCTTATATTCTAAGTGTAAGTATATTTGGAGCCATAACATTAAGAGTGTGTGTGTTTGCATGCTTTGTCCAATCAACCCCTATCCTGAGTAGAAGAGGATGAATGAAGAATAAAAAAAAATGTGATAGAGGAGGAGAGAAAGAAAGAGAAAGAGATATGTTTGAAGACGGCTCTCGCCAACACCCAGACACTCTCTGTCTCTCTTTTATTATTTTCCTTTCCTCTTTGGCATGTTGTTTCTCTTCCTCCATCGTTCTTCTTTCCCTCTGCGGGTCTTCTCGCGCCCCCTGCCTCAGCTCATATTGGATCTCAGTGGGCACTTGGTGGTTTTAAATGAGTAGGCAAATGAGAAGTGAATCCGCATCAGAGAGGGTGGGGGGTGTCCAGGGGTGGAGGACAGAGCTGGTGTGGGGCCATAGTGTTTTGGTCAGCAGGAAGAAAAAAGGAACACACACACGCATGAATGCATACACACACACACACACACACACACACACACACACACACACACACACACACAAGATGCCTAGAGGTAGCAAAACCCCCTAGAGATGGCACTCATTTCAATATCTCGTCAGCCAGAGAGCGTTCTGTGTCTAAGGTGTGCAGCAGCTCACCAGCGGCCACTGATCTGTGAGGATTGGACCTCTGTACAATCCAATTCCAACTTCACAAATTGCTTATTGCCCTGTGTTTTCCCTCCTCCTGGCTGGAGTTTGTGCATGTGTGTGTGTGTGTGTGTGTGTGTGTGTGTGTGTGTGTGTGTGTGTGTGTGTGCATATGTAAGCATATGTGTATGCATGGTCTCTACTGGCTGTGAAAGAATGTGTGTGTGTGTGTGTGTGTGTGTGTGTGTGTGTGTGTCTGTGTGTAGGCAGGAGGGTTGGGGGGTTGAAAACACGGAAATAGGCTCTACAGTACAAACTGTGTTTTTTCCCCCTTCACCTTTCATGTCATCTGCTGAAAATAGACAGACTTCCACCGTGCTGAGGAGGTCAGGGGAGCGAAGAAAGCAGAGTGCAGGGCCAAGATAGTGAGCGGCAATGGGATATGGGGTTTGCATAGGGAAAATGGAGAGAGAGAAGTGAGGCAGAGGAAGATGAAGTATGGATGTGTTTTCTGTACTCCTGGGCCACAAAGATCGGTTAAGAAACAAAGGTCGCCAATAAAGCAAGTTAAAATATTTATACCATCTGAGCAGCAAGGATACGAGGTATCAGCACACTCACAATCATAGCAGAGAGAGAGAGAGAGAGAGAGAGAGAAAGAGAGAGAGAAGGGAAGGAGGGCTGAAATATTAATATCTGAAGTAAATTAAAGCTGCAACAGAAATGATGGGTTTCTTTTTCTCGCTCAGTATTTATTGTCTGAGTTTTATGTTTCTTTCTTTCTCACACACACACACACACACACACACACACACACACACACACACACACACACTCACACACACACACACTCACTCACTCACTCACTCTTTTTTATCCTTGTGTGTGTGCGAGAGGAAGACAGACAAAGAAAGAAAGAAAGAAAAAAAGAAAGAAAGAAAGAAAGAAAGAAAGAAAGAAAGAAGGAAAGAAAGAAAGAAAAAAAGAAAGAATATTGGAGTAACATGCATAAATAGATTTGTAGATATACATAGATAGGTAACTTTATTAACCCCAGGGGGAAATTCACAAAGGCAGAAGATGTAGATTTGATGCTAATCTTTAGGTTTCGTGGTTTCTCTTACATACTTTTCATGTTATCATTTGTTTTATTTATTTATTAATAATTTTCTTGCTTTTTTTTACATTTGGGATATACATATGTGGTCATTTGTGAACGGCTGGTGAACGTGCTTTCCATCATGTTATACCCTGAAATTGCACATGCAGAGTGCTAAAAGCTTTCATGGTTCTCAGTCTGAATGTGTTCATGGGTCCATAGATCAAAAAGATATTCCTTATTATTTGGATGCTGGACAACTGGACTTTATAGAGGTCCAGCAATGCATCAAACTTGCTGCAAACAGCCCCAGTTTCGAAAACAAAATCCTCTAGAAAACACTGTATTATCGTGGTTTTTAGTATGTGTTACTACATGGAACCATCTGATGAGTGTTTCCTTTTTTTTCAATAAACCATAATAAATTATTCACAGATCAACTTGCTTTATTAAAAAAAAGATGGAGATTCTTGCTCCAATAATTCTATCAGACTTTTATCATGAATTACACACAACTGATCTAAGTACCTCGTGTCAGGAACTTCTAGTGACAGAAAAACTAGGCCTTCTTGCACAAATATCAGGGGGGGAAAAAAAACACCCATTTGTCTATATGTGCACTTCTGATTTACTGTTTAATGATCAAATGCATTTTTAATTTACAGACTGCTGACATTCATGTAAACATGAATCCACCAGAGCATTTCTATTTTGCTTTTTACTGTGATGCAGTAATCATTCACACCATCCAAAGCTAAGAATAATGGCGAGAAAGACACAAGGGACAGAAAGAGAGGATGAGAAAAAAGAAAGAGAGAAAGAGAGATAGCAAGGGCAGCGTATCTTGAAGGTCTCAGGGCAGCAGCTAGTTTGCATGTATCTCCATACACAGGCAGCTCATTCCTGAATGCGGTATGATGGAGTGTTCTGCCTTTCCACTGCTTTAGTGCCAACCTTGCTTCCCCCATCAGCACGCTGACCACTTGACCTCACACACTAGCTCATCGGGCCCTCTGCACAAACACACACACACAACACAAACAACATATTAGCTAGAAAATAACCCTCATATGTATATTAGTAAGAAAACCAAATAAGTACAAAACACACATGACAACACTGTGTATTCTGTAAACAGTTAAATACCAGATCAAACAAATACACACAAACAGGCAGGTACACACACGGATGCACAAAGAGTTTATCTCCCTCATCTATTTCCACTTTGCACATAGTGGTGGCTGTTTATGCACAGTCTCCTGTGCTGCACTTTATCATGAGCCAGTCCCCCTATCAAGTGTTTGCATTATTTAACACACCCAATCAAGCATCTGCAGGTAGTCCCTAGCCTAGGTCCAGGGGTTGCATGCATGCACACATACACACGCACACATGCTTTATTCACACACAAATGCACAGATGTATGAAACATTCAAGATTTAAAAGTCATAATAGTATATCCATTCCTGCTAAAGTGACTCATCTTTATTTCTAATGCCATGAACACGTTCAATGAAACCATCAGCCTTCTTCTTTAAGCTTCTTTAGAGCTGCTCGCATCCTTTGCCAGAGATAAAAACAAACAACTCCTGCTGCAATGATACATGAGGCGTGATAATTGATAACAATTTACAAAGTGTAATTTTGCTGGCTGTGTTAGCAAACCTCCATGTACCAATATCTCCAGAACTGTTTAGTTGTTTGTTTGTATGTGTTTTTGTGCAACACTTAACTCCTAAAAAAGCATGTCTTTGATTTATCATGGAAGCTTAATGCAGTCACAAAAATCAACATTGCATTTACAGTTATACCGTAATTCAGTTAAGCGAAATCACACAAGCTCAAGTCGAGTGTGGCTTGACTGAATATCAACATTGCTATGATTTGGTGTATACAGTTCATCAGCATGACTTTGACTTGATGTTCAGCACAACAGTAGGATTGCAAGTGTGATTTTGCTTTACACAACAAGACACTTAATAACTATATTGCAAACCGAATTTCAGAAACAATATGGTCAGAAGTTTTCTCCATCAATAAAAGAAGTTGCCAAAGACACCACACAAAGCATAAAAAAGTAAACAAGCTAGAAATAAAATGTAAGATAGTGAACACAGACCAGCAGAGTGATACAAATCGTCTTTCAATCTTTAAATATGTTGTGCTGTTGAATATTAGTATTTTTAAAATTATCTCATTTATTTAACTGAGCAGTAAAAGGTTAAGGTCCTTACTCAGGGGCACAGCTGTATCAGTTTGGTGGTGCTGGTATGTAAGCGTATGACCTTCCAATCAGAAGTCCAAATCTTTATCACTGAGCTACCACTTCCCAGTGCCAGATGAATACTGGTTTTCCAATGCAAGGAATGCCAGTTGTTAAATAAAATTATTGGGCTGGAATTAACTGTTTTAAAAAAAAGTCATATCTTCATGCAGTAAATAATATTTTCTTAAAATTAAATGAATCCTTAGATTTCAGAAACAAAGTCAGTGCTGTTTTATTTAATAAGAAAGTGAATGAATTTGTAATATGCTAATTTGAATAATGACAATGGTCATAACATCATCCTGGGGCAAGAAAATGTAGCCAGCCAATACATAATGAACAATTAACTCTTTAACTAATTAGAACAATCAAACAAGTAAACAATCTCTGGTCAAGATCACACTCTTTATCACACTACACCCAGGTGATATAAAACACATCACTCCTACATTCCACTCAACTCTGTGGCTCCAACCTGCTTTTTATTATTTTACTTTTTTTTGTAAAATAATGTCCTGAGACTCTTTTGGGTTACTTTTAATGCATGTCCACTGTGGGAATACCAATAAGATAATATTGACTACACTGTTTTTGCCATAAGTTTGTAGGAAGCAGGAGTTAAGTAACAGCCAACATTCTATGAGGTGAGGATGGAAGTGAAAGAGTTTGAATGAATGGCATGGTCTCCATCGCCTTGCCCATTGACCTTTAAAGACAAAGTCAGAGAAATGCATGAAGCACAAAAAAACTGCACATGTGTAGACTCAGAGAGACAATTCAGGCAGGGTACTCTGACACAAAAGGTAAAGGACACAAGGCTTGAGAGTGTGGGTCCTGCACCTTCATAGTCATCTGTATTCAGAAGTCGGTTTGTGTGATGCATTTCATGGTCAAGAATCCATTGAAGAATTTCATATTTGTTTAGGTCAAAAAGAAAAACTCATCATTCAGATTCAAGGCAGTATCTCTTAAATGCAGTTTAGAAGAAAGAAAACAATGTGTCTATCAGGCACTAGTAAAAAACCAAGGCAGGAAATCAGACACATTAATTTTTTTTCCTAGCTCTGCACAGCCACATGTAGGCCTTGTTGAAGTCATATACAATCCTTTCCCTGTGTTCTTCTGTTCTGCCGCCTGTAGACCTGTAGATTCGTGTTGCAACAATGAGGATGGAGCGTCTGCCGGATGGATGGAGCTCTGCCAGGCCCGGGTGCATCACGCTGGGATGATGCTGGCTGGATTTCCCTTGGAACGTGAGCCAGTTGGCAGGAAGCATGAAACCTTAAGCTCTCTCAGCACCAGGCCTGGGCAGGGCAGGGCAGGACCTCTGCCGCAGGAGCACAAAACAGAAGGCCTTACAGAAAATTAATTATCTACAGTCAGATCTATTTACATACTGCTTCACAAACTGATAGGTGAATGTGCTTTAGGGTGAACTTAAATAAAGTGTAAAAACATTGTATAACCAACTTCAATTATATTAAAAAAACGTAGGGCAATAAAGATTTTTATACAGTATCTGTGAATAAAAAATAAATCTTTATGTTTATTTAAATTATAGGATAACCACAAAAATAAAAAAAGTTGAAGAATGAAGATATGTTATGATTAGTAGAATGTGTGAAACTCAAAGGTATACAGGTTTTAACCATTACTTCAACATATACTGTATGTCAATGTTAAAATATACCCATACACTGAAAGTACCTTTTGCTGCATTACTATGTACATTGCCCTGCACTAATATTGGCACCCTTAGTAAATATGAGCACTAAATGTTTTACTGACCACAAAATCAAGGTCCTCCCATTCCTCTTACCTTAGAGAAAACCGTGTGGTGAACTGAATAGGAGAGTCCACCAAAGTGAACTTTAAAGGATCTGAAAAATTAAAGGATCTGTAAAGATTCTTCTCTAACTCTTTGCCAGTATTTCTCTGAACTCTTCAGACATTATAGAAGAAGACTCAGTTCTCTGTTATTTTGGCAGAACTAAACGACTGAATGAGCGCAAATATTGTGACACCCATATATTTAACTATATATATTTGATGTGTTGTGCTGTGCAATTGTTTGACATTCACAAGTACAGAGTATTTGTGTGTGTGTGTGTGCGTGCCTGCGTTCGTGTGTGTGTGTTTGTGTGTTTGTTTTTAGCAAAAGATTAAAAGGTTTATCACAGACTTTTTTTGCTTTTATTTAATAAGGGTTCCAATATTAGGCCACAGAAGGGTTAAAACTTGCTGCATATGAAAAATGATTGCAATATAGAGGTTGTGCATCTGAACACACATGTCAGCAAACACACCAAACAGTGTGAAAGAAAGGCCACCCCGGTTTTCCTGTGCCGCTTAAACAACAGTGTGTCATGGGTTCACATCTATTTTGCAAATGCATAGTATATATATATTCTTACATATAATCTTACAGGTATCTTACACGTATTACATAAAATGCTTATAGGGAGGTTTCAAAAGTTATGGAGAGCTTTACTCTGGGGATATGGCTAAACACACGCGCACACACACACACACACACACCACACACACAAACACACACACACACACACACACACACACACACACACACACACACACACACAGAGACACGCGTCTGTCTCTAGTGTGTTTGTTCCACCCCACTGCTCTCATCTGTGCTTTCTTTGTAAGCTTGCTTCCACACAACAAAAAATCAATACCTTTTCCCACTTTATCCCCTGATTAATTTATTGCCTGACTCCATGCCTCTGTGTGTGTGTGTGTGTGTGTGTGTGTGTGTGTGTGTGTGTGTGTGTGTGTGTGTGTGTGAATGGGACACACCGCTCCCTATTTGATACTGATATTATTACACAAACACACCAGTCTAAGGAAGCGGGCATTTGTCAGTATTGATCGGGAAAGAGTTGAACACACCTAACTGTCCACGGGCCACTGAAGTCAAGTGGGGGGTGAAAGCATCACCCTGGGGGGTGTTTTACTGGTGGTGTTCACACACACATTGCCTCACTCTCAGGAGGAGCTTCACATTTGTCAAAGTCAAACCAGTGTGAGGGAGCAGCACTAAAGGCTTATAAAGTTGAATGAGGAATGGTTTCGTCTGTTTACAGTGGTGACGAGAAGAGCGATTTTACAATGTACAAGTGTGTAGCTTAATGCACGCTTTACAAAGGACTCATGGGAATGTAGCATGTTACACATGCACTTATAACACAACACATTTATTTTTACAGCCTGTCAGTCATTATTCCCTGATTTTGAAAAATCGGTTTCTTTACCAGTTCTTTGGATGTGGAATAGTTCTAGGTTTTATCTAAAAACTTTTTAACACGTGGTTCTTCTGCTGAGGAGACCATTTGTAAACAGACCTTTTCCCCCTGAATATGTGACTTTGGCTCAAAAAGTGCGCAAATGCTAAATACAAGCCAATCTATGAGCCATATGAATTTTTGTTTTAACTTTCCATACTTCTAACATTAATACCTAAGTGTATGCATGTACAGTATGTATGCACTTATGTTCTACATACTATATATATATATATATATTTTTTTTTTTTTATAAAAAGCTTATCAATATAGCAAAAATCCTCAATTCACCAGTCCAGTTTCTCAGACTGGCCTCAGGACAGATGTACACTAATATGTCTAAATTGCAAAAAAATTCAATCTTAACACATCTCTAATCCATATTATACACTGCTGAGAATATGATTAGTCAGAAGGTGTTTATATTTTTTTACTATAGCTGCAAATCTGATAGTGGTGCTGGCATTTTTTATTAATGCGATCATTCTAATATATTATGGACAGACACTGAATATAATCTAAAACTAATAATAAAAGGATTAAAGGACTTTTCTAAACAAATAAAAAACCCTCTATGCTGAAGCTTGTCATGTCAACAGCACTGCTAATGCTTTTCCCATATTTATTTAATTGATTACGTTTTACACCTGTTAAAAGTCTGTAAGGTTGCATGTGCCATACATGAACGGAGTAATGTACAGAATCTTTTTTGATGTTTTATTGGACATATTCTAGACTTCCTGTGCCTGAGGGTGCTTGGGAACTTGAGTGCTGTTAGAGATAAGGATATGTTGTGTGGGGAATAATTAGATCTCCTTTGCGTTGACACTCTATTTTAGTTAGAATAACCTGGTACAAGTGAGCTTGCTTCACAACCCCTTGGGCGAGCAGTGGAACTTTGATAGTGCCTCACAGACACAGTTTCATAATGCGCATAGCGTTACATGCATTCCTCAATCCACATGACATGCCATAACTCAAGACATGCGTTTTCTAACTTGCGTGTGTGGTATTAAGTTTTCCTCCAAGAGACTATGTTTTAGCTGATTAAAATTCACACAGTCAGCAGATTTCTGAAATTATGTGATAGATTGAACCGAAACCTTGACCCACCTGTCAAAAAATTACAAGCTTTCTCTGATGAGGGAGATTAATTCTCTGCAGTAACATTTTTTGCCTGGCCCTTAGAATGCAAATAAGGACCTAGGAGCATCAGGTTTGTAATTGTTTATTAGCAAGGTGGAGGAAAATTGATTTTCACTCACAGTCACCAGTATGTAAATATAAGTAAGCTTATAAATTTCAACTGCAAATTATAATTTCTCACCAATAATGAAACAATAATACAGTACTATACTGGCATATTCAAGTTTTTAAAACTGCAAAACTTCTTGTGTATTGTTGCTGAGAGCTGACTGTATTATCCAGAGAAGTGGAATGTCCTCTATTTAATAAAATTAGTGAGTATGGGTCAGACAAAGAGAGAACGCCTAACTTAGTGCACTTACAACAATGTTTCTCCACACTAAGTAGTTTGGGGGGTTTTGGAGGTCATGAAGGTTAAACATAAGTTCATGACACTGACCTTGCCCTCATACTCCTCTGTTTCCCTAAGCTAGATGCTTGAGTTAGGTTTCATGGAGCAAAGCCATAACTGACAGAATAAAAACATTTTTTTATGTAAGATTGAGAAGGTTCTGCAGGAGATAAAACCTTTTTGTTGAGAAAAAATAAAACAGAATAAGAAAGCACTGTATATGTTCAGATTTCAGTCTCAGTAATCTATTTTGGCTATTTCATGGAAGGTCACTTAAACAATTTGCTTATTGTTACGTTTACTAATTCTGTAAATAATATAAATTCACAGATACAATGAACACATACACAGCTCTTAAGATTTTCATGCTTCAAATAAAAAAAAAGACACTTGAACAGCTTGGCCTTGTTTATTTAATTTAGTTTTTATCATGTTTTCAGAGAACACAATCTACAATAATGTGTTTTTATTATTTACTAAACTTCAAGTAATTACATAACGTGTTTTAATCTGCATTTTTATGACTAACTTTTGCAAAAAATAAACATCATGCCTTGCTGGGTTTTTTTTTTCTTGCCGCTTTAAAAATGGCAGGCAAACCTGATGGAGACTGTCTGTCAGACTCTAGAGCCTGTGGTGCCGTCAGGTAAAATTAGAAGAATGAAGCCTCTGTAGTGAGGAAATGAAGGAAAACAGTCATATGGGGAGATATCATTTTTCAATTTGTATCCAGGGGGTGTGGTGTCCCTCTGAAGCAGCTCTTTTCTCTCTCTCTCTCTCTCTCTCTCTCTCTCTCTCTCTCTCTCTCTCTCTCTCTCTCTCTCACATGATGGTAATGAGAAAGAGGTGAAGCTCATTCACCCCAAATGCTATTGGTCTGCTACTGGATGAGCTGAGCTAATATGTTGTTATTAATCGAGCTTTACTAATTGCCCAATGACTAAGCTTATTTGCAGGGATTTATGTTTTTGCATTCATGGAAATGTGTTCTGTCATTCAGAAAGTCTCCTAGGTGGCACTTTGAACCCAAATATATCCTAATATATAACACTTAATATTTTTTATATATTTTTGTTTAGCAAAGGTCATGCATTACAGTGTATGGGAGATTTAACTTTGAACATTAATGACTGAGTTAATTATGTTTATTAAGATTATGTTGAGAATGAGAGAGAGAAAGAGAAAGAGAGAGAAAGACAAAGAGAAAGAGAGAGAAAAAGAAGCCCAAGGCCACCTCAGGAATGAATTTACTGTCAGGATTTTTGTAAGAATCCGGCTTGCAAACCACTAGCTATTGAAAAAAAGAGAAGAAGAAAAAGAAAGAAAAAAAAAAAAACAGCTGAAGATGTAAATAATTCATGCAGACAATATGACTTTTTTATGTAAATTTGGTGCATTAACCCTCTATTATAATGATGGACGACAGATATGGGTGATGTTTCCTTGGTAAGAGCTAATGGATGACCATCATAAATTCACTGCACATTTTATTGTGTTGCCAGGAAAATTGTGCCTGCAGGCAACGTTGTTTACTTTTATGTAGAAAAAAAAAATATCCCGTCTGTCTTCAGAGGGGAGAGAGGAGGGAGCAAGAAAATAATGGGGGCGATAGTGAATGCCTTGTTCCACACCTTTTGCCACATTTGCGGTGGGCTTAACCCAACTGTCTACTCCATGTGTGTATGCTTGTGCATGTATTCATGTATACACGTGTTCTTGTCTCAACTCTTCTTCCTCCTTTTCTTCATTTTGATATCATTCTCATACTATATTAAGTGTCCTTCAATTTTTTTTTGTTTTCTTTTCTTTTTTTCTGACCTTCGTCTTGTCATCTGCATAAAGTAATAATGCCTGTGAACAATTTGCATTTAACTCTTTACACAAAGGTAACATGATGTTATTACAGCATGTCGTGTTGAATATATTCTTCACACTGAACATACTGGTACGTTGTCATTGCTGAAATGACTCAAAGCTGTCATTTATCATTGCAATGTTAATACACTCTTACATGTGCCTCCACACTTCCTGTATTCCTTCGACATCGTTTTTCATCATTTGCTGACAAATGTGTATCTGCCTGTTTAAGAGCACTTTTGGAACCCCCCAAAAAATGACAATCCCAATTTAATGTAGTGATGTTGAATGCACTCTCTGTCAGAATGGAGTGAACTTATCAGCTGTGCGTGTGTGAGAGAGAAAGTAAGGGAGAGGGAGAGAGAGAGAGAGAGAGAGAGAGAGAGAGAGAGAGAGAGAGAGAAAGAAAAAATATATATATACAGAGAGAGAGAGAGACAGAGAGAGAGAGAGAGAGAGAGAGAGAGAGAGAGCAGATGGCAGAGAGCAGGTGTTCTGCAGCAGGCAGGCTGGTGAAACACCTCAGGATTCAGCAGAGCATCAGTGCCACATCTGGCCACCGGACACAAAACAGGCTGTGATAAAGAGCAGTGGATTCAGTGTGTGCATTAGGTCTGAGGTTCGTACTTGTCCTGGGCCTTTCCTCCCCTTTTTCTCTAAAGATTACAGTAAATATGCTAAACAATATTAGCTGAAGCCATGTACTTCCCTGGTTAGCATATCCTGCTAAACATATAGAAGATAATTACCCGCACAGCTGTCTGGTGCCATGTTTTGTAATAGGTCTCGCCTCAGCGCTTGCTCCTTCGAGACTCTTTTCTGTGCGTTGCTAATTTCTCAATTTGTCCACCGCCTTCTTTTCCGTTTTGGTGCAGTTAACCTTGCTCTTTCTATGGCTGCTCTTATCCCCCCACGTTCTTCCCACTTTGTACAATCTAGGCCACTATTTGACATTGCTTTGATTTATTCCACTGGACTGAAGGTACTGCCTTCAGTGGTTTGGAATGATTCATGGACAGTTGCCATGTATATAATATAATATAACAGTATGTCAAGGGAGGATACTTTTAGGTTCATTAAAAAATGCACATATGAAAATTAACAAATTAGTCATCTCTTCTGTCAAACAGAAAGGCAAGTGTCTTTGGGTGTATGTGGTCTCGAGTCTCAGGCTACTCCTCTGGAATACCATGTTGTAGAAATAAAAAGATGGACAAAGACCTGTGTGGTATAACCACTCTGTTCTTTGGAGGGTTAATATGTTTCGCTTTAAAAAAAAAATTAGAACCTTTTCTAAAAGTAAATTCCTTTGTGGTGACTTATACATGAGTTGCAAAGGGAAAAACCCAAAATAACCTCTGTTGTGCTAAATTTAACCATATTTTTAAAGAGATGGGTTCAGAAAGATAGATCTAAAGACCTAATGTCACTCATCCACTTCAGGCATCAGAAGGCACTGGCACTGAGCTGTGGCCTGGGTGCACGTGGCATCTTCAACTGGAATTATTACCTCTTGGAGCATCCAATTGGAGAGTCCTTAAAAATGCTCTCCAATATCAATTGCACAGAACTTGGGTACAGATTACATCTGTATGATTTCGAAACCCTTCTATGGGAGACAAAATAAGGATGTTCATGTAGTTTTTGTTGTCAAGGGTTCATTTATATTATATTATATAGTAGTATAGTATTGATATCCATGCCAATAATTGTGCAACATAATTATTACTAATCATAAGGTCTCCATTTCCCACTAGTTATCTGATCTTTAAATTTCAATATTAGAATTAAACTCAAGGGAGAAAATATTAATTTTGAATTGAGATTATGATGCGTGAAGATGATATTGTGATTTGTGGTGAGGGTAGGGAGCAGGTTGAGAAGAGCCTGGAGAGGTGGAGGTACACGCTGGAAAGAAAGGGAATAAAAGTCAGTAGGAGTAAGACAGAGTACATGTGTGTGAATGAGAGAGAGGGCAGTGGAGTGGTGTGGTGGAAGAAGGAGGAAGAAGAGGTGGTGAAGGTGGAGGGGTTCAAGTACCTCGGGTCAACAGTGCAAAATAATGGAGTGTGTGTTAGAGAAGTGAAGAAAAGAGTGCAGGCAGGGTGGAGTGGGTGGAGAAGAGTGATAGCAGGAGCAATGTGTGATAGAAGAGGATCTGCAAGAGTAAAAGGGAAGGTTTATAGGACTGTGGTGAGACCTGTGATGTTGTATGGTTTAATGACAGTGGCATTGAGTAAAAGACAGGAGGTGGAGCTGAAGGTAGCAGAGTTTATGAGAGTCGAAATGAGTTTATTAGTGGGACAGCACATGTAGGACATTTTGGAGACAAGGTGAGGGAGGCAAGATTGAGAAGGTTTGGACATGTGCAGAGGAGGGACATGGGGTATATCGGTGGGAGAATGCTGTGGATGGAGACACCAGGAAGGAAGGAAAAAGGAAGGACAAGGAGGAGGTTTATGGATGTGGTGAGTATGGGGACGGATGATCCTCTGTTGCGACCACTGATGGAAGCAGCCGAAAGAAAAAGAAGAAGATTACAATAAAATAAAAATAAATTCCCCAATGACTGGTTGTTGTTGTTGTTGTTGGTTGAATGAAAAACAAGAATAAGGGTTATACATTAAGTATCATATTTGCAAACTTATGACTTGACCACTCTTCTGGAATGTTCTACATACACACACACCAGACACACATTTACTGCTTACTGTAGCATGAACTCACTAAACTGTCAAGGGTCCTACATCACAACTGGTGTTTAAAGCCCAGCAATTAAAATATTAATCATCTTACTATTAATTAAGCTGGTTAAGTGCTGGTTGTGGTTTTATTAGTGCCACCATTTGGACGCCTAAGTGACACTCCTAATGGGGCCACTCTCTATAGAGTGTAATTGGGTCTGGCAATTCCATTTATTTGCACAGCCACTTGCCTGTCCCTTTGCCATCAATAATTCATCTAATTACCGATATTGTGGTGCAAGTCACTCTCAATTTAGCAAACAAACATGATTATTTTATAATAATAATGCTCCAAACATATGCATTTTCCCTCTCCAAACATTAGTCCCTTTAATTTTTAATGCCATGTTAACACAATGGGTGCGACAAAACCCAAATGAAAGAACAAAAGAAGATTCCATCATGACCTTTATAGCATGGATTAGCCAAGCACTGATTGGACAACTGGTGAAAAGTCAGCGACGGAAACAAATGGCTCTGTCTGCTTTATTGTTTAACACAGGTGAAGATTTATTTCCTTAAATATACACCACCTTTGGGTGAAAGACAGACAGGGTTTCAGGTGGCGAGAAAAACGAGTGCAGACCAGTGGAATCTCTGCAGCCCATAATGATCCGGGTAATAATGATGTCAGCAGTGCCGCTGGAGCTGAGCCGGTCTGCTGTGTGTGAGTATAGCTGATGTAGATTATGTGGGGCAGTAAAACAGAGAGGAACTCCCCTGTATATGCGGGAGGTAAATGAAGTCTCAGGGGTGTAATATTCTCCAGCTCTAGGAGATACATTTGTTTAATTCTCATCTGTCAGAAAGCCTGCTTCAGCCCGCATATGTGCATAAAAAAAACAGAGGGGGAGGAGAATAAACGGGACAGAAGAAAAAGAGAGAATTATGCATGCAGTTAAATACATGCTTCTCTGGTTCTGCCATGTCTGCCATTGATAAATATTACTCCAAATCATGTTTGCATAACTTTCTGGTCTATTCATATCTGATCTAACTTTTTTTGTTTGTTTTGTATGTCATTGAGTCACCAGAGAGTGGTGACACTGGTGACACCCCCCCCACCACCACCACCACCACACACACACACACACACACACACACACACACACACACCTCAGGATTCTCTTATTATTATTAAGAAGTTAAGAGTACAATGCACCCTTTTTTCTCAAAATTTCTTAGTTTTAACACTCCTGGAAAACACACAATGGGAATACACTTTTGCTAAGATGTGACGCACAGGCAATTCACTACATACATGTTTTTGGGAGATTGTATAATGTATAATAATGCATGCACTTGTATGATTTTGCTGTGTAACTAAACAAATCTTGATTACGTGCATACAACACACATTAAGTAAGAAAACAAGCTTGTTAAGATATTTTAAATGGCTTGCATTTTAACCATCTCTTCTATATTCAATATTGGTATGTATTTAGATCAAATATTAAGTTAAATATAAAAGTTCTACCTTGCATCTAGGCCTGAAAGTCTTCACAAGCGAAGCAAAGTGTTTCACAAACCACTCCTTAAAATGCCATTGAAGTTAAATAACATTCCTGCACCTGTATCAAAAATGTGAAGGAGGAGTTGTAACAGATGTAAAAATGGAAACTGGGGTGTGTGTGTTGTGACAAAAAACACCAAGAAAGTGTATGGTTGTGATGACAACTATAAAGGCACACCTGAACACACTACACACATGAGCTCACCTGAACACACCATACACATAATGTAAAGAATCCTGGAAAGCAGAATCTTTACTATGTGCACCTAAACATCTAGAATAAAACTCATAATAGAATGAGACACCTAGAAAAGCAGAGTTCATACATTTTACACCCAAACAACTAGAACCATTCATCTGGAAGAAGAACACCTAAATAGTTATAACCTTATATTTAAAATGAATAATAAGTCTGTACTCTTTTACACCTACAATGGAGGTATGTGTACACTGTACAGCTAAATACCCGGTACAATACATATATATAAAAAGATAATTAAAAGACTTGATTGTTAAGTATTAATTTATTGTATGTATTTGTTAGTTTCTATGTTTAATATTACCTGTTAAACCATGGATGAAAACTAGCCAGTGGGTAAATTTGGTACAGTGCATCAAATGGAAACATTTAAGTTAAAATTGTACATGGCCCCTTTTCAAATAAACTTCAATAAAAAAATTTAAAAAAAGACAAACTCTCTGTCCACCTCAACAGCTAAATCCAAACACCAAGACCAAGAATGCATACAAGGTAAGGTCTGTACTCGTTATTTAACAAATTTGGATCTCCTATGCTCCTCATAGTTGCAGGGCAAACATGAATCATGAGGCACCTGGAATTAGTCATTTTAGTAAAACATAGATGTGTTCCTTTCTCTTGTGTTCCTTTACCTGGTGGGTGGTTCCGAACTGGTCCTCAGCGTGCATTAGACTACAGCAGCTGTCACTGCAAATGTGCATGTCATTGAGGGGAGACATTAATTACCTTTGCTGGGTGGCAGCAGCGCAGCGCTCAGGTGTGTGTTTGGGGGCCGTCGACGTGCAAATGAGATTTGCAGTTTCGCCTACACTGTCTCCTTGTTGGAAATAATTGATCCACGGGGTCCGCCTCAGAGGTGCACCTCCTCTCCCCTACTTCAATCCTTGACAGTGTCTACATCTCTGATTAGTTAGGAGTCAGCAATAAATGACCAGCACCTGACCTGAAACCCTTCACAAGGACATCCAGAAGCTGAAGGGGTCAAAACTTATATTGTTATATCTCTACACTGTACTCCACGTCGTACTTATACAACTCACACACACACACACACACACACGCACACACACACAAAGCTAATTTCTGTTTGTTGTCACCAGTCCAAGATTTTATTAACTGGTAGCATTCTTTGGTAGCAGGTGTTGAACTTTAAACTGCAGGGTCATCGATTATTTGGAAATGTAAATTAGATCACATGTACCAAAGCTACATATCAGTGCCTGTAACACATGAGTGTGTAAATTAATAATCTGTGTGTTAATCAGTCATTAGTAAAAAGGTGGCTATATTGTGATTTTCCTGTAATTGAAATGCCGTTTGCATTACTGTTAATGTTGCAAAAGTAGTTCTCTTGCTTTAGGAAATTAGGCCAGGCATCAATTTCATGAACTGACATCACGTTTGGTGGGTGTTTCCACCCTCTTCTTTTTTCCCCTTTTTTTTTTTTAACACTTATTTGTATGCTGACTACAAGTCTACAACTCACTCTTACATGTTCAATCCTGTTAGCAAAATTAAGTAAAGTTGTGTTAAGTAAAATCTTAATGTTTAAAAAAGACAGGTTTAATGTTTAAACAATAAAATCATTTTGTTATTTTAAATAAAAATCAACCAATATTATTACATAATAACTCATTTTACACATGGCAAAGGCATGTTCCTGTCACAATAATAGCTTGTTTTGAAATGCAGTGTGCCCTATACCACCCAGGCTTTCTGCAGTTATCCACTCAGCCAATCATGTGGCAGCAGCACAATGTATACTGTACAAATTTACAGATACAGCTTCAGTCAAAAATCCAAACAGAGGAAAATGTGATTTCAGTTACCATCACGTAATTGTTCCATACAGACTGGTTTTAGTATGTCAGCCTCAGTAAAAATAAAAAGCTGAAGATTAAAATAAGGCCATGTATTGTTTCACATATCTTCATCTGTCTTGTTCCATAAGTCTGTTCCCACTGTAGCTTTAGATTCCCTTTCCTTCCTGTTGTAGACTCAAGGCTCGGCGTGTTACGCATTCTGATTTGCTTTTCTGCTGACCATGGTTGGTTCTGTCAGTCTGGCCATTTTCCTCTGACCTGTCTCATCAATATCGTGTATCTGCCCAGAGTACTGCTACTAGCTGGATTTTTGTTTTGTTTCGTTTTTTCGCACCACTCTGTGTAAATTCCAGAGGCTGTATTGAACCAATAGCTAAGTTAAAACTGATTCTATTTATTTATAGAAAATTAACAATCTTCAGCCTTTTTTATAAAAACTTTTGCAAATACTAATTACTCAGCAGACTCTTTGTTTTATATCTTTTGAGTGTATGTGGATGTAGGATTTGCAGATAAGGTGAGCTACAAGAAATAGTGAGAAATATGTCATTAGACTAATTGAAAGCATTCAATTCTCCTGTTCATACTTCCAATGAATATGTAAGCTTGTTGGATTTTTATACAGCGGAGCCCAGGAGAGTTGTGTGTAGGGGGTGTTGGGTGGGTGATGAGTAACTTTAGTCTTTTTAGTAATATATAGTCTTCTCTTGCTTTTTAGGAAGCACCAGTCATAGAGGAGGGTGAGTGCTTAGTGTGTTTCATGGTTAATTCTGTGTCAATTAGCTGACTGCTGCCTTCCCTCCAGCGAACAGCACAAGCCTACAGAAGCCTACAGAAATCCTCTGACTTTGACAGCCGCACTGTTCAATCATTTATCCTAAGGCCCTGGGCCACGAATCAGTGTCAACAAACATTCCACTGAAATCATATGAACTCGCCTCTGTTCTCAAGCTCTTTTTTTCTCACTCACACTCATGCAGCCCTTTCTTTTCCACTTCTATCTCCTGCTCTTTCTTCATGCTCCCAGCTTCTTTTCTTTATTTCCTTTTCTTCTTGTGGAGTCTGTGTAAGAAAAAGGTCTTGTGGTTTGTTTTGCAACAACGTAACAGCATAAATGGGTCTCTCCAAGTTTAAGTTGTTTATTCCCTTTGGGACAGATGTTAGCAATTTGAACTGAGAACATAATCTTGCCATCGTTCCCCATCTCAGCTGATTTGTATATATCAAAACTAAAGCGAATCAATTTCAGCTTTAAATCTGTAGCATATATGATTTTTGCTGCTGTTTTTAGTTGTTGTGAAATACAAATGTATGCATATTAAAGTCATTACACTCCAGCTTAAAGAGGCAGTAACACTAGACTTTCAGCATTAAAATAATTATTTAATGACCTGCTGTGAATATCTGGGGAAACAGGAAACAACACTTTAAAATAAACCATCTGTTCCTGTATGCCATCACACCAAAAACGAAGCAATTGTTTTTTTTTTTATTCTTTTAAAGCTCTGTTGTATTGAGAAAGCTGGTGTGACACTGCTATAATCAGTGCTATGTCCATCCCGAAAGAGGTCACATTGTGACGTATCAATCTCTTATTGGTCACTGCAGTGAAATGATCAAACTCACTTTCTTATGAATAAAAGTGAAAAAAAAAAAAAGGTGTAGCATGATTGCCCCTCTAGAATGATTTCCAACTTCACACAGAGGGCACAATGTTGATGGATAACATAATACAGCATCAGGCTTGTGAGTTTCATGAAAGTAATTTTCATGCTTACACACATGTAAGCTCATGTAAAATCATGACTTTAATACTTTAGCCGGAGAGAATACACGTCTTGCCTGTGTTTCCTGAATCAGCAGACTGTGGAAGTAATGGAAACTAATAAATAAATACTGGTGTTGATTAGTAAAACACCAGAAACTGTCTCCACATGCTGTTGTAGATACACTATAGACTATTCATGGTTGGGTCTTGGTTCAGGGCCTCTACAGCGCTGTGGTGTGTTTGTTTCTACTTCCTCAGATCCTAGATCCAATTCACAGCCGCATACAGCTAACACACAGTGTGTATTCTTCATCTGACTTTCCTTCTAACCTGTCTCATCATTGCTTTTCCAGTGGGAATGAGGCAATAACTATATTCCTCATATAAAGTTTTTGTTTAGTTTTATTTTCTTATACAAAGCTAAAGTTCCTAGTCTGTCAGTTCTAGACTATGATATGAGATGGAAAAGTAAGTGTGAATTTACAAAATGGGATAGTCATTTTGTCTAGTGATTTTGAATGCATTTTAAATCCATAGGTTTGTTCCTTTTGCTAGTCCCAAGCCTTCTAAATAATTGACCCTATTTTGAAATAAAACTATTGTCCTATTTCTCACTAATAATGTCATATTGCTTTTTGGTGTGTTATTATGCCTTACTGTAAAGTTAATCTATAGTTAAGCTGTGAACAATGTCTGTAAATGTGAATGCTATAAACCTGATGCAACATGTACTTTAGACTGATAGCTATTATATTGTAGATATTTTTAGCTTGGAAAACATCACTATATTATTATAACCCAATTAACATTGATTCCTTTGCAATGTATAAATGACTATGCAGTTAACATAGAAATATCTCAGCCGAACTGAGTGAATAACCAGTTTTTTTGGGTGTGGTGACATACTGGAAAGTCAACTGTGTCCTGTTTGTCACTATACCTGGGAAAGAGAAATGAAAGAAAAAACTATTTTCTTTTATTTATAAATTAAGATAAAAAAATCAATCATTTTAATTATAATTCAATAATACAAATCTGTCACATAAAAAGTACAAAAATATAAAAACATGAGATCTGTGTGGTTTGATTTTCCATGATATCTGTTAAATGAGGGCATTCAACAGGTACAAGCAGAGGTGGATGAAGTACACAAAGCATGTACTTGAGTAAAAGTAGAGAAACAGTAGGTAAAATATTACTCCAGTAAAAGTAAAAGTGCTCCCTTTAAACTTTTACCAGAGTAAAAGTACAAAAGTATCCAAGTCCTATGATTTACAATGGCTATAACTTCTTATTAATATTTTTATCACAAGACTCTTTGCCTAATCAACTAAGTTTATGTGAAAAGACACAAATGTTACTCTTAACACACCAATCTATTAATAGAATGATATTAATGATTAAAACAGTTATTGATATCTAATAAATTATAATGATCCCAAAACCTTCTTTTTAACAACTTAAGAAAGATTTTACAAATAGGGCCACAGGTGTTGTGGCCAGTTCAAATCGGGAGTTTCTTCCATGTATTCCTCCTAAAATGGTCTGCTTGCTGTTGAACTAATAAGCTTCTTTCACTGGATAAGTCAAACATATTCCCAGAGCAGTCCACAAATTTGGAGACATTTCTTAGATCTAACTTTCATGTGTAGATATCACCTTTAATATATTTATTGCACAATTAAATACACTTCATTGTGCACAATTTATAACTCTTGGATCCAAGAACCATAAAACTCCTTGGCTAATTGTATCCATAAGATACTTACAACATCTAAAGCGCCTTTACCTACTCAGTACAATCACAGAAAACCTTTATGACATCACCTCAATTAAAGGTAACCAAATCAATGTGTTATTTTAACTGCAATCCAACTAGACTAGTTAGGTTGTAATTGTTTAGTTGCTACACACATTATGATAAACTACATGATTTAAATTGTAATGTTATGCAAGCTAAAATAAATATTTGTGCTTTATGTGTAAAAACAAAGCAGGCAACATGGCATTAGTGATATTCAGTTATTAGCCTATTTCATTAAATGCATTAGCTTATACTATGATATTATTAATAAAGCTGCATACACACCTTTATATTTTGCAGGTTTTCCACCACTTCTTTCCTATTTTTTCCTGAGGGTTTAAACCTGTATTTTGTCATCTATAGTTTTAATAAGGTTTCCTTACTGTCGTGACGTCACCCAACCCGCCTCCTCTTTCTGAGTGTATAAGTAAAGGAACTTCTCTGGGCAGGTGGGTGTACACTCTGGGTCCCGACCAGGTTCATTCACAGTAAAATGATAATAATTTGACCAATTTATTTTATTTATATTTTTGCGTGAATGCCGGCAAGATGCCTCCCTGGGCGGCTGCCAATGTCGCCTAAATCCGCCACTGCCAAACGACAATAAAACGAGTTTAAAACAGAGCGCGCGCTCAACCCTGATTGGTGGCTTACTGTGTGTTTGACCAGTTACGTTTTTATTCATTCATAAATAAAAAAGGAACGACTGATTTTGTAGTTAAGTAGAAAGTAAGATATTTGACTTGGAAATTAAGTGGAAGTTAAAGTAAAAGTCTTGGAAATACTTGAAAAAAACCCAACAAATGTTAGTCCACATTAAACCAAAGTTTTAATGTCAAAAACACACAAAAAACACATCCTATCATAAGCTTTTTATTATCTCATAAAAATATGTAAGAGATATTAAGGATTAACACTAAGAAAAGTGTCAAATGCACTGTAAAGCTTGATTGACGTGGTTCATGAATGAACACAGAGCTCTGTTTTAGTGCCAACTGGCTACAAAACACAAACAATTTGGTGGGACAACATGGGCCAAGTTGGATTCATGCCAGTGTAAACCATCAGCAAATTAGTACACAGGGTTGTGTTTTCCAGAGTTGGCTTCAAAAGAAAAATTGTATTGTTTCCCAGTTGTGTACCACTACATAATTTATATAATACAAAATCAGAAAGTCAGACTGCTGGAGCAGTTTAGAAATAATACACTCTATGCTTTAATAAGCAACATGGTATTTTTTTTTCATTAAAGATTTGATATGTCTCTTCCCACCCAATGGCCAAGACTCTCCAGAAAGTGTTTTTTTTCAAACATCTTCATTCAGGAGTGGCCTGTGTTCAGTAAATGATGTAGATATTTCATGTCACATGTCTTCATCTTGTTCAATCTGCAATTTCATGGCCATTTAAGGTCTGACATTATTGAATGACATTCCATCTCTGCTTTGTTGCAGCTAATGAGGCTAACATGCTTGTATTCAAATTGCTAAAGCTAAAGTTAACTGATTTCAGTTTATAGTAATATAAGTCCTTAGTTGTGGTCAGAATTAAAGATTATTATATCCATTTCATAACAACCTAAATGCTTAATTGCACAAATACTGATGATGATTTAAGAATCTGTGTATTAACATTTAATGCAAATATGTGACAATTCATTAATATTGGTTGTAATTTTTTTTCTCAAGGCACAGTAGATAAGTGCAATTGGGACAATTAAAAGTCAACCTTTCAATTGGCATAAAAGAATAAAGAGTGTAAAGATCTAAGTCTGAATGGAATAAGGTGGCCCCATCTGGCCCCACTCCAAGCCCCGTCACTCTATAACTGTGGAACCCGTCCAAGGTTATTTCATCAATGGCCCATGTATCTTCCAGGTTTTACGACCCCTAACAACACACACGCTTACACATTTTCAACCACTTCACCCATAGATTATTTATTTAGGCTGATGTGTCGAATTTGGCAAAATGATGACAGGATTGTTGAGAGGAAAAATGTATATACATTCCTGCAGGATAGCTGTGCTCATTCATACATTCACTACATAGCCAGGCATTTAGTCATATTTAGTTATTAAATTTTCTATTTAAGTAAAGAATAAATGCAAAACAGTGCCTTATTAGTATTAACCAATACTAAGGTTTCAATTTGTATCTATTTCTTTTTCTAGTCACTTTCTGCTTATATATATATATATATATATATAATTTTATGGGTGCACCCTAACAATGTATTATCCATCTGGACAGATTTGCAAAGCTGGCACTTCCTTCAAACCTTTCCCTCTTTAATAGTGTAATTTATGTCGAATAGTGTCATAGATTCTTTGTTGCAAAACACAGTGCATGTACAGGCAGCACTGCCCCCGAAGCATAAGCTCTGCTTCACCCCTCACCCCCACATGCCCCAACTCAACCCCCCCAAAGTGCTGCATCCAGTACAAAAGCAGACCGATTATACATTTGGAGGGATTAAGTTCCTGATAATCCACCAAAACAAAGATCTCTTTTCTGAACAGCGAGAACAGAACGTCAGTTAGTCCTTATGGGATTTTTCCCTTAGAAAGACACACATTCGTTTCTTTTCCTCACCTACTTTGCGCCCCTCACCCAACCTATGTGATGCCCGCCTTTAATGAGGCGACATGGGAAATCTACGTAATATCAGTTAATAGAACTGAGGAAAGCACTCTTGACGACACTAGAACACTGTGCATCCTAAAATATGTGCTCAAACAATAAGTTTAACATCAGCAATCAGGCCAAGGCAATGAACGGTTCAATAATATCAGCAGAACAGTGATGTAAGACACTTGTCTCTAATTTGAGGGAGACAATATTGAAATATGTACTATAATTGAGCAGCCTGAGCAATTGTAGGCCATGGGACGTGCTTTTAATTTCATCACTCTGTCAGCTTTTATTAAAACCCATTCATCAGAAATGGAGGAGTGGGGAGGCATGGGGAGCAGTGGAGAGATACACCCAGCAGAAGCTGTGTGAGACAAGAAAGCAGGGTGTATATGTGTGTGTGTGTGTGTGTGTGTGTGTGTGTGTGTGTGTGTGTGTGTGTGTGTGTGTGTGTGAGTGAGTGTGAGTGTGAGTGTGTGTGCATGTGTGGAGGGGTACACTGCCATCACCTGGGGGAGTAAGGATCAAGAGAAGCGGGGATCACGTCAGGAGATTGATGGCAGAGATGGGGTTTATGGGGCTGTTGGGACGTCAGACCCTCCCCCCAAAAACCTGCCCAGCCCCAACCTCAGGTCCATCTGTAACTGTCTCGGGAGGTCACTGAGGCTGGCGGATGCATCTCTTTCGTTTTTTTTCTAAGAGACGGTTTAGAAAAATAGGACATGATGTAAATCTTAAGATGTGACTAAATATGGCACATAAGGCTGGATGGACAAAACTTTAACATTTTGCTCACTGCACGAATGAACTTATTTTTTGGCTTTTTTCTTATAATAATATAATACTGGCATAATATGTCAGAAAAACTAGGGGATTTTAATACATTTATTTGTTTCGCAAAGACAAATAAAGCTCACAAATAAATGGCAAATGTACATCAGTAACTTTTCCTTATGATTTTACTCTCTAGGTTTTTAAATCCTCTTCCCACTCTGATCCATCCAAATGTCTCTGTCTCTCGAAAACCCAACAGCCCCACCAGGCCACCGCCAATTAAAGGCAAATTGAACAACTTCTTATTTCTAGCATCCCAACTAATGATGTACAAATGTAGAGAATTAATGAAAAGCATAGGTGAGTGACCTTTTTCATAATGTCTTCAATCTGTGTTCCTAAACAGTACATGACTGCAATCGCAATACAAAAATGAAAAATGGAGGAAAGAAAAAAACAGTAAAATAAAATGAAGTGTGACAACATATGAATTTCAAATGTGTGAGGAGACATCAAAGTGCACCATCCTGGGTGCCTTCGACAAGGACGCTTGCTGATTTTTAATTCCGTTGCCCTGATTGTATCAGCAGCCTAACAAAGAGCCGTGCAGGCCCTGCCGGAGAGTGGCATCGGGCAAGGAGAGATAGAGAGAGAGGAAAGGAGAGAGAGATGGAAGGAAAGGGAGAGAGAGAGAGAGAGAGAGAGAGAGAGAGAGAGAGAGAGAGAGAGAGAGAGTGAAATCATAGAGGAAAGAAGAGGAGATGGAGGAGTGGGAAGGAAAGAAGAAAGCGGAATCTCTCCCAAACACAGACGGCTGGACCCTTTGTTGTCCTAGTGATCACAGGGACCCTTTCATCAGGGAGGGAGCAGTTTCCACTCCTCTCTATTTTGGTAAGGGAGCATGTGTATGTCAGAGAGTAAGTGTGTGTGTGTGTGTGTGTGTGTGTGTGTGTGTGTGTGTGTGTGTGTGTGTGTGTGTGTG
>MU598598.1:10736951-10759493 GCA_024362625.1 Silurus asotus
AGAGAGAGAGAGAGAGAGAGAGAGAGAGATTTTTTTTTTTCATATATTTATTTACTACTGCAGGTACACAATGTTATACTTAAATTCAAACATTAAAATAATTACCTTTCCCACATAAAACTTTTATGATATGACACTTTATGTAATTGTCTTGAACAAACTTGAACAAAAAAATTTATTTGTTTTTATCATTTTCTTCTCTGTATTGTTTTTACCTGTGTATTCTACACACCTGCCATCTTTTAAACATGAACAAGGGACACTGTGTGTCTTTTTTATCATAATAATTATTAATTTATAATGAATATTAAAGTAAATTTTACAATAATGACACTTTGGAAAACATTGCTTATAGCTCCAGGGTTCGATCCTAAGCTCATTCTGTTATTGTCTGGGTGGCATTTTGTGTCTTCTCTCCATGACAGTGTGGGTTTTTTCCCATAACATCTACTCTAAATTGCCCCAAGGTGTAAATGTGTGTATGCATGGTGCCCTGTGATGGACTTGCGCTCCATTTAGTGTCTGCCTCTATTTGCACCCAGAGGTGCCAGGATAGACTCTGGATCCACAGGACAAGGGAAAGCATTTACTGTGGATGAATGAATAAATTAATGGATGAATGAATGAATGAATATTTATAGAACTGTATAAATTAAGAAGGCATTGCAAGAAACTGGACTGTTAAAAAGTACATTCAAAATTAGTGCATTTGCTTAATAAACTATTATATTTTACTTAATTATAGATTTGCTTAAAAAAAAAAAAAGAAAGAAAGAAAATACATAGGTGCGTACACCACATATCACATTCTTGGGAGCACGTTGTGGGTGTGCGGAGGAAGGTGAATGTGTATCGGAATGACTCAGGCAGCATAATTAGCTTGGAGCATGAGGGCACAGCAGCCACACACATGCAAGACATTTGGACTGCTGGCACAAGCTTGTGCCAATATTACCAACTGTGCCAGACTGGCTGACAAAGTAAACAGAGCACTGTGTGCATGTGTGGAGTTTACACAGTGGACCACATCACTATTTGTACCAATCAAAAGGATTGAAATGTAATCTGCACATACAGTTATAAAATACTTAGTTTTACTGTATATTTAGAATATACATAGCTGTTGAAAAAAACTGTTTTGCAACTATCTTGCAAACAAATGATGCCAAATTAGTCATTAATTATTTTAAGGAAAAAATCTGCCAGAAATAAAATATAAACAGATATATCTTTTACCACAAACATGCTATAACTGGTCAGGCAAGACATAAATTCAGTTATTAATTTACTTTATATTTAAATTTAGGGCCTTACATCACAAGGATACAGGCTTGTTTGGTTGATTAATTGCACTTTCTGGTGAAAATAGCAAATGTCCTGCATGTTTATTTGAATCCTTTCATAATTTGGTTTTATCCCATTAAATTGTGAAGCTTAATCAAACAAAGAATTACTAGTGTTTGTATTTCTAAAACAATTTCTAACCTAAAAAAGTAAATAGAAAATGTCCTAACAAAGTCATATAGGGTATCTGGGACCAGTAAAATGGGACTTCTATTGTAGCAGTATTCCTTTGGTAAATCTTTTTTCATAATAGTTAATAATAATAATAATAATATTGATAATAATGATAATAATAATTATTATCATTATTATTAATATTATTAAAAACTCACATCTCATAAAAACTCATAAAATATGTAATATTTATGTGCTACTTTAAGAGTAATACCAAAAGCTGCATTTGCCTTTCCGACATTAAGATCATAACTATAAATCTTTTTTTACATTTTTATTTAACATTTTATATAATGTTGTTTTCTCTGCCTTTTGGTGAATTAAAGTTCAAACCACAAAATACAACATGGCCACATGTTTACAACAAATTACAACATATGTAGATGAGTAAATACAAATTGAAATGTTAATATCAATGTTTAGTTTTAGTCTAAAAAACTGAAATTATAAACTAGATTAAAGGTCATGAAACAAAAAAGACACAAAAGCTTAGGAATGCACAAAAAGAAAGAAACTTGAAAACAATTTTACTTAGTTTATTTATCCTTTATTTACTTTATTATATTTTTTACAAACATGACAAAACATATAAATATAGGGGAGAGCAGCATTTTAATGTAAAATAGAATTTATATAAAATAAAAATCAGTTTTGACCTTTTGCACTACAACATCTTGTCGTATAATAACCTCCACTCTTCTGGGAAGATGTTCCACTAGATTTTGGAGTGTGCTTCTGGAGATTCATTCAGCCACGAGGGTGTTAGTAAAGTAATTTACTAATGTAGGATGAGGAGGTCTGGATTGCAGTCAGCATTCCAATTCATCCTAAAGGTGTTCATTTAGGTTGAGTTCAGAGCCATAACTTCATGGAGCTTGCTTTTTGAATAGTAGCACTGCCATCCTGGAACAGATTTGTGTCTCTTAGTTTAAATAAAGGAAAAATGTAATGCTACTATATCAAAAGACATCCAAAACAATTGTGTGCCTTTAACTTCATGGTAACTGTTTGGGTAAGAATCACATATGTCTGGAAAAGCCAGGTGTCCAAATACTTTTGTCCATATAGTGAATATTGAATAATTGAACAGTTTCCAGGCCACAGGTACTGATGTGAGTATGGTTATACATTCTGTACACATATTTCAGAATTGTATTTACAATATCATTGTTATACATCTGCAAATAATCTATGAACTATTCCTCAATAGCTACAACAGCAAGTCTTTCAATGGTTGAAGTATATTGCATTTGAAAACATGATTGCAGTATGTTGCTATTGATCAACTCTTCTCATACAGAAGCTGTTTTTTTATGTTGGTCTTCCTGCTTTATTCATGTTAGTGTGTCAGAGAGATGGCCATGCTGGATACAGCCAAGTCACTTTGTGTGTCATTCTCCTCTTCTTTTTTTATAGAGTACTAAAGACCTTGATAAAAAGAAACAATTATGCAATATCTGGGTGTTTTAAGATAAAAGATGTGAAACAGGCAAGACAGGAAAAGTAACACATCTGTAATCGCTTGGAGATTCCCAGCAACATTTAGAATAAAGCTTTCACTCAAAACCCTGCCAGTTTCCTAAACAAATATACTCTGATCATCTGATACTGTGTATAAGTTTTCAAGTTTTAATTTGCTTTGGCATGTGTGTGGGCATGTATGAGCAATCTGACATTCCTTATGCCACTTCCCTTCTTCAGTGGTGAGCTTGGTATCAAGGTATTAGTGTGTCAAGGTATTACTGTGTTATATATGAGAATGTGGGTTGGGTTAGTTAAGTACAGTTATGTTTTATATATATATATATATATATATNNNNTATATATATATATATATATATATAAATATTGGTATATCCAAAATAGTAATAATAATAACAATCATTTCATCAAAGATTATTTTGACCTTGTGTGTACATTTGGCTGGCTATTAAGAAAACATTTTTTTCCTATAAAAGTCCTGAAATGTTTTAATATTATTTATTGAAAATGAGAAGAATTTACAAGCTAAAAACTTCGACTTACATGGAGCATTCAACATTTTATCATTTAGCTACAGTAATAATCAGTGGAAGGTCCTTGCAAGGGTAGTAAAACAAATGTGTGTGTCTTATATAGGGAGAACTTACAGTGGCACTTCCTATTAGATGGTAAGTGTGAATAGTTCATCCACTGAGCAGGCGACATAATTTTCCTTGCAAGCAACATCATGGCAATCTGCTCAGCCTGGTCATCACTCAAAACACCCCCCCACCCAACAAACACACTGCAACAATCATACACACACTTTCCCTTCATACTCAACACCGTAGAACACAGTATATAATGTGAGTGTGCATGCCCAAGAAGTAGTACTCTGGGACTCATTCAAATAAGTATCAAACCCTCAAATCAAATCAACGCAGTGATAATTGAGAATGATGCTGTAGGAAAAGCCCCCTGCACATCACATGAGCATATCTCAATGAGATGAATTAAACACTCAATGCGGTTCAAATGAAAAAAAAAAAGAAACTGACGTACAGCCACACACACATAGCATGTGTTACCATATTTCAGCTACAGCTAAACCACACGCTGAGTTTTAATGGCAAATCAACAAAGCAAGAACATGAAAGGAGGGCCAGCTTCTCTGCAGAGTAGAAATTATTCATCAGTGGTGGAGTGTTGCACTGCAGGCGAAAGAACCTGCAGCACCACTGCTTTTTAATTGCCAGAAAATGAGTGTAAACGAGGAAGAAGAGGTGGGAAGGGTTAGAATTCAGATAAGTGGCAAGTCAGAGATTCCACTTCTCAACATTCCTCCCTGCCCCGTTAAAAAAAGGAGAAAAGGGACAGATAGAGAGAGTAAGATTGCATAAAAATGTAAGGAATGATTAGGTCTGGGAGGAAGTTACTACGCTTTTTTTGTGTGGGGGAACTTGCAAGTTTTACAGATACCAAATGTCAGCGCAACTGTCTGACCTACTTGCTGAGAGAAACGCAGACCTGATTGTATTCTAATAACAGAATAGGCTTTTGTCATCGCAGGATAGAAGATAAAAATGAAAAGTTTTGGCAAAAAAAATAAAGAGAGATAGAGAGAGAGAGAGAGAGAGAGAGAGAGAGAGAGAGAGAGAGAGAGAGAGAGCGGGAGAGAGAGAGTGTGTGTGTGTGTGTGTGTGTGTGTGTGTGTGTGTGTGTGTGTGTGTGCCTGTTTTTGCTTTACTTCAAACTTTCCCAAATTGAAGCAATCCAAGTTTCTCCTTATAAACTCTTACACTCATTAGTCCAGTGTTTTCCAAATCCCCTTTAGCTTCTCTGCACCTGTTTCCAGGACCTGCAGGGCTGAAATTGCAGCTGGGCTTTGGGGACTCCACCTCTGCTATCAGAGTTGACCCAAGCACAAGCAGCTCTCAGACTGGTCAATCCGCAATTAAAAGCAGTCTAACTCAATTCAGTCTGCCTGCAAGTGCTTGAGCACAGACAACACTGAGCCATGAGCGGTCAACCATTGGTCATGACCCCTCTTTAGCAAAACCTGGTCACTTTACAACTGACTTTCCTGGTTCCATGTCAAAAGACTGTCACGTTTGGACAAGGTATATCAGACAGACATCTCACAGTCTCTCCTTCCACAAACTCAGAAAAAAAAGTATTTGAAAGACAAGTGACATTTTTGTGGGTTAATTATTATGGCAAGACTGTGATTTTCTGACATCTACTCACTTACCAAGATTTTGTAAGCTTGGTCCCCCCACCCCTCACCCCTTCCCCTATCCACTGGAACTGAACTTCATAATTCAGTGAACTCAAGACCAGTAAGAACCCTGACAACCTCACTTTGACAGAGCTCACTGATTGGTCTATTAAATTTATACAGGTGGAAAAGTCACTCAGTCTTTAAGGGTCTTTGTAGCATAATGAAAAGACAAAAGAAAGAAAAAGTGACAGACCTAGAACGTTTCAGCGCACACGCACACACACACACACACACACACACACACGCGCGCAATAAGAAAAAATGGTGACTGGGCTCCATTAGGACTGCATTAACATGAATTACTATTTAATTAAGACAAAGCACATGATTAATAATTTTGAGAGAGCTCCTGGATATCAATTGTGTGTATATTAATGAGTGGAATGCTACAGCTCTTCTCCAGACACTTAACAGTCTACAGAGGTTTTCACCACCAGTAACTAAATATCTAAAATATCACACTGGAATATTTAAATACTTTGCTTATTGTGTTAATACGAAAATTATAGTTCTAATTCGTATGAACAGGGAAATAATAAAATAGTAATTCCATATCAACAATGGCTTATTTAAGCCTCACACTTAAAACAGTGATTTGAGACACATATGATTCCGGAATATGGGTGATTTATGCAAGGCTCTTGAAACCTCACACAATAATTTATTGTCACTGATGCATCAAAAAACAAAGTGTGTCTGAATTTACATTAATGATTTTTAAAAGGAATGCATACAAAAAACATGCAAAAGCTCTAGTGTTAAAAGAAAGCACTCTTTCAGAATTATGTTTCTTCTTGTTATTGGAAGCTCTCATACTTTATGAATTGCTGTTATGTAAAACATGTTTTTAAGTAGACATTTAGTAGCACATAAAACATTTCAAATTTTGCAAGTAAACTTCAGAGTAGCAGTAATTAATTTCTATTGTTTTCACATATCACAAAAAATATTTAAAAGGATTTAACACATTCCATAAAAGTGATATTTGAAAACAAAAAATTCTAATTTTATAACCAACATTTTTTTACACATTTCATTACATTTTCCTGGAGTATCTGCTTTTCTAGATTAAACAATTAAACTTTTCCTAATTAAATGTTACTTATTATTTAAAGCACTTGAAATGTAACTCAAAGAAGGAGACTTACTGAGGCATGTAAAACTTTAGCAAAGGTTGAACTGCATCAGCAATCTATGTGCTTATTCCTATTCCTAGCGAAAAACTCGATTAAGCACGTAGTAGTGGGCACATAGTAAATCTGTTTTATTTCCAACTGCATTATATTTAAATGGAAGATGTCATGGGTTCACCTTATTTATGATTAAATAATATAAAGAACTAAATAAATAAATAGAAAACATTACTCTGTAATCTGCTTAAATAATGCAGTTTTACATGCAAAGTTTCTAGTTAGCTTACTTTTACTCAAATGTATATTTTGTACTTATAAACAGAGGGGAAAAAATCCCATTTATAGTACAATACAGTAAAATGTCTAATAGAGCTATTTAGGCTATAAGATATACAGCCATATGCTTTCAATAGCAATCAATATCAATTAAATTAATATAAATTCAAACTTCTCATTATAATCATAAAGCTGGTCCTTAATTTTTTTTCTAACTTGTGCTACTTGAAATTCACTTATATTCTGTACATTTCATTTTTAATTTACATCTAATGTAGCTTAAAAATCCAACAAAATATGTTATAATTAACAAAAAAATTATAAATGAAGAACTGTATCAATGGCTTTATTTTTTCTCTTGTAATATAAGCAGGCAGGCCAAATATAATATAATGGCAGGCCAAATCAAAAGTCACAATGGGCCACCTTTAAAAATCTCTGGTGCCTTTAATGCAATTTAATAATTGAACCATAAAAGTGTATTATAGGATTTGTTTTTTTTGTGAACATTACAAAAGAGGTTCTGAAAGTAAAACTTGCTTGATATAACTTGAAACTACTTGACACTGCAATTGCCTTTTGCGTTAAACTATATCTCAGTAGGCATCAGAATAAGTTAGTCTCTGTGGTAACAGTCCTTTCAACATTTTCAGGGAAACTACATTATAGGAATGGGAAGAAATAATAGGAATTTGATCATTTATTGAGGTGATAGACAGAAGAGAGCCCTAATGTATTCCGGTGCATGCTTCCAAGTCCTTTAGCCCACTAGCTGTTTACTTCTCTATCAGCTGCTTAGTAAGAGCCGGGCCACCATCCATATTCAGGCAGCACAAATTCCACTGCTTATCACGCCAGACTCCTCCAAAAGCTCCCTGTTTTCCCCTCTGCACATACATACATACATAAACATCTTCATGGAAGTCGGTGGCAAGTGCACACCCGGGAGGGGCATTGGGATAAAGATCACCTTGAATTCAAAGTAGAGGATTGAGGCCTCTGTGGACAGAGTGCCTCAGCCACACAGGTTCGAACACTAAATAAGGTGTGTGTTTGTGTGTGCATGTGTCTGTCTGTCTGTCTGTCTGTCTGTCTGTCTGTCTGTCTTATAGTTTATTTTGTATGTGGCCACACTGAGAGTTTTATTGGTAAAGCTCGAGTCTTCCGTGCCATATTACATTATACATAACCTAGGGCATGTTTTATTGTTCAAGGTGTGAAATTTGTAATATGTCTAAGTCAAGAATTACAAACATAACTAAGTTTAAAGTACTGAAAATTGAGTTTACACCTTTGACTTTTTTGGTTTTGATGTGAACTGTGAGGAAAAAGCAATAACTCACACTTCGGAAAATAATTGTTAATGAATATTTACATCATTAAAAAAGTTTATTTCACTCTTTCCATAGACACATTGGCAATTAAAATTGTATTTGGGTGGTATGCTCTCTCTCTCTCTCTCTCTCTCTCTCTCTCTCTCTCTCTCTCGTGTGCGTGTGTGTGTGTGTGTGTGTGTGTGTGTGTGTGTGTGTGTGTGTGTGTGTGTGTGTGTGTTTAATGATTGTGAAGAAATAAACCGAGCAAGAAAAAAAATATATGGTTGATCACTTTTCACATTCTTTATGTTCAGTCCTACTTCACACAGCTGTGGGGAAAAAGCACTTCCACTCTTTAGTTCTGTCTGTAGGACTAAGCGGACTGTCTTTCTCTCAGTCGGTCTGTCTCTCTTTCTGTCTCTCTCTCGACTAATTGCGTGTCGGTGCGCGTATATTCATGTCGGCGTCTTCAGAGCCCCGCCTAATTAGCCCAAAGATAAGTGGAGAGATGGAGAAAGATAGCGTACACCTTTTTTTTTTTACCGTAAAGAGGAAACGTTCCCCTCGCGTTTCCCTCGGGAGTCTGGCGCAATGGCCTGAGTTTGTTAGCCAAAAGAGGAGGGAGGATGGAAAGGGTGGGGGGGCTGGAAAAAGAGAGAGAGAGAGAGAGAAAGAGAGAGAGAGAGAGAGAGAGAGAGAGTGTGTTTGTGTGTGTGTGTGTGTGTTTGTGTTTTGTGTGTGTATGTGTGAGAGAGAGAGAGAGAGAGAGAGTGTGTTTGTGTGTGTGTGTGTGTGTTTGTGTTTTGTGTGTGTATGTGTGAGAGAGAGAGAGAGAGAGAGAGAGAGAGAGAGAGAGAGAGAGAGAGAGAGATGGAGACGTACCTGAGTTGCACTCTGTAAACGGGAAGCGCGGCGCCCATTAGCCACGTCTGTCAAAACAAATGTCTAAATGGATGAGTGGAAAAGGGGAGACTTGGCGGTTGAAGTTATGTGAGGCGAATATATAATTAAAACACTTTAGGTTTGCATCTATCGTAATGTTTTATTAATGAATAGGAATTGTAAGCGTTGGAGGGGGAAAAAAGAAACAGGGCAACTCTCAGTGAGAGGACATGTTTAAGTCTCCCACGTCCAAGAAACAATATAAAGAAGTTATCCCACATTCTTTTTTTTACATGCTTTTTTATTTGATTTTCGTTGTTGCTGTAAGATCTGACGTCCAAATTCAGGCTAAAATGAGTAAAAATGGCAAACTAAATAAATAAGTGCATATATCTGTACAATATACTTACAAAAAACACACAAATAAATAAATTAATAAATTAATTAATTAATTAATTAATTAATAAATAAGTGGAACTATATATGTAATACAGATGGACCTGTAAATTATTTGTTAATGTTTATTTTAAACATTATTGACTCGGGATTATATAATACTGATTAAGGCTGGAGTAGTTAACTATATATTTTTTCTTTTTTTTTAAAGTACATAAAAAAAAGCTGTAAACAAAATAGAAGCGAAATTGTGTAATATTATTACACATTATCCTCTATCATATTATTTTGTATAGATCATGTCAAAACTATTAGTCTGATCATGTTTGATAATGAAACATTTTTTTTTTCCTGACAGATGATTGATTCCTATTTTGCACAAATTATTAGGTTTCTTTATGTACGTTAAATAAAGGGAACGTTCGTACTTGCAGATTTTTTTCGGAATTTGCTTAATTGCTTGTTTGACAGACATGCTGCTTCTGATTACATTCACGATATGGAAGAGTGTTAATGGTGCGATTAAATCACGTGACTACCGGGGCGTGTCAATTTGAAAACAACGTAGAAAACGACGACGCAACAACAACAAAAACAACGCGTTTACGCAGAAAGCAGATATGAACTAAGTGAGGAGTGAGGCTGTTGTGGAGCTGGGCCATTTGTGTACATTTGTATATAACTTTTTAAATATGATAAAAATCTGATTTTTTTTTTTTAAGTGTGAAGTTGCATTATCTAAGTTGAACCTTTTACACTTGGTTAACTGCTTTCGCCTATTTTAGTGCATCCACGCTGGTCAAAGAGTGCAGTTGTTCCCTACTGTCTTATAGAAATCGGACAGAACAGGGCCTATTCTTTGCCTTTTTCCTGTAACGCAAATCACTCATCAGACACATCAGTGCAGTCCTTTCAGCAGCCTCTCCATGGCAACCTCGCGCGTCCAGGGAAAAATGCCCCCCTGCGCCACACAAGGCCGTATTATCGGCGAGCATCTGCGTGCTTTTTTAGCCAGCGGGGGAACTACAAGACTCGGTCTGTGCCTCTGCTTTGCCTCGAATCCCCGAACAGCGATCACCGCGCTTTTTATAGACTCTCAAATGAGCAGGAGCGGACAGTAAAGCATGCTCATTAAAGTGCGTCCCGGAAAGCGAGCTTTGAGACTCACGATAAACTCTGCATCACACCATCCATGACGTCTTCGTCATCTCCTCAACCCTGTCTGATAGACTCCATATTCATTCAAAGAATGGCACAGACATACATTATGACCAGACCAAACTGATATCCAATAACAGTGATGGAAATTGGTGTGATATGAAATATAGGCCTCGTCAAACACAATAAAAGAAATGATAAAAAAATCCAATCAAAGATATCAGGAGTGTAAAGAGTGGTGTTCGGATTATTTCGAAATAATACTTTAATAGGTCTTGTCACAAATCTTGTCTAAGGAATAGCTAAATACTGTTAAGCAGCATATTTCTACATAATCCTTTTCGAGCACAAAATGAATGTTTACTGAAATTTACTTCCTGTCTATAATATATAATAAATTCCCTGTAGGTCAAATGTTTAATAAATACCCTGCAGGCTAGGCTTCACTGTTCTTATGATGGCACAGAGATAAATAAATAAAGTATGAGTGGACATAACCCCGCCTTTGAAAGAGTGGTGAGGAGCACCTGTGACCCTAAACACACACACACACACACACACACACACACACACACACACACACACACATGCAAGATGGAACGGATATACGGAAAAGAAGCGTGAAAACTTACCAGTGTGCTTTAATGTCGGGTTTTTTTCCAAATATTATGTTGCATTTCTATTTAAAACCCTGTGGAAATAGCCCACTGAACACAAAACAAATGAACAAATGCTACCGTTAGCAAAAAAAAAAATACATTACAATAAATAATTGAAATAGGACTGATACCCCCCCAAAAAAATCTTCAGCAGCAGCTCCAGATGCAGAAGGAAGGAGTGTGTGTGTTCCTGATTGCGGAGTTTTAGACGACTGAAACAGGAGAGATGTAAGATTTGTTTAAAGCCCCGCATTTCCATTTAAGAACGTGATTGTGTTTGCAAAGATCCCTTTCAATCTTCACAATCTCCCCCTCTCCACCCTCAGCGTCTCAGAGGCTGCTTTGCAATTCATAGAATTGGTAATTTGCTATTGGGACAAAACGTGAAGAGAAAAGTAATCAGATCAGCCGGGAAAGCGGTGCGAAAAGAAGCCAGGGGGAAAAAAAAAACACTAGATATTTTGGAGTTGCTGTTTGGGGTTGGGAGATACATGGGAAAGACAACTGCATGGAAATAAATGTAGCTTGTTATATCAAAACTTTAGTAAGATTGTAAGATTAAAAAAAAAAAAAAAAAAAAAAAAAAAAAAACATGATCATGGAAAGCATGCATTTATTCTGAACATTACCAATCCATGCGAATGAATCTGAAAATAGATGAATTACACTTGAGCGATTGCATTAGGATAACTTCTACACGTTGTGAATATACAGTGAACTTGACAGTGCGTTTAGTGAAGTTCAATTAAAACAAATGTCTTGTCTGAAGCTATTATATAAATAATAATTGTTTTGTATGGATAATGTAGCCTATTATTGCAATCAACATAGAAACGATGCCGTCAAGTGATTTGCATGAATCGTGTGAGGGATGTTGGATACTTTAGAATATGAATGAGTGTTATAGAAGAGCTACAGTTACTAACCGTACTAATTTAACTCGGTAAGGGGGGGGGGGGGGGGGTGTCTTCCCCAGGACGGGGGGTCTTCCCCAGGACTAAAGAGTACGGCACTCCCCCACGTGGTCATTTGTAAAACAACCCACCAGCCAGTGATTTCCTGCGGCTTTGCTGCTCGCTGTCTTGACTAGTGGGGAGAAGGAGAAGAAAGGGATTTCAAAAGCGAGAGCGAAAGCATTGTGAAAGCCGCCAATTGCGAGTAACTGGGATCGCGGCGGGAGGCAGCCAACCAAGCGGCCCGCGCGTGAGGAAAACACGAAGCGTCAGTCGGGCTCGAGGCGGCTGCCAGCCAATGCACGCGCACGGGAGGCGTGTCCGCGCGCTACTCCAGCGCCTCCCCGCGTGGGCCGTCGCGCACGCCCTCTAAAAAGCTCTCTCACCTCCGAGGCGCGCGTCAGTTTTCGGAGTCGGAGCCATGGCGACGACAGCTCAGTATATCCCGCGGAATAACTCGTTGCCTTCCAACCCTCTCATGCACCCGGACTCGGACCGGATGCACCAGGGCACGACCTATAGAGAAGTGCAGAAGATGATGCACCACGAGTATCTTCAAGGGCTCGCGGCGTCCAACGCGGGACACCCGATGAGCCTGACGCACCACCAGTGGCTGCCCACGTCCGGCGCAGACTGGAGCAGCGGAACACACCTCGGTCAGCAGCCCGAGCACAAGGCCAGTGTGCCAGCGAGCCGCGAGGAACTGACCAGCGGCTACCACAGGTCACATTTGGTGCACCAGGCTGCACAGAACGGCCACCATGGTTCGTGGGCGCCGAGCAGCACCACACATCACCTGTCTCCGCTGTCGCCCGCTTCAGGGGGCCACCAGTCCCTGGTCTACTCTCAGACGGGCTATGCTATGCTGAGCCCGCAACCATCACTGCATCACGGCATGCGCGAGCCGCTGCACGACGACGCGGTCGTTCATGAACATCAGCTCGAGTCGCCACAGCAGCCGTTTGGACATCACCAGGACCATTCGGACGAGGACGCGCCCAGCTCCGACGACCTTGAGCAGTTCGCCAAGCAGTTTAAGCAGCGGCGCATCAAACTCGGCTTCACGCAAGCGGACGTGGGGCTTGCGCTCGGCACGCTCTACGGCAACGTGTTCTCTCAGACCACCATCTGCAGGTTCGAGGCGCTACAGCTCAGTTTCAAGAACATGTGCAAACTTAAGCCTCTACTCAACAAATGGCTGGAGGAGACAGACTCAAACACGGGCAGCCCAACTAACTTGGACAAGATCGCAGCGCAGGGCCGCAAGCGCAAGAAGAGAACCTCGATCGAGGTCGGAGTGAAAGGAGCGCTGGAGAACCACTTCCTCAAGTGCCCCAAGCCCTCGGCGCACGAGATCAGCACGTTGGCCGGCACGCTGCAGCTGGAGAAAGAGGTCGTGCGCGTGTGGTTTTGCAACAGGAGACAGAAAGAGAAAAGAATGACACCGGTGGGGGTCGGACATCCGAGCATGGAGGACGTTTACTCACAGGCGGAGACCCCTCCGCTCCATCACTCGCTACAAAGTCCCGTCCAGTGACTGTCCTGCTGAGTGAAGCTCTTATTTCAACACAAACAAAACAAGAACATCGATAGAGAAAAGGGGGACTAGGGATTTCACAGTATTTCATTTCTGGTTGTTGTTTTGTTTTGATTTTTTTGTTGGTATTCTGAGGGACAATGCCCGCAGCAAAGTTTGGGTGAGAAATAGTTTTTGGCCGCAGACCGGAGACTGTGGTGCAACAACAGTTGATGGGACGCAATTGATAAAAAAAAGGGGGAAACAAAATGCATGAATGACTGCAGAATCGAATTTAAGTGCAAAAGTGTTTTCACCAAAAATAATGCGTGTCGATCTGAAGGCGTTCCGGTGGAGGAAAATAATAATAATAATTCGATTATTTCAGCGCTGCTCAAAAAGGAGCCATATGCCACAATAAGAGATGTTTTTCTTCTCCTCGCTGTTGGCGAGACTTAATCTGAGGTGGTGGTGGTGGTGGTGGTGTTGGTGATGGTCTGATCTGTTGTCAATTAAGGTCACATTTACGTTTTTTTTTTTTTTGTTGTTTTTTCATTATAACAATTAACAGATTGACTGTTAGACTGGTAGAGTTTTCAGATCATTTTGTGATGTTTATTTGGGATATTTTCATTTTTTTTTTAAGTTTTAATGTGGTGTTTGTTTTACTCTTTCTGACCGTTTTTTATATTTTGTGTATTATATATTTTTATTTCGAGTAAACAAACCCAAACTTTTTTTTTTTTTGTTTTTTTTTTGTTTTTGTCAAAGCCACTGAGCCATAATTTGGAGATCATGTTTACAAATGTCCGATATATTATCACCTAGTTTCCTTTAATAGAAAGAAGAGACTGTCATTTGGGCTGAAACTCACGAGTTTGTCATTTTGCGTTTCCCTTTTTTTTTTTTTTTTTAAATAAGCACTTATTCTTGTGTTAACCTGGTCGTAATTATTTATATTTATATTTAATTTTTTTAATGATAACTAACGCGTGATAGTTTTGTGATAGGATGTACAGCGATTTGTTTTCTTGTTTACAGCTTCCGCAACTCATCCAAATGACTGGAGTTATCAAGAATGAATTGGGTTTGGGTTTATTTTTGGAGACAGGCTTAACCAGTTTTTATAGAACAAGAACGAAAATGGAAATGAAAGTAAAATCTCAGGTAAATTTCAGCGCCCGTATATTGTGCTGTACTCCTTTACTTCTGTCTTATCATCACCGGCTCGGTCTGAACCAGCCCGGGTCCGCATACTAGCGTACTAAGTAGTATGTTAAAATAGTAAGCAACTATTTGGACGTACTATTTAGAAGTGTAATTTCTGGACGGAGCTGTGGTCGCTCGGATTTACTCCCTACTGGCCTGTAAACAAATAGAGAAAGACATTGTGCTGATGAAATTATCCGCTGTGGGATTGTTTTTATTTTTGTTTTGTTATTGGTTTATTTATTGTTTATTTTTTATTATTATTGTTATTTCCGATGGCGGGACATGAAAGAGGGATTCTGAACAAGTCGTGCGTTTCGTGTCGTTTCTTAAGGCATCTGTGAATGAACAGCTTTGGAGCAGGTGTTCCTTTTTTTTTGACAATTCTGTTATTTGAAACCGTGTGGGATATACAACACTTTTTCCAAAAAAAAAAGAAAAAAAAAAAGAAAAGATTTTAAATAAATAGTTGTCATTATTATTTCCAATATGTAAATATGTCCAATATGTAAACATATGTATTTGTTTTGAGTTTGTTTTGGATTTCTTTTTGTTTTGTTCTTTCCGGGCAGTTTTGTACACTTACTAATTCCAAGAAGATATTTTAATATTTCATTTATGGATTTGACCATTTATATATCTATATATTTATTTCTTAAAGTTGTTCGGAGCTTTCTGTTTGGCTCTGTTAATTCTGTTGCAGTGAATTACAAATGTTTTTTTTTTTGTTTTTTTTGTTTACTACATTGGTTGTATGTTGATTGCGAAATGTAGACTGCAAAGTCACGTTTATATTTATGTTATAGTAATATTTTATTACTTACATAAAACGTATATTCGAACCTGGCTTCTGTCTTTTTTAAGAACATATTTCCTCCTTCTACCTCATTATATGATGGTTATTCAAATAATAATAGTAAAAACAAATCTTCATTTATCCATTAGATAGAACACCATATCCCAATTCTCCCCCTCCAGGATATTACTTACTAACCAAGTGTGTTTCTTTCAACTAAAACCCCCTCATATTCAATCAGGATAATGAAATATAATGTCTTCATCTTATAAGTAAAGATTGGTCAAGAAAGGGATTTTTTGCTCTTAAAACTCAGACAAATTGTACACAGAACATCGTGTTGTGAACAGTCACTTGCTGTTTTTTTTACATTAAAAAAAATATGTTTTGCATTTAGATCAATAATAAAGAAATGCACCAGTGTTATAACCAAAATGTGTACCGCAAGGGCGATTGAAATATACACCTCTAATCTCATACTGTACACAGATCATTTACACAAAAGCACACAATTTAGATAGGATCCTGTCCTGATCATCCTCTCATCTCCTCTTTTACCTATCCAGCAAAGATCAACATTAGTATTAGTAATGCAGAGATGGAAAGGAAGAATCATGTGCAAATATTAATAGCGTTTAAAATAGATTATACAGACTCATTTGTCCATATTGTGTAAATCAGAAAGGTATGAACGCCTGTTCGGACATCTACAGTCTGCCTTTAGTAATATTCATGTGTGTTTGAACTGAACATATGGCGCTATTTTAATGCAAAGTGCAGAAGTGTGACGCATGAAATGTGCGTTAAAGCTGGACATATGGCCCGTTCAAATGTTTATATATACACAAAATTAATATTATATAAAGCCTAACAAAGTATTCAGCCACATTATTCAGGATTCAGATTTTTCAGAATTCTTTCAGAAGTTCAGTTCAGTTGCTTTGAGACGAGGTGGAGTTTAGAGAACAGCTTCTCTGCTGTGCCTGAAACTAAATCTTTCTCTAAAAGAAACACATTTTAGGATTTGGTACGGTGTGCTTGCACAGGATTTCTTTTTGTTTGTGTGTATGAGGTAATTGCAAGATTACTGCAATTACACACATGAAATCACATGAACCCACAGACTGACAGATGCAATGACATATCCGGGTGGAAATGTTTCAAAGAAAAGGAATATTTAGGAAACGTCTAAGACGAGAACAAGAAGAAGGGGAGAAAAGGAAGAAGGGGAGAAAAAGAAGAAGAGGAAAAAGTAAAAGAATAATAGCTAATTTGGCTTGTTGATAATTAATGGGATTATTATCGCAATACCGTACCGATCTTTTTATTTAATATAAATAAGAAAACAATTGATCCGTTGTCAAACGTCAGATTTCTACAACTATAATTTTTTGTAATGAACACACCACGATCAACAATATCGTGGACTAAAACTCGTTTAATTTATTCAGTAAATAATTTCTATTGTCTGTGTGATTTAGAATTAAAGAAACATACACTAAAACTTACAATTAATTAATTAAATAATTAATAAAGCAATACAACAAATTACAAAAAAAAAAAACTGAAAGGCAATATATACACACACATGCTATGGTCATGTTAATAAATGCTTTTTTAACTCTTTTTATTAGATTTTACCTGTAAAGACCTTTCAAATAGCCAATGATATATTTCATGCCTATTGTTATAAATATGATCTTACTATTAAATTAATGCTATAAATTCATTCAAATAAAAAAGAGTAAAACGAAATATATAATAATAATATATATACAGTATACATTATACTATTTTAAACCAGTGAAATATTCTGTTAGACTCGGGCATCAGACGAATCCCATTTCTCAAGATCTTAAGAGGAATCGTGAGGCTAATGCGCCCCCTACCGGCTAGAACACTCAATGCAAATGAACTTAGTCTCCAGTTTCTCCCAAGCATCGTAAGATCTCTTAACTGGCAAAGACAGTCTACAGTGCCATGCAATTGAACCACGATTGTTGCGCTGTTTTGCCTTTGGGAATGATTCTAGTTTTGATTTAGTCAAACAAAACAAAAATAAAAAAGGATCTCTTCAAAAACTCTCTCTCCTTTGCTCACCATCTCTCATATTTATTCAGGCTAGATAAATGATTGCTGCATTTTAACAGTTTATTGTACAATATAATACAATAATAATGTTCATACACATACACTGGCAGTGGAACAATGTAAATTCCACTTAGTCTATGTAAGATTGTGATTGTGTATGTAAGATTGTGAAAAATGTAAAGAAGAACAAGAATTTTTTACTGTTCTACTTTAATTCATGTATCTATGTGTTTATCCATAATAAACACATAGATGCATGTAAACTATCTTAAATCCGTAACGTCACATTCGTCATCATTAGAAAAATTGGCTTTCTCATTTCACACTATTAATGAAAAAGGACTTGTAGGTTAGGAAGTGATGTAAAACGTGATTGCAGTTACTTGAACAGAAGATAAAGCACATGCCACAATGGACTGCACTCATTTAATGAAATTTTTCTTTAGATCACATGTAGTAAAGACAGAGCTGAACAGACTAGGTGAGTAAAGACAGAGCTGAAATTAAGATAAGCTGGAGTGCAAAAGTACACTAAACTGTTAGGAACATGTATGAATACAAAAATATTTGATTAATTATATGAAATATGTCTTCCTTTTTTTGCTCTCTTTTTAACCTAATCTAATTTGCAAATGACATGGATTTTTTAAATTACTCTGATATACATAGCTTTTAACTCTCTCTCTCTCTCTCTCTCTCTCTCTCTCTCTCTCTCTCTCTCTCTCTCTTTCTCTATTGCAAATCCCCCCAAAAATATACAAATCTAAAATATAAAGTCAAATTAGGCTTAGATCAAATCTAAGCATCAGCATTGCTACCCAAAAGATTTTTGGATATTTTGTTAAATGACATGATTTTTACTCATGCGCCATTGGAATGGAATATTTGATCATTTATATCCATTTTTATCAATTCTTCAAACTGTATAGCAATTTTGAATGTGCTGACACTTATAACAGCTCTAGTTCTAAGTACATAATATAACCACAGCTATGCAGCTGAAAGGGAAAAATGCGAACATACTTTTCCTTGTCATTGAGCCATTTCTTAACTATTAATCCAACTCTGCTTACACAGTGTGCTTCTGTAAGCTTTTTACAACTGTATAAGAAAAAGCCTAAGGTTAATACTGAATGACTTCAAGGACTATACATGGACATAATAAATATAAAAAGGTGACTAACAGAGCATAGGATGGTCCACTGATTCTCCATGAAAAGCATAAAGCAGATGTGCATCACTGCTGAGTGCGGATTGGTTGTCTATGCATAATTATACACAGCCATAGGCAGAGTCATTGCGGGGAACTTGTGCCATCAAGCTTGCATCAATAGCTTGCATTGCTTCCCTTTCTCTCTCTACTCAACATATTATTATCCACTCCTGTCAGAGTATACAGAGCCATATATCTGTGCTGCACTTAGGCGTTTGAGGTCTGACACCGCCTCCTTCATCAGGAGAATATCATCAAACTCAGGAGATGTGGATTAGTGATGATTAGCAGGGATTATCGCTGGTTAATGGTTGGAAAATACATTAGGAACCGTGGGCTCATGGGGGGAGGTTCGTTCACGCTAGCGGATTTGCATTGATCCACGGCAAATGAATGAGGATTAGTCGCATCTATCTGCCAACAGATAAATAACATTAAGCGCATTATTTGGGTGTACGGTATTATTAATGACATTACAAACACTACAACAAAGCTGGTAATCATGCCTGAATAATGCATTTATTGCTATTTTAAACTACTGGCTTTTGCGAAGTGATGCTGAGGAGCCTGTTGAAAACATGTGAATCCTGTTTAACATGCAGTATAAGCAGCTGGCCCTATACCAGAACCACACTGTACCTTACATATTTCATTACTCATAAGACCCAAACCAAAATCAATCAACCCCACTTAAGACTAAGCCAGACTGAAATGATATAGAGGCATCCTTTAGATTCATATGCTAATCAATTGTAGTAGATATAATATATACCCCAATATATACCCACTGGAATACTTGATTTGCTGCTCATGAGTAGCAATTAGTAAAATTCTCATCATTTATCTAAATTAACACTTTGGAAAAACCCTGATCCTCATCAGGGTTTGCAGTGGATACCAAGAATATCCAGGGCATACAATGGAAGCACTCCTTGAATAGAATGCCCATCACAAGGCATCCTGCACACACCTGTTCAAAACATTAATTCATACCTAAGGGCAATTTATTGTCATCAAGCCATCAAAACAAGGTAGGAGGAGACTAGAATACTCAAAAAAAAACCATATGAAACTCTGCACAAACTCAGGATTGAACTCGGGACTATGAAGGTGTAAGACCCCATTGCTCTCTGTTGCACCACTATTTTACCACAACCTCATTCATTGTTATATAAAAAAAGTATTTCAAATGAAGAGAATGGGTTAGGATAATTACAGATTCCTCTAAGAGCCAGTGGGCGGGAACCTAAAGCATCTGAGATTAGAACGATCCTACAAGGTTTACAGTTAGGGGGCAAGTTTTTTTTTTTTATAATACCTCATTATAGTGGTATAAAAAGGAACAAGTCATAATTGTAATTTTCTGTAAGGCATTAGAGTGTTGAGAAGGTAGATACTGTGAGACAGAGCAGTCGATTACCCATTAATAGTTTTATCACCAGGTGGCTGAGCACTCCAGGTCTGTTTCTTTTGCTTCCCGCACACGTCATACACTATCAACCTCTGTCTTATTCTCCCTCTCATTTATCTAACAAATACATGACCCCGCAATGAAGGCCAGAGTAGGGGGTTGTAGTGGAGAGTAGAGGGGAAGATTTCTTTTTTTTCATCGAAAATTCCGTCTTTTCCTCACCTCAAGGTTTCTCCTCAGAACTACATGAAAGATGGGCAACAATGTGGCCACACGTTGATCAACTATTTACCATATGAAAAGCTTCAACAGAGCACAGGACAGACAGAGAGAGAGAGAGAGAGAGAGAGAGAGAGGGAGAGAGAGAGATTGCTGTGTTATTTATGATACAGGACACTGCAGTTATTGGCTTCTGTTTATGTTCAAATACGTGAACCTAAATACAAAGGTTTCTAGCGATGGTAAGCCTAAGCCTTCGCCTGTTTCTGTCGTTCGTGTTTAGTAAACCATGCATTGTCATACATGTTAACCACACACAATAACATGTACAAGTTTTTCATTCAAGAAATAACCTTGATATCTATGAAAGTTAGTAACGGATAAAGAGAATTTACTGAGTTGAGCTTTGGTACCAAATGAAACTTGATTCCATGTAATGCCTCTGAGCTAGAGCTAGAACGCATGGTAAAATATATGAAAACAGCTAAAAAACACACAAATATGGTCCACTCTTTGTAAGCCAAAATATTACATATTTTCTTCATGTGATTACAAATCATTTGAATAGCATTAGAGGTCATACAATATACTATTGTATTATACACATAAAACACAGAGAAAATGCACATCACTATAAACAAATATTTTTTTTATATTTTTGCTGACATATTTGATATCTAACTTTTTTTACTTTTGAGCTATGCATAGCTTTCATTGTGATCTTCTGTTATTCTCTATCAATGGCCTCCTCTAGGAAATTGCTCAAGGCTGTAACATTACTAACTCACCCATAAGGCCAAAATTTTACACATAATGTGAAGTCAATGCCATGGGCTGCCCAATACTTCACCTTCAAACCTTTTCTTTGTATGGCGGTCAGCCTGGGGGACCTCTCTTTCAACACTTAAATCGCAAGGTTGATTTTTGAATAAAGAAAGGACAATATAAACTGCCAAAGCATCTGAAGAAATACGCTAGACAATGGGATGGTTCTGTGCATTTGGATATATTCAAGGTCTTTCCATCAATGTCAAAAAAGTGTATTATTTATTATCATTTTCACAATTTGTATGCACCTCAGCTAGATTAAGAGCTATTTTTATCTTACTTGTGAGGGCTTCTTGACATGCAGTAAGGAAAAGGAGCAGCACAAACGATCATTCAGGGTTTTTATATCCCTGTTAACACAGCAAACATTTCAGCACATCTATAGTGTAACTGCTACAAACTTCTGACATCATCCTTTCTTAGCATATAAATATATATGCACCACATGCATTCTTTACTTTATTTTCCTTTCACTTAACAGAATAATTTGATGCTCTAAGCAGTGCACCAGCAGCATCAGAGCACTGATTATGAGATCTGAGAATAATTTATAAACAAAACTCATTAAGAACGGGAAACTTCTTGTGCATCTGTAATAACCATCATATCCTGTACTGCATCATATATTTTGTTTCATCCTATATGCATATTTCTTTCTCAGCAGAATGAATTTTTCTGGAGTATTTGATGTAAAATGTATTGTGCTGTATTATTTGGACATAATTTGTCATGGACAGTCTTGCATTTAGCCTGCACCTGAAACACATTGAGTCAATAAAAATATGTATAGATGGCAAAAAAATGTATGTATCTCAAACAGAACGTTTTTACATGACAGGATAATATGATTTTTTTTTTTTTTCTGGGCTGCCTGCCCTGCCCTCTCTTACACTGTCACTGGAGAGAAGAGACAAGTGCAAATGAGCATTTTGACTCACAACAGCCAAAATAACAACAACAAAAAAGAAATAAATAAGGAAGATGAAACGAGTGAAGGCGGGAGAGAGACAGTGCAAGATGAAATGGAGACCTGCCGCTGAGCTCAAGGACGTGGCGCACGACTGCGTAATTAGAAATGTACACAGATGATTTAGATGCGGAGATCTGATTAGGGAAAGCAGCCCAGTCTTAATCTTAATCAGCTCACTTCTGAGAGCCACTCATACATGCAGGGGGTGGGAGTGAAGCTGAGTGAGCACACACACACACACACACACACACACACA
>MU598598.1:10759551-10772118 GCA_024362625.1 Silurus asotus
CACACACACACACACACACACACACACACACACACACACACACACTCTCTCTCCTCAAACATAGTGAGACACTCTGAGAGAGTGGGAGACAAACAGACATAGAGAAAAACATTCACACAGTCAGACAGACATACTCCCAGACACAAGCTAAATAGAAGAAGCATTAATATGTGCTACTGGACAAAGGAAGTTGGTGAACACACACAGAAAGAGAAACAGGCAGGCATACAAACAAATAAAAAATAAAACCATACAATGAAAAGTGAGCAAAACCTAGAATGTAAAATGAGATTTAGGAGGTACAGTAGCTCTACTCTTTTCAGGGCTGCCAAAAAATAAATTAAAATTAAATTAAATTAAACAGCACAAATACACTATACAGGCACGTGCACAGGTAGGGCTCAACCTGTGCAGAGCACATACCCTTTTTGCCCTTACATTCCGAAGTGCCCTTTTTTTGGTGGTGTTACTAAATAATCTTGATATAAAAAAAGGGAGGGGGGTGCCCTTTTTTAGTTTCAGCACATGCCCCTCAAAAGGTCTGTGCACAGCCCTGACACTATATGACTATAAAAGTTTTTGGAATCCTGATAATCACTCACATATGTGCTTGACTATCTTTTTCAATTGTTGGTCCCCTGTTTGCCTCAAATTTTTTGAGTAGGCTTTTGACTGTATTTTGGAGGTTAGTATATATTAATTATTTATTATTTATGCAATGTCCGCTATTTTGCAAAAAAAAAAAAAAATACATGTTTATGTATTGTTTACTGTACTTTTTCTGCACTTTTTAAAAGATATTTCAGTTTAGTAGTTATTGCAGTGACATTTATATTAGTAAAAATACATTGCTTCAGTATCCACATCAGAAAAAAACAAGAGCATGAAAATTGTATTTAATTAATACAGTAGATTTTGGCTTTTTCTATATACTTTTGTTAAATATTTGTTTTTTGTTATGGCTTAATGCAAATACAGTTGTGGGATTACATTTTGATTTAGTAGAGCATCAAAATATGTTAAGATATCTAATCCAACTCTGGTTTAAATTAATAAATAACGCTGTTAAAGTTTAGGAAAGCCTTCAAGCACCCAATATGACCATTTTGCAAATGCACTGTGTATACATAACACGTACCATTCTACGTACCAACTATTTTTTATTATTATTGTTGCTGTTGTTGTTTTTGTTGTTTTTGTTCACTTTCCATCAGCTCTGCTTGCTATCACACAACCCAGAAGTGTTCCCCTTCTTTTGCTCTCACCCTCTTTAATCCCTACTTGTAAGTACAAACATATGTCACATTTTCATTTACTTTTTAACAAAACCAGTAAACCATTGCTAGACAAAAACTGATAAATCAGTAAATCAGTAGACAGTGAACATCTGAACAGAGGGGAGCATAGCAAGGGCACAAAGAAAGCATTAAAAGCCCAAACAGCTGTGACAGTCCACCATCCAGTGCCTGCATCCACCCACTGCACCATCTTCATGCTAGTGAAAGGGGCCAAACTCTGCTTGCAACTTACTGATGCACAAAAGAACAGAACAGACACAAAGCGGTTGGTAATGAGTGAAGCAATTAAAAAAATACCAAGCTTCCTCCTCCCTTTTCCCTCCCACATTCCCTCTCTCCTCTTCACCAGTCTTGTTATTGATCACCTTTAACCTCTACGTTCAGGGATGTCACAGTTACCATTTAGACCCTCCCTAGGGCTGAGCAGCCATCGATGGCACCCCTGCCCCATAAATCATTACAGGGCCTGCAATGTCTGCGCCCAGGGGGCTGACATTCAGGGCCATGGGCCCACTGTTCCCCCACAGCACGCCCCCAGGGGTCAGAGGTCATTCAGACGCCCCCTTTGCCCAGCACTCCCTTGGCCCACTGCTGCCACCTCTTTGATTTTTAGATCAGAACAAAGGTCAGCAGAAGCTGCATCTTGCTCTGAGCTCACTGTATGTGTGTGTGTGTGTGAGTGTGAGTGCGTGAGAGAGAGATAGAGAGACAGAGAGTCAAAGTCCCCCACTAATGCTTCTAATCGCATTCAAAGTGACTGGACCAAGTGTTAAAGAAGGAGGATCAGGGCAGGCAAGTAATGCCAGAGCTGCTGAAGCAAATGCAAAAAGTAAAAAATGATTAAAAAAATAAATAAATAAATAATTTACTTTTTATTTCTTATAGAAGCGTTTGCAATAAGTAAAATTATAAAACAGAAAAAAAATTTAAAACCTTCGAAAAAGTTATGTCTTATCTCAAATACAAATTTAGAACAATAAAACAATTAAATATAGTGACAAGTTAATCACTATTTATAAAACCTTAATCCAACATCTTAGCTACATATTTAGTCCACCACTGCAGCAGACTCCTCAAACCTTCATCCTCCACTACACGCCTTTCAGTTAATGTCTTCAGGATGAATTTTAGGATAGATTGAGCATTTTAAACAGGTATCTATATTTAAATGACTTTTGTGCCACTGACTCTAATTAAGCAAAAACCTCATTAAGCTGATTTTACTATTTCCATTAGGAATAAGACGTCACCATTTCCATACTCTTGAAATTTTACAATCTACAAATTCCACATCAAACAAGACTTGCAAAATCAAATTTCCTGCCTTTTATTCAAATGATTACAGTAAGAGTCCAAAAAAAATATTTCATATTATATTATATATGTTATATTACATAAAGAGAGTGGGTATATATAGAATATCTATGTATAGAGTGAGTGTGAATGCGGAGTACAACCATAGTGAAATGTACTCTGCATTTGTTTGACAAGACTGATTCCTACTGCAAGCCTCATGATGTTCCTCATAATGTTACACCCCCAACACACACACACACACACACACACACACACACACACACGCAACCTGTGAGCTGTGTGCATATACATTTTTGTCAATACCATCTTGCTGAGAAGCACACAAATACATATGAATGTGCACGTGTGTACAGATTTTTAATCTAGCTAATAAACTGCTAAATACTTTAACAGAAAGTCCTCAGGGAAATATGTGTCTTCTGTAATTCAAATTAATTAAACACTATTGTTCTCTTTTAGATTGATGTACTATTTAGTTAATCTCTCTAATATAATGATTCAGATAGACAGCAAAATATCACAGAACTGTGTTTTTAGTGTATTGGCACATCAATTAATTGGTGATCTTAGGACTCAATTAGTATTATATGTATATATCAAATATACAATATGTTCTCTAACGTGTAGTCAACCAGTTGGAGTGAGTGACAGAGGATCACTGTATGACTAGTTGAGAAGACTGACAACTGGGTTTAGTGGAAACACCTGGGGCAGCTTAGTAAAACAGGCTCCAAATACCTAGTGGGTCTGCTTATATTGAGAGGGAGAAAAAAGCAACAAATGCACCCTGAAAAAGACATCATGTGTTTTAAGTGTGCATTTGCCAGGAGGAGAAGTTTTTGTAGGGCTGGGCTGACAGGTTTCACATCTTTCTCTATCTCTTTTTCACTTTCTTTTTCCATCGCTTCCACTCCCTCAAGCCGTCAATTAGTGAGGTTTCGCTTCTACAGGCCTGGTTTTTCCTCACATGTGCCTTTGTTTTCATGCCACTGGCTGCCTCAGTCTGGCTCCTTGTTTGAAGGCTGGGATAAGACGGCAGCCAGGTTATCCACGGGTCCCCTCTGGGGGACTGCGTGCCTCCCAGGATAAACAGATTGTGAAGGAGGGAGGCTAAAGGCTCTTTCAACCACCCAGGCTGGCTTACACACCAGAGGGACTTGACTTGTGGCCAGTGATTGAGCTCTCAGAGGGTTCTTCAAGTGATCTTCAAAAGGGCCATTGAGTGGAGGGCTGTCCTGCAACAAAAATTGGACTGAAGAGTACTTAGTCTAGGGTCAAATCCAGTAAAAAATATAAGCAATTAATGAACAAATAATGGTTGCAAAAATACACAAAATTCTTCAAAAGACATAAATCATTCTTGTGTAATAGACATTCTATACCGACTGATTAAACCATAAAATTGATGCTAATGACCAAAGTGGTAATTAGTGTGAAATTTGGCAAATGCCAAACGGCCCTAACAGCTGTGCACTCTAAAAAGTAGAGAGATTCCCAAACCTATAATCCCTCCCATTCCTCAATTTTGAACACCAACTCAGGAGTTCCATACCAGGTCTCCATACTTCACAGCAGGTGCCTAACTGCTTACTGTGATGAAACACAAACACATAGCTTTGCTTTGATATGTCCACCTCCAGACCAACTGACATTGTTTTTACCAGTTCAGTGTGCTTATGTCATCCTAACACTGACCCATTCTCAATCACCACTCCTCCTCTTCCATCCATCAATCATGCCAGGTTCGATAGGGCAGCTTTTCAACAGCTTTCTGTGCTCTCTCTCTCTCTCTCTCTCTCTCTCTCTCTCTCTCTCTCTCTCTCTCTCTCTCTTGGTAGATGAAATGCCAGAAAGGCCCAAAAGGGACCAATCAGAGAAAAGTGGCAATGCTGATGACATTTTGAAAGAGCAAGTGATATATTGAGTACATGTTGTCTTATGTTGTTTTTAGGCATGACCTCTGATTTACTGCACAATAATCGCAAAGCAAAATGTTTATGTAAAAGAGTTGTGTGCTTAAGTGATAATTAGTAAAATCTGACTTGATTGTAAGCAATCCAGCAAATCAACTGTTTGGGATTATCATCAGTATTACGTGACACTGACAATTGCCCCTAATTAGCACTAGCTTATAAACCCATCTTTATGTTCATGCCAGCAGAATGAAAAGGGAATGTTTATTTATCCTTTTATTTATATAGAAGGGTTCTTTATTGATTTCTGCCTAGAAAATAGTTCCTTTTTTGTAAAGATGTTCTATTAGGAACCTGAAAGAGAAACCATCTGTTGATAGGATTTACCAATAATTGTGGAGGGCACTGTAATTGCTGGAAAACAGTAAATCAACTGCTTGGGATTATCATCAGTATTACATGACACTGACAATTGCCCCTTATCAGCACTAGTTTATAAACCCATCTTAATGTTCATGCCAGCAGAATGAAAAGGGCATGTTTATTTATCCTTTTATTTATATAGAAGGGTTCTTTATTGATTTCTGCTTAGAAAATAGTTCCTTTTTTGTAAAGATGTTCTATTAGGAACCTGAAAGAGAAACCATCTGTTGATAGGATTTAACTGTTCCCCAAAGAGTTGTTTGTTAAAATATTTTCTAACTTAGTATAAGCAAAGTAAATTATATAGTGCAAATGACAAGAAAATTATTATATTATACATATAAGGCTAAAGAATTGATATGCAATCCAATGAGTCGTTATATTGGTTACATAATATCTGGGTTCAGCAGATTTACTAAAATGATAGTGCACCTCTAGAACAATGGACACACAAGAGCTCTCCCTGGGGTTCAGAGGCCGAGAAGCCCACCCACGTCACCATGCAACAAGGAGAGTCAGAGGAATGCTAGGGGTCAGCATTTAGCTCCAAAACCCCTCACAGCATTGCCCTATCATCCACCCATCAGCAGCCTGCAAGGCTCGCCGCCCCACTAAACCTTCAACCCAATTAACGCACACTGGGTTTGGGCATATGCACTCAACAGGCATGTCTACTGTCTCTAGGCTTGTCTTGGCAGCAATATAGATGCTGGTTGGACATACAATGGTGACATAGTGTGTGTGTGAGTTTGCATGTGTTTTGGGGAGGGTAGTGAGCGATTGGGTGCAGATGTCCCATGCCAGTGCAATTTCAATGTGTCTCTTGTAAGTGCAGCGGGGAAATGCGTTGGAGTTCAGGCCTACGCAGGCCTGCCATCTGAATGGTTGGAATTCAAGATGGTAGGGCATACAAGCTGAGCGTGTGCACTCAAAACAATGCTTCCTCTCTCTTTCTCATTCTCTCTCTCCATTACAGTGGCTTTTCATTATTCTCTTCCCCATTCTCTTTGCTTTCGGGTGTCCCCTGTGCCATTTTCATTGTGACAGTGAGCGATCCTGAGTTCTTTGCTACACGCATTTATCAGGCATTCCCATTTAAGCTCATTACTTCTGAGAGGCGATCAAATGCTTTGAAAAGCATAGCAGGGATGGATATTTTATGATAAAGTTGGTAAGAGTGAATAGTGAACGTTGTTCCTTCTCTGATTGGCATGTGCATTATTTTACTGAATCTGTGTTCCAGCAACATCAATTATTTCACCATCCAATCAAATGTAAAGAAAACTTGTGAGTGACAGAACAGTGGTCTGTTTAACACACTTCCAACAGCACTAACTGATTGATCCATTGATTATGTGCCCATTACTCTTGTACATGTTAACAGAAGGCATATGGCATTGCTCAGGGGACAAGAACCAGACAACCAGCACTCCAGAGTGTACATATTTAAAAGAAATTGAAGAGAATGTAATCCTGGATGCAAAAGGATATTTATCCTGAGCATTAAATGTTGTTTTTATAAATATTTCATAAATACTTTTAAATTATTGCTTCAGTTTAAAAACAACAATGAGGTTTAAAAATCAGAAAATACCACAATACAAACAGAATTATACAAGACAATAGGGTCAAAACCATAAATGGAACGATTTCCTAGTGGCACAACAGAAGTATTTGCTTTATTCAGAGATCCACGAGTTCAATACCTATTTGTAGCTAAGAGTCCAGAAAAGAAGAGTCTATGCTGTCTGGGTGAAAAGGATGAAAACTTTCTCTCCTCTGTCATTCATAATGACACTAGCCAGTTGAGGGCGTTTATGAGCATGTGCATGTAGAAGAAGAGAAATAGTGTTTTCTTCCAATTTTTTTTTTTAAACTGTCTTGTGACACAGCATGAGCAACAATTCGAAAGGATGTGGAGGTTGGCTTCACAAGTCTTGGAGGAAGCATGTGCTTGTCCCATCTTTCCCTATGACACAGGGGAGAGTTAGTGTGTGGGAATTAGAGAGATTCCTAGTTTGGGGGGGACAGAGTGTGAATCAAGTGCTGGAGCAAAGGTTTTTTAACTGAAAGAAAAGCCTGTCGGCAAAAAAGAATACAAATGACCAGGAATCTTAGGCTTTAATAATAGATACAACTTTATTGTCATTGCATTGTACAGGTAAACAGCAACAAATTGCAGTTTGGCATCTACCAGAAATCGTGCAAATAGTGCAGATAAATATGTAGTATATTTACAGCATGTGATATATACGTAAGCATATGTGCAGGGAATAAATATAAAGGCTATAACAGTGCAGAGATGTGTGGACATCATTAAGAAGTACAGATAGATGGTCTAAGGCTATGGCATTGAAGAGGAAATGTGCAGAAGTGGAAGGTTATAAAATTATGGCATTTAGGAAATGTGCAAGCTAAATAAATAAGTCTACTATATATACATATATACTGTACATTCGCACACACACACACACAAGTATATATATATATATATATATACACACACACAAAATATACATATATACACGCAAAATATATATACACACACACAAAATATACACATATATACATGAATGTGAAATGTTGGGCAGAATGTTTAGTAAGGATATAAAGATATAAATATACATATAGATAAAAATAGTGCAGATGTAATGAGGAGTAAAAAAAGATATACTATGTAATATGTATAATTGTGCAGAAGATATATACAGTGTCTATACAGTGATCTAACGGTGTAGTGTAGAGTTCAGTAGTGTGATAATGGGTGGAATAAAGCTGTCCCTGAACCTGCTGTTTCTGGTACATATGTTCCTGTATCTCCCTCTTGATGGATGGAGGTTAAACAGTCTATGACTGGGATGTGAAGAGTCCTTGATAATGTTGTGAGCTCTGCGCAGACATCTGCTGTGGTGAAGGTGTTTAATGGCAGGTAGTTGGGTGTCAGTGATGCGTTGGGCGGATTTGACTACCCTTTGTAGGGTTTTACGTTCACACACAGTGGAGCCTCTGTATAAGGATTGGTCAGGATGCTCTCGATGATGCAGCGGTAGAAATTGGTTAAAATCCCTGGGGACAGATGAGCTTTCTTGAGACTTCTCAAGACGTACAGGTGTTGTTGTGCTTTCTTAACCAGAGCTGAAGTGTTCTGGTGCCAGGACAGATCCTCAGAAATGTGAACCCCCAGGAACTTAAAACTGGAGACTCGCTGACTGGGAGATGTCTCCTGCTGTTGGATTTCCGAAAGTCCACAACGAGCTCTTTAGTCTTCGAGGCGTTGAGGGTCAGGTTTTTGGTGGCGCACCATGCTGTCAGGCTTCGGATCTCTCCACTGTAGGCCGATTAATCGACGTTGTCGATCTGGCCGACCATGTTGGTGTCATCTGCATACTTGATGAAGTATGCATGAAATAAAATAAATAAATGAATAAATGAAATAAAATATCTATGCCTTTCTTTCTTTCAGGGAAAAAATATATAAAGAATGGTCAGTTTTGGCATCCATATACTTACATGTACTGTGTGTGTGTGTGTGTGTGTGTGAAACCAGGACTACTTGCATTATCAATGGTTGTAACTCTATGTAATAACTGTTGAACTTCTAGCTCAGACTGTAGATTCATGCATCCTATCAGTGACATTCATGCCACTTTTTTATGGAGAATGAAACACTGCCTATACTTTGAGTGCATTTAGTGCCAGTTTATTTAATCCCACTGTGCTGCACATGCAAATCGTGTCATCAGCAGATGAAAAAAACAAACAAAAAAAAAGAACAAACTAATGGTTTGTCTACAAAACACTATGGCTTGCATAGAATGGAGATGTTTGGAATGTTTAAACATCAAAATGATGCAATAGTATATTATACAGTATAGTATCCAACCAGTATTCATATAGTATTAACCATCCTCTACAGGTTTGAAGAGGATGGTTGTCAATTGGGACTGTTTTTTATGTATTTCCATTTTTAAGAGAAAGCAGTTCAGCAGCGTGATTGTAAAAGCACTCTATGAATAAACGTTTTAACTGTTCAATAGTAGAAGAAAAAGAAGTGGAAGAATAAGAAGTGGAAGAAGAGAAAGAACTTGATGAAGTTGCCTTATTGAGCAATTCTTTGTTCTACAGGATGCTGGCTGTGGGAGGACAGTCCCAGACGAGACAGAAACATTATCTCTCTGAGCAGAACCAGAGCACTGTCCGTGGCAGGGATGTGCTGGCATAGGCCAAACTCTCCTCTAGGTAATTTATTCTATGAGTGGTTTTTGTCCACTTGTCCACAAAGTCGCTGCTTGTTGTGGTAGAAGGCCAAGGCCAAAGCCTATCTTGCCACTATGCATTCAGACACAACGCAGGGCTACAAAAGTTCAAGCCTAGCCACGTGTTGGTTATTTCACTACCACAAAGAACTGCTTCATCTCAAAATTTTGAGTCCCATAAAAACATTATTGTCCATCATTGGGGATCATTTGTTCACTCCACAAAAGAATCAAAAACCAAAATGTTGACCTCTTTAGTCTTTCGGGGTGCATTTTTCAAATTCTACCCCCCCACCCCCCTCCACCCCTTTTGCGCCCACTCTGACGTCTTTTGCTGCAGTCCCTGCAGTGCTCCTACGCAGTGAAAGTCAGAACAAAGGTATTTTAAAGGTTGCATGGTCAAAGTCTCGACCATAGAGCCATTTTGCATTTTGTTTCACAAATACAGCTAAACAGACGATGCTCTGTCTTATGTTTACGTCCATTCCCTGCTTTTTACGTCCTCTTACTCTGTTGGCCTCAAATGCATTTTTCTGTAGCGATCCCACAGTGGTTCTGGTCTCCTGTGCGTCATCATAGCCATGGTTTTACAGGCTTTACCATTAGCATTCTAAATATGGCCACTCAACATGGCTCCACTATTACACAGTCCATACCTGACAAGCAAATGAGCAAGGTCAGATCAGTCTATTACCCATATTAAAATGCTGCAATCATGGTAATTGGCTTCAGCTAATGTGAGTTTAGGTAGCTTTGCTCCAGGCAATTAATCATAATGGATTAGACGATGACGGGAGGATGAGAGGTACAGGTCACATGTTTTCCAAGTTCTGCTGGCCTGACTAAGAATGACCATGTTTGTGCTCACTCAAGCCACATCAGCATTTATCTAATTTACTACAATTGAAATCAGAGTATATAGTAAGTGGCTTTTAGCTTGATTTTTTCCTGCACTGCTAAGTGGTGTTTAAGTTAGTATATATTACTTAATTTACACCAAGTGACAATTTTATTACCTATTTTTTTCTGTATAGGAAGTATTAAATAAGGGACCAAATGAAATAGTCTGGCATCCAGGCAAGTATTGTTTCAGCTTTGTAGTAAAATTCTTTTCCAGTCTCCCTCCATTTTCCTTCCCCCTTCTCTCCAAGCGGCCCTGACTGGGTCGCTCTGGGAGAAGAGCGCATTCTCCTTTCATCCCCTCTTAGAGGACAAACATCAGTCCCATCTCACCAGCCATCCATATTCATGAACCTCTTATAAATATCTGATAGAGGCCGATCTACAGCTGTTTAGCTCTGAGAGCAATGTTAAGCCTTTACACACATACACACACACACATACACAAATTCTGGTGTATGCACTTATTGGTTGAGCCTGATCTCAGCCGCTCATCTCGCTGTGTGCCCTGACTGGCACCGATAGCATCGGCACATTGCCGGGGTATCGCTTTCTGCTTAATTAAAGCCTAAGTGTGACCGCTAAATGAGAGAAGAATCCTTAAGAGCTTTATAAGCTTCTTCCTGAGAGCACAATGCTTATCTCAGAATAGGAGAGAAAGAGAATGGGGGGGGGGGGGTTTAAACTATTAAACTAGTGTTTAAAGGGTTCATATCAATGATAAATACATTTCCTTTGCATTTCTTTTAAATAAAATACATTGATGTGCTTCAGGTTTCCATTCCTCACACGCTTCGTTTAAACAGTGCTAGTAATGTCAATACAACAGGAAAATTTAGTGTTAGTATATATAAACACCTATATAGACTCCTGATGCTCAATCCATCCAGTCGTGGTTGCTGTTATTGCAATCTGTAGTGAAGCTATTAGCACAGAATGCTCTTCTAGCTGTTCAAAGAAAATATATTAAGCATAGCTATCTAGAGTGACTTAAGATCTAGGAAGTGCATAAGGAACATTCTTTTTTGCTTGACTCAGGGTCGGCCCTAAAAATAAATGTGGCAAGCCATTACTTTTAGACATTATTAAATGGTCTACCATCAACTTCACACCATTACTTGCCTGATAAAATAGCTTTAACCACTTTAGTTACTTTAATACTTTAGCTGAGAAACTAAAAGTTAGTACATGTGATAAACAACTGTTACTGCAACATTAAATGTGAAAGGTGTCTCTTCCCACTACACTTACAGATATGAAAATTGAAGACTTTTTTTTTTTTAAACATGCCAGCACACTTTACAGCATTTATATGGAATGCCAAAACTTTAAAGTGAAAAATTGATAATTAATGACGTAAATATTTACAACAATGTATGTTTATTAATTTTGTCAAGGTGATAACAGCTGACAAGTGAATTTACAGTTTTGTTTAGACTCCGGGTTAATATTATTTAGCTATGCTGGCATCTATAATGTGAGTGTGACTTCTCTGCAAACTATTTTTGTTAATATAGCAAATATAAACAGAATATTTACCCTTACACAAGATTGATCTCTTGTTCATAAAAATGTATAAAAGCAGTATTAGAATTTTGCTTGTGGACTATATCTCGGAACAGATAAACACAGCTGTGCTAATGTATAATTATCTCTTGTTAGTTTGGTATTGTGGAAAAAGCAAAGAGTTCTTTATATCCCTATAAGCTGTGACAATATACCATGTAACAGCTCTCTAATGTTTCATGATTACATATACATTGATCAGAAACTATTTTATTTGGCTTAAACCAATGGCACAAAACTTCCACAGAAACCATAGCTTGAGTTAATGTATTATACATGTTAGAGCATATTCTTGCAAAATGGGAGCTAATGACTGGAATCAGAAGCAATTTTACAATCACTTTATTGTTTATTATTTGTTTCTTTTTTTTTCATAATTTTCAACTTTATTGAATTTGTGGTGCGTCAAGTCTTATGTATACATATATCAAGTCAATAAACAATAAACATCTTTATAAAAGATAACTGCATTATTAAAGGTGATAGTCCTGTCCAATTTTGCAAAGTTTGAACCCTATGTGAAAAAACAAAATACATTAATATTCATGGGAACTTGTTTGAAATAAATATAATCTTGAACTTTCAGATGGTGTGTCTGGGTGCAACTGAAACTGTTCAGAAGGATTATATTGCTAGATTATTAGATTGTGCATGCATATATATATAAACAATAAACATCTTTATAAAAGATAACTGCATTATTAAAGGTGATAGTCCTGTCCAATTTTGCAAAGTTTGAACCCTATGTGAAAAAACAAAATACATTAATATTCATGGGAACTTGTTTGAAATAAATATAATCTTGAACTTTCAGATGGTGTGTCTGGGTGCAACTGAAACTGTTCAGAAGGATTATATTGCTAGATTATTAGATTGTGCATGCATATATATATA
>MU598598.1:10773377-10794128 GCA_024362625.1 Silurus asotus
ACTCCATATACACTATTCATATATAAAAAAAAAAAAAAAAAAAAAAAAAAAAAATAAATATTATATATATATATATATATATATATAGCTGTATATTATCTGTTTTATTTGTCTGTATATACAGTGTATATAATTATTTTAATGTACCCCAAAGCCTCACCAATTCTATTCCAGAAATGTGATTTGATGAGTTTACTGATCAGTTTGGGTGAGACTGCTAGTGTTGAACTGGGGTTATGTTTCTACCAGAGGGTTATAGAGTACGGCATTTCTAAGAAGGGTTTTTTCTTTTGGAAGATAGCGCTCCTAGCCCTTCTCCTCCAACTCATTAGGATAATTAGAAGTGCTGATACAGGCAAGAAAAAGCATTTTGCATTGCTCTACAAAAAAAAGCTTTGTTCTGTTTCCAAAACAAATAGCAGGAAATTTCAATATTGCTCTTGCTTTGTGTGGGTGCTTGCACATGCATATAATATAAGGATTTTCTGAGGCACACACTTGAGGTGGAGGTATTGTGGACCCAGTGTTATGGGATGATGCTCGATTTTTGGCATCACAAAATACAGAGAGAAAGATATATTTGAATAGGAATGACTTAGAATATATTCAAAAGGAATGCGAAAAAGCAGTTACTGTGGACAAGAGCAAAAAGCAATAATACTAAAGTTAAAGTTAAAATAAATATAGAATATAGAAAATTTAAAGTGGTTTCATGAGGGTTGGGATGGAAAAACAGCGGTTTATTAGGACTAAGAACAGGAGGAGGGAAGTTGCAAAAGAGAAGGGGGTTTATCTGTAGCACTCATTAGCCATGCAGAGCACTCTGGATTCACTTACACATCTTCTGCCTCATTCCAGCCTCAAAGCCCATAGCTGGGAGCATAGCCCCCTCCTTCCCACCACCTTCCCTCCCAAAACCCCGACAATCATGCCCGCAATCACAGCCTCTAATTAGGTTAATTAATTTGTATCAGCCCTTGTAGGGACTTGGCTGATGAGGCTGCCATCTTAGCATTGGTGCTTGGACTCCTTATTTAAAGAAAAAAAAAAAGTAGTAGAAGGTGGAAAAAATGTTGTCAATCTCAAAAGCAATTTTGTCTGCCATAAAGCATTTGAGTTTGCAAATGCCTATAAATACCCACTTCACATTTTTTCTTATCAATCTCTTGTCCAATTCTAATAGTAATGTCATTGGTATAGACACACCACTTTTCAGTGGTGTGTAGACAGGAAAAGATAAGTATGAAGAGGAGGGGTCCTATCAAGACAGAGGCACCACATTACAATCAGCGAGGGCCGCTCATCAGGACACTGACGAACACACTCTGATTAACAGAGTGATCTGATTACTGTAATCACACAGTCTTCTAAGACCAGTCAGAGAGAGAGAGAGAAAAAAAAATAAAGAAATGTGAACACTTAGAAGCTAAACAGCAAGAAATTGTTAAATTATATAGTAAATATTCAACATCCTTCTTTCAATGTAGACTCCATATGGCTGTGTTAACTGCAAGCATGACAGACAGAGGGGACGCATGTTGTGGTGGTAGGCAAGGTTAGACCATGTAGTTAAAGCACGATGAACATGTCCCCCAAGTGAATGGACACCAACAGGAGTGATGGATCAACAGTAATACCCATGCTGATAGGTGAGTGCTGCCATGTACTCATCCTTTCCTCGCACCCACACTGAGCGCTTCAGTGGAAGGTGGAGGGGGGCACAGTAGGGGCAAATTCCACCAGGGAAGAGGCCTTACTGTGATTTAGACTCCCATGCAAATTTAATCAATTCAAGTGCTTCTATCCAACCAGCCTCTTGGCTCATTAGTGGCAATTTAAAGGGGTTTCTGTGATCCCACCTCTCTCTCTTACACACACACACACACACACACACACACACACTCTAAAGTGTAAAGATTTTCCTTCATACATTTTCCTCCTGGCTCAGAAACCAGACCCCCTCCCAGTCTTTCTATAGTCATCTACTTCAGAAACCAAGTGACACACTACACAGCAGCTAAAGGGGCCAGATATGAGGTGCTCACCCCCCGAGTCACTGTTCCCTCAGTCACTTGTTCATCTCCCTTCTCAGTAATTGGTGAATCGATTAGTGAGGGTCTGAACCTCGTGGATGAAGGCAGCCTTTTGAGACACATAAGAGGTTAGAAAGGTAGTCTCTCTGCTCAGCGGAGATATTCATCCTCAAGAGCCAGACTGAAAACTTGAATATTAGAAGTTATTATAAGCTGATACAATAACTGCATTTCATACTCTTGTTTTTCATAGTTTGTTTTAAAGCAATGGTTAAATAATTAGACTGTATATAGGATGTAGTTTATTCCAAAAAGATACTATAAGATAGTGAAAAGCAAGATGGCATAAGTCAACACTAGCATCAGCCGCAGCACAGGTAAACCTCATTCAGTTAATTAACAACACTCAGGATTGGGAAAAAGATTTCCTGAGAAGTTCATTATGTTATTTTTTCTATCTTTAGAATACCAGAGATACAGATAAAATATTCCAAATAAAAAGTTGCATTTTAATTTTTCAAGAAACCGTGCACCTTCAATGTTAAATAAGTGTGAAAATAGAAATCATGCAAGAAAAGCATTAAACATAAATGGTTTAAAATGTGTGAAGAAAAACACATTGTATATAGACTACATATGCTTTATTTTGGTGGATTGGGAGCCTAAAGGCACATGTAAAGCAAATATGCTTTTAAAAGAAATGAAATAAATGTTTGCAACAGAACAAATACTATAAAGAGCAGTACAAAATATAAATGACATATGTAACTACATTTAAAACTATCATAAAAAGCAGTTAATCAACAGTGCCATTAAAATATTTTTTTTATTTTTGCTTTGAAAACCCTTTATTTTGAAAAAAATACATGATTTTTGTGTTATTTTATAAAGAATTTAAATGGCAAAGTTTTATCAGCATTTTGGAGCACTGTTCTGGAGAATGACTGTCACATTTGCTTCTACTACTTTAAGATTAATCCTGTAAGCATCAAGATTATTTTTTAAGTAATCTTTAATCAACAATTCATAAAACAAAATTTGTATTTAAAAATGATGGTGCATAAAACTGTTGCACAGTGACAATAGATATAACATCTAACCTTAAGCACAGGTTACTGACTGTATTAAGTTTCCATCTGGTTTCTGAAGACTGGAGTCATAACATAGGCATAACAGTGTTAATAAATAAAGCACAATATGAGTAACAATGAATGAGAATATGAATAGCTAGTAATTTATTAAATATATAGGCATATGTGAAACAATGCTGTAAAGTAAGAATTTTTCAAAATCATAGTTCTTTCACAAGTGTTAATAGTTAATTTTTATCAATTGAAAAACTAAAAAATAATTGAACACAAGAGAAATCCACATCAGGTCAATATTTGGTGTGCACCCTTTGCCTGCGAAACAACAATTCCCCTAGGTACACTTACAGACCAAACAACTGCAGATCTTCTGTGGATGTGGGCTGCATCAAATCCTTCTGTCTCTTCATGTAATCCCAGACAGACTAGAGGACATTGACATCGGAGCAATGTGGGTGCCAAACCACTTCTGGGACTCCTTCTTCTTATCTAATCTGAAGTTTTAAATGACATTGGCTGTATTTTTGGGGTCATTGTCCTGCTGCTGAATAGATTTGGAGCCAATCAGACTCTTCCCTGATGGCATTGCATGATGGAAAATTATCTGCCTGTGTTTCTAAACATTGGGGCCATCATTATTCCTGACTGAATCTCCAACTCCATTTGCAAAAATGCAACCCTTAAACTTTTAAGAGACTTCCACCGTGCTTCACTGTTGCGTACAGACACCCATTATTGTGCTACTCTCCAGCCTTTTGGGAAACAATTGCCTCCTGCTACAGACAAATATTTTAGATTTTGACTCATCAGACCGGAGCACCTGCTGCAATATTTCTGCATCATAGTTCTGGTGCCTAGTTGAGCCGCTTAGTCTTGTTTTCATGTTGACGGTATATATTTTTGGCAGTAATTCTTTTATGAAGACCACTTCTGACCAGACATCTCAAAACAATACATTTGTGTAACTGGTTCCCTCTGGTTTCCACCACTTCTTTGTAATGATGTGTCTTTCATCTGCTGAATTCAGTTTCCTTGGCCAACCACTGCGTCTGTGGTCCTCAAATTGTCCATTTGGTTGTGCTTTTTCAACTTTAAACCTCAGTCTGCTCTGAAATCTTGCCTGGGAAAGACCTTGATAATGCAGACCTTGTGTTTTGTTGCTGTGCTCAGTGGTGCCATGGTCTATGACCTGTGACATGAATCTCACCTTAGTGGCGGAGTCTGGCTGTTCCTCACCTAGTTTAAGCTTCCTACAAAGTTGTTTCTGTTTCAGTTAATGACCTTGTTTCAAACTACATATGAAATTAATGATCATTAGCATCTGCTTGGTATAATTGGTTAATTATACACCTGAGCCTGATCAACAAAATTCCTGACTTTGTTCAAATGTACAAATTACACCATATAACATACACAAACATTTGCAGCATTTAACTAGATTTAACAACCGTTATTGCTAATAACAACAGTTATATTTATAACATTTAACAACAGTTAACTAGATTTTCGAAGCACTTAACAAACCTCTGGCTTCAGCCATCAGGAAGCTTTTTACACAGCAGCCAATGAGTAGAATATTACAGGACAATGAGTGGTTTCTGACCTATATCTTTAAAATCTGGGGGTCGGTGACCAACCCCCTGTCATGGTTCCCTGTTCCATGTGAACATGAATGAAAGGCAGACTTCAGTTCGAACAGTAGAGCAACTGTGTAACAGCGGGCGGAAGCATTGTGAAACTGCGCACAAGGCTGTTTGACCCCCCTCACTAAGGGAACCACAGTGACGTACACATTCACGAGCAGACCACAGCCAAAGAGGGCCATCTTGCTATCTCTGGGTAGAAAATCGTGCAAATACACAAGGTCAATATCGACGTGTCACCAAGGGGCTCTGTGCTAAATATCACTGGGGTTGTGTGTGTGTGTGCATGTCTGTCACTCATTCCATTGAACATGCATTCATTACTCAATTCAAACAAATAGAAAGCTGTACAGAAAATTATAGCTACTGAGCCATCAATTATTGTATCTAACTTTACTGTTGTAATATGGTAAACACAGCCAATATATTTTGGACCAAAGAAAACAATGAATGCTTTTACTTTCTGGCACACACACAGTTTTTGCAGTGCTCCTGCTCCTTTCATCTCCTCAACATGGTGACATTTCCCTGTCGTTGGCTTTTCCTCTTCCTCCATCCCGGGAGAGGCTGATGGATGGGGCCCGTTTATGAAGCCGCTGCCAGCAGTGTGATCGATCAAGCCTCGCAGAGGAGAAAGCAGTCTGAACCTTCGTCCTGCAGACCGCAAAGCCAAGCGCAGGAGCATTGCAATAGAATTACACACACTCAGAGGAATGGGTATGGCCAGTTTAAATTCATTTTCAACCATTCCACAGCCACACTGATCATTCCAAGGAGAGGAGAAAAAAAAATCAAGACGTGGTTGGTAACAAACTTGAGGTACATGTCTAAGAGAACCACAAGACATGTAACACATGGGAGTGAGTAGTGAGTGAGAAACAGGACAGTGGGGTTTTTTTGAGGACATTGTCCACACTTAAGAACCCGTGGACATTTTATTATATGTTGGTAAAAGTATGCCCTTGTGCTTTAAGTTCCACAAGTGGTTATGTTTTAAGAAAGGTGAATTTGCATGGCAAAAGTTCATTACCAATGCAAAGAACAGAAACCTTATATTCTATACATTTAAAGCTACTACTTTTGTGTGGTTATTTTTGAAATATTGCTTTATGGAAATGGCTCTAACTTTCCAGACAATTTAATTCTATTCTACAATTCAATAAAAAAGAAAAATCCTCAGGTCTGGTAGACAAAAAAGCTGATGGCAATACAGACATTGAATTTTTTTAGAAAAGCCCCTCAATAATAACAATAATAATAATAATAATAAATATAATTTATATATTTATAATGTATATAATGTATAATTTCCATCATAAATATTAAATATTTTTCTTAATCAACTGAGGAAGATATTGGTTCCACACAAGCCTTAAGATCCATAAAGGTATCGAGCAACTCAAGAACTATGAGGACAAATTTAAACTGTAATTAATATAAACAGTCCTGCACAATGGTGTAGGACTGCATTCTGCATGAAAATTTTTGCCTTTAAGCACCAATCACTGAACAGCACATTTTACAATGATAAATCTTTACTAAATGGACATCTGGTGCCACACAGATGAGGATGGGTTTCCTTTATGAGTCTGTTTTTTTCCCCCTCAACTCAGGGAGTTTTTCCTTGCCAATGCCAGCACTGACTCGCTTATAATTGATAAGCTAATAAGTTATAAGCGCTAAATTTATAAATTCATATTTAATAACCTCTTCTTGTGAAGCTGTTTTGTGAAAATGTCTATTGTTAAAAGCGCTATACAAATACAATTAAATTTGAATTTAAATGTTAATAGTAAGTGCTTAGACCATATTGAGTAAATACAAAGCTAGCCAGGGTAAATTCCAGCTATTTGGGATCAGTTATTAATGCTTTTAGTAGAAAGAATACAATTAAAATTACAAGACAAATATTAAGTAATAAGTTGCGTTTCAGCATCGATACAAAACATTTAGAGCTCCACAGCCTATACGTCATAAAAAAATAAAAATAAAAAAAAGGCAATATGATTTTCACACAAACCAATAAAATTATATTGTATCAAAGTATTTTTTATTTTTTAGGGCAGAAATGTTTCCTTTTCTCATACGTCTCCATTAAAACACACTTAATATGCCAGCAAGATAGGCTACTGCCACCTATTGGCAACTCTTAATAATTACACATTGTTATTACACAAGGTTTTTGTATTCAAAATTTCAGTACAATCCACAACTATGACAAGCGCTATTAGCACTGATATATACAATTATTACAAAACCACTGATGAAAATCTTTCATGTGAAAGAGAGCAGGTTAGCCAAAAAAATTAATCTCCAGTTAGCTGCCATGTCACTTCTCACAATTCATTTGAAAGCCCAGTATATGCCCACCTACATTCTGTAGATTCAAAACATACATATGAGCTTAAACTTTGTCTCAAGCTCCGTTGTGTATGGTTTTAATGTCACCTGTTTAATGTCGGGTGAATGTCTCTTTTGAAAGTAACAATTCCAGTGGTGTGAGTAAAGTTTTATCTTAAGTGTTTTATCTTTTCCTTTTAGCAGCAAATTTATAGATGGCAGGAGAAGTGGGTGTCTCATTCTTCACTTTTCTTTTCTTGTTCTTGTCCTGTTAGTAATGAAACACAATCCGCACATCAATAAGAAAATGTTTAGGCATGATCAATCCACTGAAAGTCCAAAGAAAAAGTAATTTCCTGAATTATTGGCACCCTTGGTAAACTATAGGATGGGGAAACTAATTGTGTCTTAGTGCTTAATTAGCTTAAGCTCACCCGGAAAATATGAGGGAAAGAATTATCTTTAATTGAAGTAAACATATTTGTAGAAAGAAACAAATGTGCCACCCATACCAAGTGAATATAACATGGAAAAGTTAACTGAATCACATTTACATTTTATATTTACCTTAAGTACACCTGCATCAATAAGGTCAACTCTGAAGAAGTCAATGACTTTGTTTTACTGGGGTATATATATATATATATATATATTAGGGGCCACGTTGCCTTAATCATCAAGGAAGGAATGATTTAAGAATTAAATTAACTATAAGACACATTAAAAAATCTGGCAATGGCTAAAAAATAATAGCAAAACTCATGAAAATGCTCATATCTACATTTACGGTAATCATTTCCAAGAGCAACTGCCCTGAATCAAACATTTTCCAGGGATCATTATGGAGATTTACTGAAAATGGTAGCATTTTGGGGGTAATCTAGCACCCTATTGCTCATTGATTTTGATCTTCCAACACAGAATCGACATGCATGAATCGAAACAGTGTTGATTACTGAATCACAGAAGCAAGGTTTAGACTATATATATATATATACACACACATACATATACATATATACACACACACACACACACACACATATGTCGGTGTGTAATTGGGGTCTCACCTGAAGGTCTTTGCGAGTCTGGATCTTCTGACTGATGATGAACATTTTTTTCTCTCGGTCAATACGCTGGGACAGTTCCTCGTACCGAACCTTTCGCTGTTTGGCCAGTTTCTGTAAAATAACAAATAAGAGTTAAAGACAACACTGTGATAAACATTTTTCAAACTGATGTTGGAAAAAGCAGTAAAAAAATAAGAAAAGAAAGACAACTGCAAGGTTTCATAATGTATCGCTCGATATAAACTAATGAACACCATAAATATGCAACAAACACCTTGTGTGGAAAAATGGCAAAAATACAGTGTACCACTCAAAGACATAAAGGTCCTTAAAATCACAAATACCGAAAGCTGGGAAAGAGAAAACGACCAGAACAACTCTACCTGCAAATGTGACAATAACAAATATTTGTAAATCCTTACTGTTAATGACATTTAAAACTTTATTTTAATTGTATAGTCTAAGCGTGGGTTACACAGAAGTCATGTTTTACATCTTCTAATACAACCTTCTTTATTCTACTGAAGACTACGAAGAAGAAGCTTATTATTGCATTAATACAGAAACAAACAGAGGAAGACAGACATAGTTATTGGATAACATTTGCCCATGAATGAAGTGTTGTTTTCTGTTTCAATCACTCGTTTAAACATATTATTTAAGTCTGCCTACCATAATGTTATGATAGGAATAGTCTCTTTTTACCACTTTAGCACATTATATTGTTAGTGCTCGAACACACATGCTTTTTCCTGACCCTGAAAAAGTCGTTATCCATGCAAGTAAACTACCCGAAATAGTATAAGCTAATGTGTAGTGTGGAAAATTGTGTGATTTGGAACAAGTAGTGTACACTATTATTACAACATTGTGACATCTCACACAAGAATAACACATTTTGTTTAAATATACATAAATACACAACATTGGTTTGTAAACATCAATAACAAAGATGACTGCTTGTCTACTGAGCATCAGGGCTTAAACATGTAATTGTTTTGTCCTAGATGCAGAGGTCAGCGATTTTGTTATTTTCTTTGCTTACATTTAGAAATGCAGAATTAAGTAAATTATCTTTCCATGCCATATGCTGAAATTAACTCGATTAAAAAAACGATAATCAGGATCTTTACAAAGCCTGGAACACTTTTGGTACTAACCGCAATATTCTTTGGGGTCACAGCACCCACAATGCTCTTTTTCACCAGCGTGTCCAGTGTAGGTCTGTTATAGGTTCTGTTTACCAGCTCAGGCACTGTGTTGAGGTGTGTAGCCAGGTTAAAATTCTTCACTGTCAAAGAGACAAAAGAGATGCCATTAGTTACATTAAAGAACAAAACCCTCAATAAACAATCAAAAACCTAATTTGCCTGTTAAACCTTCGAAAGGTTTCATCCATACCTTGTTTTTTGGTGTCCACAAAAAAGACATGCTTGTTTTTCTGCTTACTCTCAGCCTCCAGAAGATGCAGTTCTGACTTTAATCTTTCGATTTTCTGCAGAACATTTTAAAATATTTTTCCTTTAAAACATTCAAAATAAAACACCTTTCTGTAGAATACAATGCTCAACTGGAGACACAGGAACTGATTACTCTTAACCGCATTGCTATGAAATAATAATAGGGTCTTCTTCACCTTAGACTCGGCCACTCTCTTCATTTCCACATATCCGATGTCTCGACTTCTCATGATCTTCTTCTGGTCCTCTGTCACCTGGTCATTTGTCGGTTTAATAACATGCACGCCATCCTATGACAGACAAACAGAAGATTAAGCATGCTCAGTCCAGCAGTAGCCTTGATTTTTTTTCCCCAAAACTTATTCATACAACCTTTAAATATCCAAATAAAAAATACCACCCTACCTTTAATTGAGTTTTTATCATTTTATAGTAGAATTCATCCGGGTTCTTGTCCTGAGCCTTCTTGCGTAAGGCACTGAGGGTTTTCTGTTTTCGGTGGTAGTCACTACATAACAACAATAAGCACAAAACAGCATTTCTCTGTTAATTTGAAACTGGCCGTCCTCTACAGCAGAGGCATCTACTGCTGCAATCCTATTATGAAAAGCAACATTCATCATACACACAGCATATAGAAGCGACCTTACAAAACTCAGCGAATTCATTAGTTTTGCCAACCGTACTAACAACGTAATAAGGCATAAACAGTTCATGAAATATACCAATCAAAAAAGGACACACTATTCAACCAAATGTTGACCATAACATGTGACTTATATGTGCTTTATGAACATCCCATTCCAGATTTAGTTCCCCTTTGTGGTTCTAACAGCCTCCACTCTTCAGAAGCTTTCCACTCAATTTTTTTTTTTTTGGGAGAGGGGCTTAATGGAATTTGTGAGATTTTCAATTCATGCCAAGTTGCTCGAATACAAAGAATACAAAGAGATGCTCTCCATTTGTGTTCTTGATTTTGCTCAAATTTTGGTGATCTATTCCATTATTGATTAGAGGTCCCCTAGTGGTCTAGTGGTAAGGATGCGGCGCTCTCACCGCTGTGGCCTGGGTTTGACCTCCAGTCAGGGAACCAACCCCAGCCACTCTTAGTGCCGGTCCCAAGCCCGGATAAATGGGGAGGGTTGTATTAGGAAAGGCATCCAGCGTAAAAACATGTGCCAAATCAAACATGCGGGTGATCGGCTGTGGCGACCCCTAACGGGAGAAGCCGAAAGAAAGTAATTCCATTCTTGATTAAAGTCAAAGCGTTCTCACTCTGCACGAAGTTTGTAGTCCTTCTTCTTCTCTAGGAGTCCTAAATGTTTCCTGGATCCAGGCTGTGTAGAAAAGAGACAGAATTAGCAGTCTGCCGAAGTCATGAATAATGCATGCTTTAACACAGATTTGCTTTTTTGTTTATATAGTCTGCACTGTATTCAAATCCTCGCATTGCTCTTCAGGTACACTAAACACATTTCTAGTGTAACATGTATATAAAGTATGTAAATAGTTCACGAGTCGTTAGCATGCATCTCTTCTCTAAAAACCTGAGGTTTGGATTGAAGTCATGTTACGAATATTAAGATTGAAAGAGACATGACTGAACTGATAAACTGAGTAGGTAGCGATGTGCTGCTGTATCCCATGTTTAAGAGGATCAGTCACATGTATTTTATTACTTAAAAAATAAACAAGTATATGAACATCCATTATGCAAAACCCTCAACTTTTTAGTTGTAAGTCACTCTGGATACTGGCATCTGCCAAATGCCATAAATGTAAAAATCTAAAATACCAACCAGAATTTATTTTATAATTAAATGCAGAGTTTAGCTTTTCAGCTCAGGTGCCTGTCATTGACATCTTGGACTATTTTTTAGTTCAGATTTTTCCATCACTTCCCACAATGCTTTTAAATGATTGGAGATTTAGTCTGTATTTCATTTTTTGCCCAATCTGTTGACCTGTTTCGCCTCCTCCTCTGTACACTCAGGTCAAACAGATGTTCTGAAACTTCAACATTTACACCAATATCATCATTCCTGGTTCATCACAGGTAGAAAATAAGCCATGCTGAGCCACAAGCGGAGCAACACTGCAATCTGGGGTTCTAAATCCAATGAGATTATGTAAAAACCCTTACTGATTAGCATGTTGTCCATCTTAGCCAGCTAACACAAGAACACCAAACAGGTGATTACCTGAGATCTCTCTTTGTGATCCCGCTGTTTGGATTTCAGAGCTTTTCGAAATGAAGACATGTCTGCCAATGTGCATGCACGAGCTTCCAGCCGCCTTAAAGTAACTAAACTCAGTTAAATTGTAACGTTACACTGAACTTGGTCAACACACGTGTGTGCGTCTGCTTCTTTGGTATTTAGGAGTTACCGTGTAAATGTGAATGAGCGCCGTCTAGTGGACTGGAGAGAGAGCGCTGAGAGGTCATGAATGTTGACTGTGTCCGAATTCGTTCACTCCGTCACTGGTGTATTTACAGTGCAGACCAGTTGAGCTGACACTGTATGGAAGCATTTTGTTTGGTTTACTCGATTTTAATATGAATCACAAAAAGATAAAAAAAATGTTTTATAAGCCTATTCATTTTTTACGCCATATTTCTCTTACTTAAATATAAATGTCATTGTGCTGAGCCCACTGGTGTACAGTATTTGAGTAAATGTACATCGTTACAGTACATAAGTCATTTTTTGGCTACTTTTTTTAGTTTTAATGAGTAATAAAGATATAAGCAAATATTACTTTCCACTCAGCTACATTTATGATTCAGTATATGTACTTTTTATATTTTAATTGACTGACCATTTCCTTCTTCTTCTTTCAGCTGCTCCCATTAGGGGTCTCTTTCAAATTTCTGCCTCTTTCAAACCAACTACCTTCCCTCACCACATCCATAAACCTCCTCCTTGGTCTTCCTATTTTCCTGCTTTCTGGTGGCTCTGGTGGCTCGCATCCTCCTACTGATGTCCCTCCTCTGCACAACCCCAAACCATCTCAATAGAGCCTCTCTCACTTTGTGCCTGAAACGTCCTACTGTACATGCGCTGATAATCTAATAAACTCGTTTCTAATATTGTCCATCCTCGTCACTCTGTCCATCCTCGTCACTAATGAAAATCTTAGCATCTTCAGCTCTGCTACTTCCATCTCCACCTCCTGTCCTTTACTCAATGCCACTGAGGTTACGTATGTAACCCTAGTTCCCTGAGGGAATGAGACGCTGTGTCGGAACGCTTTGGGGACCCCTTTTGGGTTTTTAGCGTTACGAACCAGCTCGAGTTCCTGAAAGAGAAGTTTTAATCCTTGATGAGCAATCCTAGGGTGACTGTGGCAAGAAAAAACTTCCTTAGATGTTATGAGAAAAAAACCTTGAAAGGAACAAGACTAAAAGGGGAACTAGTCCTTGGCTCTCTGTTTTTCTGTTATGCAGCTTTATGTTGTTTATGTAGCACCAGGTTATTGGAGGAATGTTGTTTTATTTAACTGTGTACTGCATCAGCTATATATGGTTAGAATGACAATAAAAGCTTCTTGACTTGACTTGACTTGATAGTTCGGGATGTTTGCAGAGTCGGCTGTCGGATCTCAGAATCCCCTCTAAGACCAGACACCTCAGGAGTGCTCCAAGTTTCCTTTATTATCAACTAGTTTTCACCAAACTCGGTTAGAACTCCCAATAAAAGGCCCAGAGGCTTGGATGAGAAGGACAGCAAAATACAAGTTTATTTCTTTTCTCTGCAGATTGAAGGTCTATAATCTTCATGAGGCTGGACAAACCAGAGGTGGTGCAACCTCAGGATGGCTCGAGATGGTTAGAGAAAGAGAAGCAGAGGAGAGAAATTAACGTAGTAGGAAAAATTCATGATCTATAGTGTCGAATGCAGCGCTAAGATCTAGTAAAACTAACAGAGAGATGAAGCCTTAGTCCAATGCTAAAAACAGGTCATTTGTGATTTTAACTAGAGCAGATTATGTGCTATGATGGGGCCTGAAACCTGCCTGTAACTCTTCAAAGATATTGTTTTCATGTAAGAGGGAGCATAACTGGGCAGACACGATATTGTCTAAAATCTTAGACATAAACTGTAGGTTTGAAATGGGTCTGTAATTTGATTGTTCATTTGGATCAGAATTAGGTTTCTTAATGAGGGGCTAAATAACTGACAACTTGAGGGGTTTAGGGATGTGACCTAAAGAGATCGAGGAGTTAATAATAATGAGAAGAGGCTCACCAGCTGTAAGCAACTTCTTTCTGTAGTTTAGTTGGAATGAGATCTAACAGATATGTTGTTGATTTGGCTTTGGTGATAAGATCATGCAGCTCTTCATGTCCTATACTTGTAATTGTGGATATTTAGGTGGTTAATTTAGCCATTTACAATTTAGTGCCTGTCTGTAGCTGTATTGTACATAGTGTATTTACACTCAATTCTAAAAATGTCTAATTTAGTTTTCTCCATTTTCTTTTTAGATTACGGGCTGCCCTCTAGAGGGTATGAGTAGGACTATTATACCAGGGTTCAGGTGTTTTTTCTCTAACCTTTTTTAAGCGGATAGGGGAAACAGCGCCTAATGCTAGAAAGGATAATGCCTATGTTGTTAGCCATTTTGTCAAGATCATTAGCATTTAGGTGTTTAGTAAGATGTTGAGACAGATCAGGCATCTTACTAATAAGTCTTGCCTTAGTGGTCAGAAAATTGTCCTACCGATTCAATAACATGGCGAGACACGTCTAATCTGCTCTACAAGTAGTGTGTACAGTATGAGGTAATGGTCTCTGATATCATGACTCTGAGGTAAAATAGTTATATCAGTGATGTCTGCTCTGTGGGATATTATTAAGTCTAGTGTGTGATTAAAACAATGGGTTGGTCTGGTGATGTTTTGTTTAACCACAAAGGAGTTTAGTAAATCCACAAATTATATTCCTAGGGCATCATTTGCATCCTGTATGTGGATATCAAAATCTTCTACAAGCAGCACTTTATCGTACGCTAAATTCTAACACACTATATAGTTATAGTGCAATATATAGGGTGTTAGCATTTTGTAGTGGTGTCAAATTGTGAACAGCTTCATTACTTACAGACGTTCACTCATTTGTACCGACAATGTACTCTGACAGGAGATAGGGAGTGCATTCAGACACAGCACTGCTCTTATTAACACTGGTTATGGCCTTTATCTGGAATCTATGAAGAGGAGGCTACCACCCCCTTACATTTACTGATATAGAATCTTGCAGGCACCCTTTTCCAAGGCGACTTACATTTATCTCATTTTTATATATCTGAGAACTTGAATGTTTTTCTCAGGGACCCAGAAGGAGTTATTTCTCGTACATTGGCGTTTGCATCATACAAGACTTGTTATGATCCTGTCACATGAATTTGATGTAAACACACTGAAGAAGAAACTACACTCTAAGGAGCTATTGTAAGTTTTACACCTGCATGACTGATAGCATCCTGACAGAAAACATCACAGCCTGTTATGGGAACAGCACCAAGTATGCTCTCCAGAGGGTGTGTGATGAGCTGTGAATTAAATGTTCCTGACCTGCAGTCTTTCTACAGCAAGCAGTACAAGACCACAGGCAGGAACATATTGAAGCACCTAAACTATCTGAATATTGTACTCTTCCCTCTGTTGCAGTTAGGGAGGCACTTCAGCTTCCTGAAGGCCAGTAGACAGAGAGAATGAGGAGGAGCTGCTTCCACAAGCCATTCTGACCTTCAACCAAGTCAAGTCAAGAGTCAAGAAGCTTTTATTGTCATTTCAACCATATGATGCAGTACACAGTGAAATAAAACAATGTTCCTCCAGAACCCAGGTGCTACATAAAACAACATAAAACAGCAATCACAGGAACAGAAAAACACAGGGCTAAGAACTAGTGGAAAGATCCTCAAAACATAAAGTGCATGTGTGCAACCGGTGCAAACAGTGCAAAAGACAACACAAGACAGTGCCAGACAACACATGACAGTGCAGGAAAATACCAGTTGTCCAAAACCAGGACAGCACATTAGACTAAATCTCCTAGAGTGGACACAACATCCACTACCTCAGCCTGATTTTGAACAAATTACAATGTATTTTCCTTATATTGCACACACTCTGCCATTTATTCCAAAAACAATAACACTCATAGTGTCTCTGACACTGATCTGTATATTCCTTATGTTATATTTTAATATGTAATATGTTACTTCTTTCTTACTTGTATCAAACTAAGATTTGATTCTATTTCTTTCTATTTTTTTCACAGACAGTCAAAAAACAGCTTTTCACTTTGACATCACGATGTGTATAATTTTGTATGTTCCAATTAAATTGTAATATGAATGGGACGTGGGAGGAAACCAGAGAACCCTATGTATTTTTCTACAAATGAATATTCGATTATCTTATTTCTTGAAGTCTGAATTAGTAATGCACTTTTTTGACCTAACAGCAGGGGGCATAAACCGCCATGATTAAATCTCTAAGCATAATCTATGCTTAAAGAACGAGACAGAATGCATTTATTTAGTTGATTCACAGCTACCATGTATGGCACTATAACTTTATTTAAAACCTTAGCTTTCTCACTGTCACACAATTTGATTTAATCCTGCTGCAGCTGCTCTGACTCATCTCTCTCCAATTGTCTGCATGGACACATTCGGACACTAAGCATGCACCCAGCACATTCACTTTATAAGGCTATTTGATCAACAGCATTCATCACAGGAATTTACTTTCTCAGCTGTGTTGCATAAACTGGAGCCTGGGGAAGCGCTCCATAACAAACACAGAGTGTTGAGCCACTTAGTTTATATGTCTTGGCTGCAGTGTTGACACTCCGGAGTCACTTTGGTCACAGTAATGAAGGCCTACATCTGCCAAAGAGATTGGTTAACACTAACATTTAATAATTTTGTTTTTCCCCAAAAGATCTTTTTTTTCTATATCCTGTGGCTCTGACCCCCTAACCCGACTCCCATTCAGACAGCTTTCACATAACAGTGTGAGCAACCTCAGAGACAACACACACCTGTACAACTCTCAGAGTCTTTACACTCATTTATTCCACTTCCACTTCCTGGAATGACTAGAAAAACATGGAAAATTGCTGTCTAGTGTCAAAACATGCCGGAAAAGTGCATTCTATTCTTTTCAATGTAAGACCTACCATGAAAAGTTATTTCATTAGTGTGAACAGTTGCAACTTAATATTTCACAGCTATAACAGTAAAAAGCCAAAGGTCATCACCTGGCAAACTGATGTCAGGATGTTCACTCACCGAAGAATTTCAGTGAACTGAAAGCAATTGAAAAAATAGCAATTAAAATTTGGGGAAAAAAACATATTTTATCGATTAATTATCTAATTGTTTTTTTATTCTTTTTGCTTCTATAGTAGATATAATAAAAAAAAGAAGAATGCCTATTTGTTCTCCCTGCATCCTATTTCAAGCTAATTTAAAGCTTAAAGTTAACTTTTTTTGGTTAATTAGTCCAATTAGTCAACAATTACATATTGTTTTCTAAATAGCAATGAAATAGTATTTAATATGAATAGCAATGAATAGTATTTTTTATTCCACTGCATTTTATGCAGCTGATCGATAGCAATTCTTCTAACTTGCAACCATGTCCATACTCATTCTAAAAAACAAACGCAAGTTTTTAGAACATAAAGTTAATCTGTGGGCTTTCCCCTCGCTTTTTTGAGACAACGCTTTTCATAAATCACTAAAATTTATATTATAATTGTAAGAATTGCACAGCATACAGAATGTTCTGTGGTGAAAGAAACCCTGAATAGGTCACTTTTTCCATCCTATGACAGATGTTTTTATAACTGCTTGACTAGGGGTTTGTGGGGTCTTCCCTCCCAAAATACTTAAAAATAAAGTACACAACCAAGCATCCTTGTTGACCATCATTTGGTAAGCCATGCTACAATTGTGTAAGGAAACATTATGTTGAAAGATTTGTGGATGACATGCTGAACTTTCCTCTAGTCCTTTTTTTTAGCCCAAGCAAAAGTGAACATTATGTTGAACAATAATGGCATTTTGGGTCATTTGGTTGTGATGGGACAGAGTGTCTAAAATGCATTCACTTGACAGATATATTGCTCTTTCGTTTCTTTAATAGAAGTCTGAGAAGTGACATAATGCTGTTGGGCAGTAGCTCATGGCATTGGAATGTATCTGTTGGCCACAAAAATGTTCCTTCTGCCCCCAACCCAGAGGGGAAGACCATTATCATCACAGGGGCCTCATCTCTCACATTCCCCCTGTCTGTGGTAGAGGTTTTTGGATAAGTCACTGTAATTGTAATTCATACGTTCATGCTTATTTCCACTTTTTGTATGAACGCTTTATTTAGCGCAATAAACGTATTAAGTAAAGTGTAAAAGTGTTTGATATGAATCTGGTATAACCTGGTTGTGATGAGGATATGTGGATGATTTTATTATTGGCAGAATTTTTTTCCACATTTATGAATATGCATCTGAAGTATAAGATTTTTAAGTGTGCACCTATCAAATAAAATAAGTTCAAACATGAATAAAAGCTTTCTCTGGGTCCACTATGACTACATTTTACCTTAGAATATTATTATTTAAATGGCATAAATGTGACAATATCTGTACAGCATGAAAAGTTTACATTTTAGTTGCATCCCACAACAATTACTCAGCTTTCATCCTGAAACACAGTCCCCAGTATAAAATTAAAGTTGCATGATCAACATTTTATTATCATAAGTCTTTATTAAAGTTACTTTCAGTATTTTATGATATTGCATACATATAGTGGAACCTCAATACCCGCGACCTCGATATTTCACAACTTTTCATTTGGAACCGGACTTAGAGTAACTTGCAAAAAATCTGATAGTTTGCGAGAAGCTGCAAGTGGCTCGAAAGTTCAGATTAACATTTCAAAACAGAGTTTGCACTAATTATTTGCATACAAATTACTGAAAAACTATTTTATTATTGTATTATTTATTTAAAGTAGTAAATAAAACATTTTGACAAGTAATTCACATTTTTTGTTGAGTTTACAGTACAGTACATGTACAATTCTCCTTGAAAAAGGAACCATCAAGAGAGTCAAATGTGGTATGCTTTAAAGAGCAAAATTCAGTAACTGTACTAAATATATCATATGAAATGTTTAAACTGAGAAAATTAACTGTTTTAAGTGGAGAAAAAAAAATCTTATAATATTAAATTGAATGGCCTGCAATGTGTCTCAAAAAGCTGGGACAGGGCAGTTTGCAAATAATTAGGCAAATTAACAACAGGTCAATCACATCAATGATCAGAAAAAAAACATCTTAGAGAGGTAAAGTCTCTCAGAAGTAAAGATGGGCAGAGGTTTACCAAGTTGCGAAAAGCTGTGTCAAGACATTAAATCTCTCTTTATCTGTAGTACACAACATCATCAAAAGATTCAAAGAATCTGCAGAAATCTGTTTGAACAAAGGACAAGGCAGAAAATCAATATTGTAAGTTCATGATTTTCAGAAACTCAGGTGGCACTGCATTTATAACAGTCATGATTCTGTAATGGAAGTCACTGCACAGGCTCAGAAACACCTCCAGAACAATATATGTGATCATAGTTTGCCATGTCATCCACAAATGTAGGTCAAAGTGCTATCATGCAAATAAGAAGTCATATTTGAGCATAATCCAGAAATGCCGTCGTCTTCTCAAGGACAAAACTCATTTGTTCTGTGGCCAGATGAATCAACATTTGAAAAGCTTCATGGAAACCATTAAAACCTCATTCAGACTAAAGAATAAAAGGACCATCTGGTGTGTTATCAACACTTCACTTCAAAAGCCTGCATCTCTGATGGTATACGGTTGCATTAGTGCTTATAGAATGGACATCATGCACCTCTGGAAATACACAATCAATGCTGAAAGGTATATACAGGTTTTAGAGCCACATATGCTTCCACCAAGATTACATCTTTTTCGAGGAAAGGCCTATGATATTTTAGCAAGACAATAATAAAGTGCATACTGGAACTGCATGGCGTCACAGAGGAAGAGACCAAGTGCTGATTGGGCCTGTCTGCAATCCAGAACCTTTACAAACTGAAAACAATTTGGTGGATCATTAAAAAGAAGATCAGGTTTGAGCAGCTAGAATTTTGTATCAAACACGAATGGGACAACTTTCCTCTCAAGCAAACTGGTGTTCCCAGAGATATACAGACTGTTCCCAGACATGTAGGGGATGCTACATAGTCTTAAGCAGCACCTATACATGTCCTAAATGTTTTGTGACATAAATTGTAAATTGTAAATTGTACATTTTCTCAGTTTAAATATTTGATATGGTTTCTATGTTATATTGTGAAAAGAATTTGTGTTTTTGAGGCTTGCAATTAAAAGAAATTGTGTGTTCACATTTTACACACCTCTCCAACTTTTTTGGATTTTGGGTAATACAAATTAAAATACTACTACTACTATTATTATTATTATTACTGTTATTATTATTATTATTATTATTATTATGAAGAAGAAGAAGAAGAAGAAGAAGAAACATTGTTGGTGAAATTAGTTGAATGTTTTGAATGGAGAAATTTGTGTGGAAAAATGGGGGGCAGAAAAGTATTTAGTCAGCCACCAATTGTGCAAGTTCTCCCACTTAAAAAGATGAGAGAGGCCTGTAATTTTTATCATTCTTCTTTAAGAGGCTCCTCTGTCCTTAATGGCACCTGTTTAAACTCGTTATTAGTATAAAAGACACTTTTATACTCCACAACCTCAAACAGTCACACTCCAAACTCCACTATGGCCAAGACTAAAGAGATGTCAAAGGACACCAGAAACAAAAATGTAGACCTGCACCAGGCTAGTAAGACTGAATCTGCAATAGGTAAGCAGCTTGGTGTGAAGAAATCAACTGTGGGAGCAATTATTAGAAAATGGAAGACATACAAGACCACTGATAATCTCCCTCAAACTGGGGCTTCATGCAAGATCTCACCCCGTGGGGTCAAAATGTTCACAACAGTGAGCAAAAATCTCAGAAGCACACGGGGGGACCTAGTGAATGACCTGCAGAGAGCT
>MU598598.1:10816690-10824190 GCA_024362625.1 Silurus asotus
CCTAACCCTAACCCTAACCCCCTAACCCTAACCCTAACCCTACCCCTAACCCTAACCCTAACCCCTAATCCTAACCCTAACCCTAACCCTCTAACCCTGACCCTGACTCTGACCCTGACCCTGACCCTAAACCCCTAACCCTAACCCTAACCCTAACCCTACCCTAACCCTAACCCTCAAACCCAAACCCAACCCACCCTAACCCTAACCCCCTAACCCTAACCCTAACCCTACCCCTAACCCTAACCCTAACCCCTAATCCTAACCCTAACCCTAACCCTCTAACCCTGACCCTGACTCTGACCCTGACCCTGACCCTAAACCCCTAACCCTAACCCTAACCCTAACCCTACCCTAACCCTAACCCTAAACCCTAACCCTAACCCTCTAACCCTCTAACCCTAACTCTAACCCTAACCCACCCTAACCCAAACCCTAACCCCTAACCCTAACCCTACCCCTAACCCTAAACCCCTAACCCTGACCCTAACCCTAAACCCTAAACCCTAACACTAAACCCTAACCCTAACACCTAACCCTAACCCTCCCCAAATCCCTAACCCCAACACCAAACCCTAAACCCAACCCTAACCCTAAGCCCCACTCGGATTTTGGCATGGTGCCTGGAGCTGCGGCTATTTCCCCTAACCTAACCCAGCCCGTGCCACACCGAGTTGCTGCGCCTACACCCACTCCTGCATAGTTCCTGAAGAGTAAAGCCAGTTTTGGAAAAAGGAAAAGAAATTGCTGCGCAGAAACAAAAGGAAAAAGAGAAAAAGAAAAATACTTAGAAAGAAAGCTGTGAGGCCAAGTGCTAAATAGAAGAGGCCTAATTACTTGGAAAACAGAGCAGCTTGAAGGAAGTTTAAAAGCCAGAATGGAGAAAAGTAAAGCCAGTTTGAAAACTGGAAAGAAAATGATGAGGAAAAGTAAAGCCAGTTTGGAAAAAGGAAAAGAAAATGGGGAGTCTAAGCCTGATGATGGACCGAGTAAAACTAGAAAACAAACAACAATGACTCATAAAACTGTATAACTTACCTGATGAGAGAGTTTGGAACAGCACTGAGTATGGGGGTGCCAATGTTTTTGAGCAGTGCTGTCTGGGGGTGCCAATAGTTCTAATGTCATGGCATGAGTGGCCATTATTAGAAAAATTATCTCTAAAAAAATGGAATGTTCAATGTGCACTGAGTTTGGGGGTGCCATTTTAACCAGTGCCATTTGGGGGTGCCATCGGATCAATTTTAAACAAAATAAGGAAAGAGAAAAAGAAAAATCTGAGAAAGGAAGCTAATGGGCTAAGCGCTATATAGCAAAGACCCAATCATTTGGAACACAGAGCATCTCATGGAGGGGGATTGAAGCCAACATGGAAAAATGTAAAGCCAGTTTTGAAAATGGAATAAGGAACTGAACAAAAGAAGAAAAGAGAAGAAGAATAAAACTGAGAAAGGAAGCTAGTGGGCAAAGCGCTCAATAGCAAAGACCCAATCACTTGGAGAATGGAGCATCTCGTGTGAAAAGATTAAAGCCAACAGGGGAAAATATAAAGCCAGTTTGTAAAATGGAAAGAGGAACTGAACAAAAGAAGGAAAGAGAAGAAAAAAAAAAATGAGCCCCTAACCCTAACCCTCAATTTACCAATGTATGGCCAAAAAAATATAATGGAAAACACATGAAAAAACGCCAATAATCAAAATGACCCTTAACCTTAAACTGTACTGAGCAATCAATTGGAATGAACAATAATGCAACACAATTTAACAATTAATAAATGAAACAATTGTGATGCATAAATTCGATAATTTCTTTTCTTTTGAATACCAGTCTCTCGATTCAACAGTTCTTCCTTACCGGAGTGATGTTAGAGGAACAGTTCAGGCCTTCAGTTCTGCTGACCAGAGAGAATAGTCCACAAACCAGTGAGGAAAAACAACCGAAGAGTTCGATGTCAGGTCAATCTGTCGTCCTGCACAATTTTTTTTCCTTTTTTCTTTTTTTTCCTTTTTTCCAATCCAGAAAAACAAGGCAGTAAATACACTGAAGTCCCCAGATATCCCCGTTTTAATCCAGGTCTGTTGGGCGGCTCACGATCGTGTTCCATGTGGTAACAACTTATTCCGTGTCGTTCCCAAATCCATCAAAATTCTCAAGACCTCCCCAGCAAAACCAATTAAATTAAAAAAAACATTAATTTCAAACTAAACCAATATTTCACTACAATTTCCTTCCAGTTTTTTTCAATTATCAACCACGTTGTTCTCTTTTTGTTAGTTTTTTTTCCGAAATCTCCAACAATCCCTTGTATTCTTCTTTTCTCTTCTCCTCTTCTTTTCTTAATCGCGCTGTGTCTCAGTCATTCCTCGGTAATGAGTCATCACACCTGATTGGTCAAAATCTCACACTCTCTTAAAGGAGACACAGCACTCAATAACAACCAAATACATTTCTTACTTTCAGAACATGAAAAAAAATACATATTTATTCAATTATAAATGTTTTTTCCCGAATTTAATAATTAATTTTCCCATTCCTTTATATTAAGTAGCCCTTACTGATCTACTATTCATTTATTTATCAATTACTCTGGGTTACATAGCTACATAGGACTCTACGGTTAGTGTTAGGGTTAAATGATCATCCTTTGCTCTGAAATTAATACCTGGCAACCCACTGACATCCTGCTGCACATGAGTGAGTAAAACCCTGAGTGTTTCTGAAGACACGTCACACATTAAATTAGCATTTTATGTGACTTACACCCATACAATGTATCTTGTGATCGAGGTGAGAAATCCGAATCTGTTTACAGAATCAAATCCTTTTGAATCACTCAGTGAACGGATCCGAGTCTCACGAGTCACTTGAGTCATTTGGGATTCAGCCTGCTTTTGCCATGGAACTCCACTAGAGGGCACTTACTGAATCCTTAGAATTCACAGAGTCCGTGTACTAATTAATCAGACACACACACACACACACACTTTCTCTTTACACTACGAGTCCATCAGATTCACTGAATCCTGTACAGTAGATCAGCCAGGTCACAGATAGGACCTGGAAAACCGAGTCTCTGTGTTTCTTGAGCAAATCAGTAAACTACTTGTTGCTACAGTTACTTGCTAACAACAACTTGGTACAACTAAATAGTGTAATTTACAATTGGTATTTATATATGTTGCGGTTGTTGTTCTTATTAGTAGCAAGATAAGCAAGGACTCAAGTGACCCGAGTAAATTAAGTAACATTTTCATGAATCCTGAGTCATTTAAAGTATCGTTTCATTAATATGGATGAATTCAGATTCACTCATCTCTATCTAGTAGTGATGGGAAGATCAGATCATTTTAGGGTCCCTGTTCCTTCTGGTCATTCGTCCCCATAAAAAGGGTTTAGGGCTGATCCTTGATGCAGTCCAACCTCCAACTTTAACCAGTCTGTCGTTCCTACTGCACTCTTCACTGCTGTCACACTGTCCTCATACATGTCCTGCACCACCCTCACATACTTCTCTGACACACCAGACTTCCTCATATAATACCACAACTCCTCTCTCCACCCTGTCGTACACTTTCTCTAAATCCACAAACACACAATGCAGCTCCTTCTGACCTTCTCTATACTTCTCCATCAACATTCTCAAAGCAAATAATGCATATGTGGTGCTCTTCCTCGGCTTGAAACCATACTTTTGCTCACAGATGGTCACCTCTTCTCTCAGCCTGGCTTCCACTACTCTTTCCCAGAACTTCATGGTGTGACTGATCAACTTAATTCCCCTGTAGTTACTGCAGGTCTACACATCGCCCTTATTCTTAAAGATCAGTGCCAGCACACTCCTTCTCCATTCCTCAGGCATCTTCTCACCTTCCAAAATCCTGTTAAACAATCTGGTTAAAAACTCCACTGCATCTCTCCTAAACATCTCCACGCTTCTACCGGTATGACATCTGGTCCAACCAACTTTCCACTCTTCATCCTCTTAATCACTGCTCTCACTTCCTCCTTACTAATTCTATCTACATCCTGCTTCACCAACTCCACATCATCCAACCTTCTCTCTCTCTAATTTTCCTAGTTCATCAATTGTTCAAAATACTCCCTCCATCTTCTCAACACACTCTCCTCACTAGTCAACACATTTCCATCTTCATCCTTTACTGCTCTAACTTGCAGTACATCCTTCCCAGCTCGGTTCCTCTGCCTGGACAATCGCTACAAATCCTTTTCTCCTTCCTTACTGTCCAACTTCTCCTACAGCTCCTCATATGACTTTTCCTTGGCTTTCAAAACATCCCTCTTATCCTGCTGTCGCATCTCCTTGTTCTCCTGCCTACTTTTCTCATCGCCCTGTCAATCCCACTTCTGTTTTGTTAACCTCTTTCCCCTTATGCTCTCCAGCACTTCCTCATTCCACCACATCTCTTTGTCTTTCTTTCTATTTCCAGAAGTCACACCAAGTACTTTTCTATCTGTCTCCCTCATCACTCCTGCAGTAGTTCCACAATCATCCAGCACCTCTTCTCCACCACCGAGCTCCTGTCTGTTCTCCTCCCTGAACCTCACACTACACTCTTCCTCCTTCAGTTTCCACCATCTTATTCTTCTTTCAGTCCTCACTCTCCTCCTCTTCTTCTTCACCTCCCAAACCATCCTACAGACGACCATCCGATGTTGTCTAGCTAAACTGTCCCCCACCAACACCTTACAGTCTCCAATCTCCTTCAGGTTGCATCTCCTACATAGAACATAGTCCACCTGTGTGCACCTTCCTCCACTCTTATACGTCACCCTGTGATCCTCCTTCTTCTTAAAATAAGTGTTCACCACTGCCATTTCCATCCTTTTATCAAAATCCACCACCATCTGCCCTTCCACATTCCTCTCCTTAAAACCATACCTACCATCACCTCCTCATCTCCTCTGTTCCCTTCACCTACATACCCATTAAAGTCTGCCCCAATCACCAATTGTTCTTTCCTACACCTTCTACAACTTCATCTAATTCACTCCAGAATCTTTTCTTCTCCTCCATCTCACAATCCACTTGTGGAGCATAATTTATCATCACCCCTTTAATTCCACCTTCACGTTCATTACCCTATCAGAAACTCTCTTCACCTCCACTACACTCTTACTGTACTCTTCCTTCAGAATCACCCCTACACTATTTCTCTTTCCATCCACACCATGATAGAACAGTATGCAATACATAGTAATGTACAATATAATGTGCAATGATTATGCATAGATAAACATGTCAGCAGTGTTGGGGGTAACGTGTTACCAGTAACGTGCGTTACGTAATAATATTACTTTTCTGGAGTAACGAGTAAAGTAGAGCATTAGGTTATAAATGTACACTTTAATATCTGAGTTACTTTTAAAAAAAATAATGCGAGTTACTTTTCAGTTAAATTATTTCGCATTAAAAAAAAATACTGAATTAAAAATGTAGTCACGTAGAATCGCGCAGTCACACGTGCGAGCCGCAGGAACAGAAGCTGGTCAGAAGTGGAGATGACAGGCAGAGCATTAGATCACTGTGATGGAAGTGTTCTTATTATTTTGTAATAGTGGAGAAAAAGAAGAAAGGAATAATGGTTAAGTGTAGATTATGTGTTGGTGAAAAGCTCCTTACAACTGAAAAAAATACCACTTCAAAAAAATAAAACATCTGCATATGCACTACAGATGTGTGTGTGTGTGTGTGTGTGTGTGTGTGTGTGTGTGTGTGTGTGTGTGTGTGTGTGTGTGTGTGTATAATGTTAAATATATGGAAATATAGAAAACTTTTGCCGACTTTTCACCACTGCAGATCCACTGACTGCTCAGAATAAAAGTTATCTGTGGGAGACACATGTACGATGCCATCACAGCGGAGAGAGCGAGAGAAAGAGAGAGAGAGAGAGAGAGAGAGAGAGAGAGAGAGAGAGAGAGAGAGAGAGAGAGAGAGATTGAGAAAGAGAGGGAGAGAGAGAGAGAGAGAGATTGAGAAAAAGAGAGAGAGAGAGAGAGAGAGATTGAGAAAGAGAGAGAGAGAGAGAGAGAGAGAGAGAAAGAGAAAGAGAGAGAGAGAGAAAGAGAGAGAGAGGGGAGGAGAGGGGGAAAGACAGAGAGAGAGAGAGAGAGAGAGAGAGAGAGAGAGAGAGAGAGAGAGAGAGTAAATTCACAGCTCATTTGCTTTTTGTGGGCTGATAAACGTGATAAAAGTGATAAAAAAATGATGAAGAATGATGTAGACGAGGACGAGGTCATATTTACAGAATTGCACGATGTTTTATGAGATGACAGCGAAAGGTATGTTTTCCCTCCACATCACCGGTGTGCAGCCCACACCCTCAACCTTATATACACAAACGATAGTTACATTCCTGACGGTGAGGCAGATTGAAAAGCAGTGCACAGAAGTGCGAAAGGAAAGTGTTCAGCCTTGTGCTCAAAATTTAGTGGATCATCTAATTGTTCTCTAAGAATTTATTAAGCATTTTAAATGTTTAAGTGTCTTTTGCTCTAATATAACTTATTTCCTATTGCAATTATCTATATTACACCTGTTACACCTGTAAGGCCTGAAAGAGATACAAGTAACGCAAAAGTAACGAAAAAGTAATATAACGCATTATTTTTCATAAAAAGTAACTAAGTAATGTAATTAGGTGAGGGAAGACATGCAGGTAGTTGGTGTGAAAGAGGCAGATGTAGAGAACAGAGCGGTATGGAGACGGATAATCCGCTGTGAAGACTCCTAATGGGAGACGCCAAAGGAAGATGTTTACTTTTTACATTTTTAAACCAAACTGTAGCCTTAAAAATAGACATTATTTATTCATTAAAATTGATTAATGTTTAAATTTAATGATTAGAAGCATAGGTCAGTTCAGAGCAGACATTTAAAGTTAAAATACATTGCATTAATAAATTAGTTATGAATAACAAGAATATTTGTAAATATTGATGTGTTTGTGATTAGCGTACTGTTGCTTTATTTTATAGAAAGTGTATTACATTACTAATTACATTTGTAGAGTTTATTAATTTTCATGATATCAAGTTCACTTGGACCAAATCTTTGTCCCAGTTTAATGTTCCAACTTCGTTTTGGCACAATGGTAGGATCTCCATCCTCAGAGTAGGCGAACCTGCAAACACAGAGAAATTCACCTTTACATTATATTTATTGTTTTCGCTGTAAACTGAAGACATTTGGTCTTAAGATCAAAAGAAAAATAATATTTGTGTCAGTTCAAATTTACATCTGGACATTAAACATAATACAATATGGAACCTTTTGTGGAACACCAGAGGACAAGGAAGGGCCACACAAAGGACCACATTACTTTGAAGGGGTCGAGGTGGTGTGTGTGACCGTTAGAAAAAAGCTCAGCCATTCCCATAAATCTTACTGCACTTTTACTGATAGGCTACGGTCACAGTTATCACTGTTATCACACTGTAGTACTTCACTGTTCATATATAATGTGTGTGTGCGTGTGCGTG
>MU598598.1:10829190-10879133 GCA_024362625.1 Silurus asotus
TTAGGAACCCCAGCGAGAAGTGCATTGCAATAATCAATGCGGGAAAACACAGAAGTATTAATAAGCCTTTCAGTTACAGAATGGGATAACATATGGCGAAGTCTAGCGATATTTCTGAGATGAAAAAATGAGTTCTTTACAGTATACTGAATGTGAGAGTCAAAAGATAGACTTCAGTCAAAGATGACTCCTAGATTTTTTAATTTGGTTTGTACCTCCAGAACAGAGCCGTCTACATTTAGGGATAATGAACCAACTTTGCGAAGCTGGTGAGGGGTGCCAATAAGCAAGACCTCTGTCTTATCACTATTGAGGCACAAGAAGTTTTGAGACATCCATGTTTTTATTTCAGCAATACAGTGTGTTAAAAAAAAAAAGGTCCAAATGTTGATTAGGTTTAGAGTGAATATAAATCTGAGTATCATCCGCATAAAAGTGATAATTTAGCCCAAGTGTTCTTAAAAGCAATCCAAGCGGATATATGTAAATGCTTAAAAGTAAGGGGCCGAAGATGGAACCCTGAGGAACACCCGTACAGACAAAACCAGTCACAGACGGGTATCTACTCATAGATACAAACTGTTGACGATCAGAGAGTTATGATCTAAACCAAGTTAAAACAGTCCCAGAAAATCCTTTGTCAACAAACAGTCATTAGCATCAATGTGTATATTAAAATCCCCTAAGATGAGGATGCTCTTAAATTTAAAACGCAGCAATGACAACAAGTCAGCAAATTCAGACATAAAAGAATCGTTAGCCTTAGTTGGTCGATAAACAGTAGCGATGGTGATTGCCATCGGAGCAGAAATACTTAACACAAGGCATTCAAAAGAAGAGAACTGTGGAATGCACACAGAGCTGATGTTAAATTGCTGATTGTGAACCACAATTATTCCCCCACCTCGACCAGTAAGTCGCGGTGGATCAAACAGTCCATACCCCACAGGAGTAAGCTGATTAAAGATTAATCCATCATTTTGATTATGCCATGTTTCTGTTAAGAACAACAAGTCAAGTTTTTGATCTGCGATGATGTCCGATAAAAGCAGGGCTTTATTGTTTACTGAGTGTGCATTAAACAGCGCAGCATTGATAGGGCTCTGTGATATGACCGAAGGTAACTTCAATCGAACGAACAAAGATACATTTTAGAGGACCACACCAGATTGCTGATATGCTCTTTTAGACCGACACCGACTCATAGGCACGCAGATGTTGTTAGAAAGGCAGTAGCTGCGTCCAGAGCTCCGATGTATTTACCGTCTTTGCCTCAACAGGCCAGAATTACAACATAGATCATAAGCATCTTTGTGTAACCTGTAGTTCTGTTTTAAGTTGTGCAACTGATGTGCGGTGTACCTTAAAATCATAATCCGTGTGGCTGGAACCGCGACAGATCCACAACAGCAACAGGATAGACTCCTTCGATGTAGCTCCAGGGACCACCAGAGAATGCAGACAGGTAAAAGCAATAATCCAGGAAGAGTGAAGAAGACCCATGACATTACTAAAATACGGTTTAAAATCAGCAGGTTAACTCCAACATCAACAGAGAAAACAAACAAACGGCGAAAGAGCGGCAGCCAAAACACGCCAGCGTACCCGATCAAACCGGAAACAGAAGTCCAGACATTCTACATAACACATTTTGCATAATTACTCAATGAACTATTTATTGAGTGAACTGTAAGACCCAGGGAAGTGCCATGCAACAAAATAATAAACCTTCTAATTTGAGAAGAGAAAGTCATCTGTTTAGTTGCCTGCTCACCCATTGTTGTGCGCCCTCTTCCCCTCCTGGGGAGATGATCGGGTCATGGAAAGGTGACTTAGAAGTTCCTGAAATTTAAGCTACTGTAATTGCATAATGTAATAATACATTTTGAGAATATTTGAATTTTTCCTTTATATGTTAGGTATCATTTTTAAAATCTCAGTGCGATTGGAAATATGTTCCAATCAACAAACACACAATGCAACTCCTTCTGACCTTCTCTATACTTCTCCATCAACATTCTCAAAGCAAATAATGTGTGTGTAGTGCTCTTCCTCTGCATTAAACCATACTGCTGCTCACAGATGGTCACCTCTTTTCTCAGCCTGGCTTCCACTACTCTTTCCCATAACTTCATGGTGTGACTGATCAACTTTATCAAGTCAAGAGGCTTTTATTGTCATTTCCACTTTACACAGTGGTACACGGTACACAGTAAAAACGAGACATTGTTCCCCTGGAATCCTGTTGCTACACTAAACAACAACATAGAGCTACAACACAACACAAGCTACATAAAGTGCATCGAGTGCAACCGAGTGCAAACAGTGCAGACAAAAAACCGTACAGACAGACAACACAAAACCAAGACAGCGCTGACCAGTAAACCTACTGTATTCCTTGATTATACAGTTTATTCCCCTGTAGTTACTGCAGGTCTGCACATCTCCCTTAATCTTAAAGATCGGTACCAGCACACTCCTTCTCCATTTCTCAGGCACCCTCTTACCTTCCAAAATCCTCTTCACCCCACTGAGCTCCTGTCTGACCTTTTCCCTGAACCTCACACTACAGTCTTCCTTCTTCAGTTTCCACCATCTTATTCTTCTTTTAGTCCTCACTCTGCTCATCTTCTTCACCTCCAAAACCATCCTACAGACCACCATCCGATGCTGTCTAGCTACACTGTCCCCTGCCAACACCTTACAGTCTCCAATCTCCTTCAGGTTGCATCTCCTACATAGAACATAGTCCACCTGTGTGCACCTTCCTCCACGCTTATACGTCACCCTGTGATCCTCCTTCTTCTTAAAATAAGTGTTCACCACTGCCATTTTCATCCTTTTAGCAAAATCTACCACCATCTGCCCTTCCACATTCCTCTCCTTAAAACCACACCTACCATCACCTCCTCATCACCTCTGATCCCTTCACCTACATGCCCATTAAAGTCTGCTGCAATCACCAATCTTTCGTTCCTAGGTTCACCTTCTACCACTTCAACTCACTCCATAATTTTTCCTTCTCCTCCATCTCACAACCCACTTGTGGAGCATAAACACTGATGACATTTATCATCACCCCTTCAACCTCCAGCTTCACGATCATCACCCTATCAGAAAACTCTCTTCACCTCCACTACACTCTTACTGTACTCTTCCTTCAGAATCCCCCTACACCATTTCTCTTTCCATCCACACCATGATAGAACAGTTTAAACACCTCCAATATTTCTGCTCTCACTCCCTTTCCACTTGGTCTCCTGAACACACAACATATCTACCTTTCTCCTCTCCATCATATCAGCTACCTCTCTCCCTTTACCCATCATAGTACCAACATTTAAAATACCAACCCAAACCTCCACTCTCATACACTTCTCCTTTCCCTGCTGTCTCTGTAGAAGTCTTCCTCCTCTCCTTCTCCTCCTTTGGCCAACAGTAGCCCAATGTCCACCGGTACCTTGTTGGTTAATGATTCCTGTGGTGGTTGTTGGTAACCCGGGCCTCGACCGATCCGCTATGAAATTCTCATTTGTGATCCCCATACTTGATGTGGCACATGTTTTACTCTGGATGCCCTTCCTAATGCAACCCTCCACATTTATCTGGGCTTGGGACTGGCACTAAAAGTGCATTGGCTTGTGCCTCCCTAATAGCTGGGTTGTCACCAATCTCCAATATTCAAGTTTTTCACAATTTTCTAATTTTCTACCTGTGAGCCAAAATCACCAAAACACAAAATCATATATGTGTGTGATGAATCTATATATCAGTTTTACTTGTTCTATTAAATTACTAAAATTAATCAATTTTAATATATTCTCATTTATTGAGATGCAGCTGTATACAAATGTTTCCTCACAGATATTCAAGTTCCGTAGTCCACTTGAATTTCCACAGTTCCCTGATTATCAGTCACCAAAAAAACAAAAAATGGAAAGAAATTATGAGAATATCAGTTCGTAAAACGGCTAATTAGAGTGCGATGTCTGGACGTAGGGTGCGTTAAATAGACTAAAGATCATGTAGTTTAAGTGTGTAGGTTTAAAAATACCCTCAGTATTAAAAAACATTCCACAGATAAACTGTCTCAAAAATGATCAAACTGAGACGAATCGGACCGAGATGTCACTTGGATGGCAGAGCAGCAACCGCATTATACAGCCACCTCACGTGCGGGGAAACTCAATTGAACCTGAACCGTCCTGTTGAAGAAGTGCAAAATGCAGCATAAAGACATGCAACAAGTATCATTATGACAAAAATCAAGTGGGGTTTTGACTTTAAGCATACTCACAGCTTAATAATATGTTACTGCAACCTTCTAACAGCCAACACATACCACAAGAACAAAACTGGAAAAAACTCTTTTTCACTACAAAACGTGGGTCACTGCCTCACTTACACTTAGTACTGTTTCCTTGATTCCACATTTGAACTTATCGTAGATAATCTTCTTATCAGAAGATAATCTTCTGTTGAAGCAACTTTATCGAACGAGCTTCTCAATCAGGACACTGCAATCACTTCTGTGTGTGAGACACTCATACAACACACACTTCTTCTCTATCTCTAAATATTTGGTTTTACTTCTATCTAAAATGATTTACTTTCATTTTGTTTGCCCAATATATATATATATAAATGGTTCTTCTACTTTGTGACATGATCTGTGTTTCATTCTTGTGTGTTGAAGAGGATGCTGTGCTGACGGTTGATGCAGTATTTAGGTTATATTTTGATTTGTATTTTAGGAAATAAAACCTCAAATCAATGTTTTTGGCTTTTTTACTAATGTGTGTCTTGTTGTTGAGGCCTCATGCATCTTTGATCCGACGTTTAATACGAGTCAAATACTTAAGTATTGTTCAAATCAGATACTCAAACACTTTTACTCGTCAGATTGGAATTGGTGACTTTTAACTTAATGAAGTAAATTTTGCAGAAAGGGATATATAATTTTACTCGAGTAGGATTTTCAGCTACTTCTTACACCTCAGCTTCAGATTGTGTGGAATCTTCTGTATACGCCTCTTTTTAAGTCATTTCAAAGGTTTTGGATGGGATTGAGGTCTGGGCTCTCTCCAGACCATTCTAGGACTTTTATTCTCCTTTTCTGAAGCCATGTCTTTGTTGATGTTGATGTGAGATTTGGTTCATTGTCGTGTAAATGTGAAATTCTCATCATTTTTTTTAGTTTAAAGAGGACAGAAAGTTTCATGCCAAAATATCTTGGTATTTGGAGCTTTTTAATTTCCATCTATCTTCAATAAACATATAAGGAACAAACGTTTTAGGCACCATGTTAAACTTAGAACCTCTTTATCTCTGTAAAGAAGTTTAACATGGTGCCTATAAATCTGTTTGGGACAAAAATATATTTTAGAATTATAACCAAAAAGTTCAACCTTTTAAATTCAAGTTTAATTTTCCCACATGGAAACATCTAACATGAACAGAACACACAGAACACATTCATTTACATTTAAATGTTAGTTTACTCTGTTCTGTTTACTGTTTTCAGAATGCACTTGAATAGCACATTTATATGATGGAAAGTTCTGGATGTAATGAGGGATAATTACACTTTTCTAGTTTAGTAATTTATAGTTTACAAATGTACAGCATCACATTCTGAATTGTATTGAATCTGTTGAATAAACGTCACATTTTAACAAATCACTTCTGTGTACACAGTCAGACTCGTCTCCCAGACAAGCATCCAGTGTTTTCCTGAGGCACAATGTGTAGTTAGAACATGTGTGAGACATTTATCCATAATCCCCCTGTGTTTCACTGTAAATATGCTTTAAAGCAGGTGAATGAATCAGCCTTTAATTATACACAGGTTCCAGACTTCATACAGCTCATGACAAGAATCAGATATATAAATGATGGCTTTCACACTGAAAGGTACAAATTATAATAATTTTCTTGTTTTCACAACATAAATTCTTTGAAAACTGGACATAAAAGTTTTTTTGTCCACGTGCCATTTATTGATATTACATGATGTTGCCTGTAGAACATGCTGTTCTGCCGAATACACAGAAAAACGTATTACTAATCACAGGGAAACAATGTTTTGTCAAAGCTTTTGTAATTTTTTTCAAAGCTGAAACATTTATTTATTTAGTGGAGTCTTTAGTCAGTAGGTGTTTGTGAGGTAAAGGTGCAGATCTGGAGGGATCATGGATATGGAGTGTTTGGTGAACTGGGATATTTGGATGCTGTCGTCTCCTCACTCTCACACGTTCACTCAGGTTTGTTGATGGTGGTGTGGTGGGTCGTCTCTTATCCCAGAGATCCTCATGTCTGTGTTTCCTTCTGCCCCCCCCCCCCCCCCAACACTGTGACCAAAGGAGTAATGATTTAAAAAAAAATGACACTTTTAGCACACACTTTTTTGTGTGTATCTTTTATTATTATATGTGTGTGTGTGTGTGTGTGTGTGTCACACAGCCATGTTGTCGAGTTGTGGGCGGTCTGTAAACACCACTCGTCTGTGATTGGCTGCTCTCTCCAGCTCCAGCACAGTGATGTTGTTAATTGTGGAGTCGCTGATTAATGAGGCAGGAACATACAACGTGTGCTGAGGACCACGTTGGGACCAAAACCGGCCCACATTAAATCCATTAATAAACACCTGACCCTGAAAACAAACACAACCAGGAAATAAAATGAAGATGATGTGAAGCTTTATTGTCACTGATGCTGTCTTTTATTTTTTACTTCAGATCAGGAATGTCTGTATTTTGATTTATCTTCTTGGTGTAAAGAATTAAACACAAACTAACGCTTTACTCAGTGTGAACATTCTGTTACCTGCTCATATTAACTTCATCAGTGGCGGGCCGTGCGTTTGGTACCTGAGCCTTCAGTGAGGACTTATTAGACTTATTGTCTTGCACTGTCCTGTGTTGTCTTTTGCACTGTTTGCACCAGGTTGCACACATGCACTTACTACTATTACTTACTAGTTCTCGGCCCTGTGTTTTCCGTTTCTGTGATTGTTGTTTTATGTTGTTTTATGTTGCACCTGGGTTCAGGAGGAACGTTGTTTCATTTCACTGTGTACTGCATCAGCTAGATATCGTTGAAATAACAATAAAAGCCTCTTGACTTGATCCCGTCGCAATTATAGAAACCAATAATACAATACAAAAACAACACGTGGCATTACAGAGAGACGTTTCACATCTGGAGATGAAAACCATTTTACTAAAACAACAAACCCAGTTACACTCCAAACCTCCACACTACAACCACAACTGTGCACCTACAACATCCGGAGCAGCTCACAATCAATATTTATCTAATAACATTACAAAAACAATAAAATGTAACTAAAATACAACCTACACCAGAGATACAGACTCAATGTGCAGCGCCCCCCAGAGGCTGTAATCCAGTGGTACCGCTCGTATTCACTGATCTGGAAATGGAGAACAAACCCTTTCCCGGGCTGAGACACGCTAGCGAGCTTCAGGGTTGGTGACCTCCTCACCATGTATAAATTAATTTCTCTTCCTCTGTAGGTATAAAAAAGTGTAACTCAGATGTATGAACGTGTGCAGAGCTACACACAGTGAGCTGCTCTGTGAGGAGAATCTGAAATCTGATTGGATAAAGAAACAGAGCTGTTGGTAATATTCTCTAAGGTAAAAGTCCAGCAGTACAAATTCTGAAGGCTCTGAGCAGATTAGATTCACATGGCAGCAGAGACTGAAAATCCACATCCACGTACTGAAGCAGTGCAGCCGAGAGAAACACTCCAACATGAAGAGAAGAAACTGATGGAATAAATTAATACAATTTCATCAAACAAATATTAAAATTGATGTTGTAAATGTAGGCCAGTGTTTCTGATAGTGTTTAGTCCTGCACAGAAGGCTTAGCTGACCCTGACTGCCCGCCACTGAACTTTATACACCTAATAGATAAATATATTCACTACATAACTCACCAGCAGCACTAACTATCTCTGCAATGTTCCTCCAAGTTTTAGTTTTCATCCTAACATCTCTCTATGCTTGTGAGGTTTCGAGGATTCGAGGATTTAACATACCTTGGTCCAGCCGCTGAGTTTGATGAAGGTGTCTCTGGAGACTCCATTGGGTTTTAAAGTGCCAGAATAAAAACTAGGTCCAGTATCTCCTTCCACTTTCCCATCTGACCTCCATCCTGACTGTGGCCATCCGCGCGCTATCACTCCATCAATATCCAACGGAAAAATCAGCCAGTCAGAGAGGACATCGTTACCCAGGATCAGATTTCCCAGAATGCCCTGTTTGAAGTGTGTACACAGTAACACTCACTCCAGTTTCACTTTATCTCAAATCCTCAGAGCTTAAGACCTTCATCTAACCTTAAGCATTTAACATGTGTTCCAAACACTGAGACGTGTTAAAGTTCTCACCTTGTAGTCATTGATTTTGGGGCCAAAGTTCACTCTGCCCATATTCTCCACTAACAGGTCCAACAGATCTCCCTTACGCCCAGTCACATTTATCACCAGCGTCATGTCTCTCTCCATCACACCCAGATACACCTAAACACACACACACACACACACACACACACACACACACATTAACAGTTTAAACTCAATTCATTTGATTACAGTAAACTCACTTCCACACACTGAGCAGGACCTGCTGCGTTACTCTTCATAGGGACTTTAAAGAAACTGATGAACAAGATTCTGTATTTAGATCTTGAAGGTTTCAGGAGAATGAGATCCATTACACTATAGAAATACCATGATACCATGGTATCTGGGTTTGCGTCAAAGGTTGAGGGTTTAGGCCCCAGTATCGCCAAGCTGCCACTCTTGGGCCCTTGAGCAAGACCCTTAACCCTCTGTGCTCCAAAGTCACTGTATCATGGCTGCTGACGCTGCACTCTGACCCCAGCTTCTGAACAAACTGGGAGAAAAGAATTTCACTGAGCTGTGATGTATTAGTGACAAATAAAGGTTCTTGGGTACGAGTTTATAGAGTGTTGGTTCAAGTGATGGCACACAGGGAGCATGTGATCCAGGTCACAGTGGAAGTCCAGTAGTGAGAAGAGGAAGATAAGGTAGCTTTGGTGGTCAGAGGCATGCCTTCTGATTGGAGTACCATGTGTACAGATATATTAGATGTTGTGATGGTACTCAGACCTCATCTTTTAATGCATCTCTCCTCATAACATTCCTGGATGAGCAACAAAAATCTGTAGAGCTGATATAGAGTCAGTGTGTGGAATAACATCCCATTTCACCTTCTCCACCCACCTTGTACTTAGCCATGCATACAGTGACCTCACAGCAGATCAGATGCAGGCCTGGAGATCTTGGGGTAAGAATGAGAAGATGAGAACATGGGACAGGGAAGTGTTTTACAGAACACCGGGAGAGAAACACTGCAGCAGGAGACTCTTCTTTATTTTTGTAAGAAACACTGTTGTGATCTGACTATTGCATTTCTATTCAGATTTTTTCTGATTTCTGTGTGTGTGTGTGTGTGTGTGTGTGTGTGTGTGTGTGTGTGTGTGAGTGAAATCTAAAACATTCCTATGGTATTTTTATGACAGGTTTAAACAGTGATTCTGTAAGTACGAGGTTTTGATATAAAGATGTGAACAGTTTTGTAAGTGATGTACAGTCTGTTACAAGTGATGACTGCTGTGAGGTTAGAAAAATGACATTGCATTACATTACATTACACATTCTCCCCCACACACACACACACACACACTCACCCCGTTGACAGAGACGTAGGCGCGGTCGTGGATGCCGTTCAGTGGAGAGATCAGTGGTGTTTGATCTGGAAGGTTCCGTGGCAGTCGTGTCCGATACAGCACATATCCATAATACTGAAATTACAGCATATTACTGTAATATACTTCATCTACACACTAACATTCTACATGTACATTATGTGTGATCTATTTAACACTCCATTAACAGAAATTACAATGATTTATTTATAAAATAAATCACAAGTGAAAGATCACTGTTAATGATTAATAAACAGCTCTAACTCAAACAAAAGTCACAAAGGAACCACAGCTCATTGTGACGTCACTGAACAACAAGCAGCGTTTACTCAAAAACTGCTGGAATTACGACCCTAGTTTTAAACGAGTTGTGATGCTGCGTTAAATGTAAATTAAACAGAATGCAAATCACTTAACCCTATATTTTATTCACAATAAAAAATAGAGAACCAAATGTTAAAACTGAGGAAATGTACAAATTTCAGGGAAAAAATAAGGTCATTTTTAATTTAATGGTTGCAACACATCTCAAAAAAAGTTGGGACAGGGACATGTTTTCCACTGTGTAGCATCATGTCTTCTTTCAGCTACAATTTTTAAACATCTTTGAAATAAGGAGTCCAGTTGCTGGAGTTTTGGGAGAGGAATGTTGTCCCATATCATGTCTAGGATTCCAGTTGCTCAATATTCCTGGGTCTTTTATCTCATATTTCTTTGTTTTATGATTCAGCAAAGTTTTCAGTTGGTGAAAACTGCAGGCTGGTGCCAGACTCCTCTACTACAGAGCCATGCTGTTTTAATAAATGCAGTATGTGGTTTAGCATGTTCTTGCTGAAATATGCAAGGCCTTCACTGAAAAACACACAGTCTGGAAGGAAGCATTATGTTGCGCATGCTTATGTCAGCATTGATGGAGCCTTTTCAGATGCACAAGCTGCCAATACATAGGGACTGATGCAACCCCATAACATCAGAGAAGTTTGATAATGAGTATTGATAAGATATGAGTAAACTCGCTCCCAAAAATTTTACCCTGTTTCACGAGCAAATTTCAAAGGCACGAGCGAACTCACGCTCCCGGTTTCCAGTTTTCAGCGGAGGGTCGCATCAGTCGCTTAGTTGATGACGTATCACTCGGTTGCTCTCATTGTTCAGTGCAGCAAAAACTTGCCAGTGTGTGTGTGTGTGTGTGTGTGTGTGTGCGCGCTCTTAGTAGACCAACACAGAAAAAACAAATAAAAGTGGCTCCTGTATTCATACTCTCTCCCACAGTAACTTTTTTTAGTTTTATATTTTTATTTCACTGGAAATCTTGAAAAATGTCTCCCAAGAAAATCAGTGATTGTGCTGTGAAAACGAAAGTAAATAGAATTACCATGGAAACCGAGGAGGTTATGAGCGTGTTGTGCGTCTCACACTCGCAATCAACCACTATCACATGAGTCAGTGTTAATTTATGTTTACATTACGGTAATTTGCGGTGTGTTTGTTTATTAAAATACTTTTTAAGTGCAGAAATAAGCGATCGGATGAGATCTCAGAACGGATTAAATCACTTTTACATTCATTCCTACGGGGAAAAAAATCAGTTCGAAAATACGAGCAAATGGACACACAATTTTCAAGAATAAATTCTGCTCGTACAACGGGGTTTTACTGTATAGTGCTAAAGCCGTACAAATCTATATATCTATACACACACACATATATATATTATATATATATATATATAGTATAATAAATAAACACCTGCACACACACATGAATAAATCATGGAATAAATACACAAATCTTACATGCTTGACCTCCTCAAATGTTAGTGTCTTTAAAGAAGTGATCGGACCCTGAGGGGATAAAATGTCCAGCAGCTCACCAACATCACTGATCTAAAACATATTTAAAAACACATCTAATACAAGCAATCCCTGTTATTTATTTACTTTTATTGTATTGTATTCATTAATAATAATCGTTTACCTTTTGTAGCATCACAAAACCGTATGCCATCTTTGGTACAGCTGGAGGTATCGGTCCAACCGGAACATCATGGAACTAAAAATATAAAGTAAAGTTTTTATTTCTTAAAAGATTATTATTTAGAACTAAATATTGACAATCTTTTGTCATTAACACAATATGAACAGAGTTACTAAGACAATAAACAGTTAGTTTTATACATCTTTAATGACTTCTCTAATGGCCAGCAGTTTGTCAGTCGGATCTCCAGCTTCTGATAATGGAGCATCGTAATCGTAACTCGTCACTACTGGGCGGAATCGTGTATCGTGATCCGCTCCTAAACAGGAAATAAACCATGAAGAACCATGAAGAACACAGGATGGGTCCAAATCAAACTCGACTCACATCAGCCATCAGTTTTTGATTCAATAAAAGAATGTAAAATATCAGACAGAAATTCAGGGTATTAATAAAAAGTCAGGTGGTATTAATGTAGATAACAAATGTTTAAAGAGCAGGAATTCACATATTTCTGCATCAAAATGTTGTATTCTCGATCCCAAACAGATTATTCCTAAAGTAATCAAACCTGTTCTAAAATTAATAAACTCTTTCATCAGCACTGGTTATATACCTAAATCCTTCAAACTGCAGTTATCAACCCTCTAATGAAGAAAGCTGACCTTCACATCATAGATCATAATCTCCTGCTTGCTGGACTGGAGAACATTGTTGGAATAAAGGGGACAGCTCTCTCATGGCTCAGGTCTTATCTGACTGATGGTTTGTTGTAAGCTATTATATGTGAATTATAAGTGCCTTTTTTCAAGTGTTTGCATCTTCTCAGTGAGACAGCAGGAGCACAGAGGAGCATGTGTGATTTTGTAAACCCTCATGGATCATCTGATACAGTGCATTATTAAAGTATTCACAGAGCCTCACTTTTTCCACATGTTGTTATGTTACAGCTTTATTCCAAAATAGATAAAATTCTTTATTTTCCTCAAATTCTACAAACAAAACCCCACTAAGACAACGTGAAAGAAGCACATTTATTCAAAATTAAAAATGAGAAAAATCACGTACATAAATATTCACAGCTTTTAATCAATACTTTGATGAAGCTACTTTGGCACAAATTATAGTCTCGTTTTTTTATTTTTTGTTTGATGCTACAAGCTCGGCTTACATATTTTGGGGACGTTTCTCCAATTCTTCAGAAAATCCTCTCAAGCTCCATCAGGTTGGATGGGGAGCGTCGGGGCACAGCCATTTTCAGATCTCTCTGGAGATGTTCATTAAGGTTCATATCTGGTCTCTGGCTGGGCCACTCAAGGACATTCACAGAGTCATCCTGTAGCCACCTCTTTGTTTTCTTGGCTGTGCGTTTAGGGTAGGTGTCCTGTTGAAAGATGAACCGTCATCGATGAACCTAAACCTGCTCTGGAGAAGGTTTATCAAAGACGTCTCTGAACATTGCTGCATTCATCTTTCCCTCGCTCCCGACCAGTCTTCCAGTTCCTGCCACTGAAAACCATCCCCACAGCATGATGCTGCCCCCACCATGCTTCACTGTAGTGATAGCATTGTCCAGGTGATGAGCGGTGCCTGGTTTCCTCCAGAGATGACGCTTGCCATTCAGGCCAAAGCATTAAATCTTTTTTCTCATGGTCTGAGAGTCCTTCAGGCTTTACCATACAGGCCCTTCTCCCCGATCACACAGTTTGGCCGGGTGATTTCGCTCTAGAAAGAGTCCTGGTGGTTCCAAACTTCTTACATTTAGAGTTGATGTAGGCCACTGTTCTCTTTGGGATCTTCAATGCTGCAGAAATGTTTCTTTCTTCTTCCCCAGACCTGTACCTCAATACAATTCTGTCTTAGAAATCTACAGACAATTCCTTGGACTTCATGGGTTGGTTTGTGCTCGGACATCCACTGTTAACTGTGAGACCGTCTAAAGGCAGGTGTGTGTATGTCCAAATCATGTCCAATCAACTGAATTTACCACAGGTGGACTCCAATCAAGTTGTAGAAACATCTCAAGGATGATCAGTGGAAACAGCTTACCTTAAGTACCTGTGATTTTTTTCCTTTTTTTATTTTGTGATAAATCTGCAAATCTTCTTTCACATAGTCATTATAGGGTAGTGCTTAAAGAATTTTGAGGAAAATATTTAATTTAATAAATTTTGGAATAAAGCTGTAACATAAAATGTGAAGAAATTAAAGTGCTGTGAATACTTTGTACTGCTGTAAATGCACTGTAATCTTCTTCTTCTTTCAGCTTCTCCCATCAGGGGTCTCCACAGCAGATCATCGGTCTCCATACCCCACCTGTCCCCTACATCTGCCTCTTTCACACCAACTACCTGCATGTCTTCCCTCACCACATCCATAAACCTCCTCCTTGTTCTTCCTCTTTTCCTCCTTCCTGGTGCCTCCATCCTCAGCATTCTCAAACTGATATACCCCATGTCCCTCCTCTGCACATGTCCAAACCATCTCAATCTCACCTCCCTCACCTTGTCTCCAAAACATCCTACATGCACAGTCCCTCTAATAAATTTATTTCTAATCCTGTCCATCATCGTCACTCCCAACAAACATCTCAACATCTTCAGCTCTGCTACCCCCAGCTCCACCTCCTGTCTTTTACTCAATGCCACTGTCTCTAATCCATACAACATCTCAGGTCTCACCACAGTCCTATAAACTTTCCCTTTCACTCTCACAGATACTCTTCTATCACAAATCACTCCTGCTATCACTCTTCTCCACCCACTCCACCCTGCCTGCACTCTTTTCTTCACTTCTCTAACACACTCTCCATTACTCTGCACTGTTGACCCCAGGTACCTGAACTCCTCCACCTTCTCCACCTCTTTACCCTGCAACCGCACCCCTCCACTGACCTCCCTCTCATTTACACACTCTGTCTTACTCCACTTCGAACCAGTCTGTCGTTCCTACTGCACACTTCACTGCTGTCACACTGTCCCCATACATGTCCTGCATACTACATACTTCTCTGGATGCCGTGTAATAGAAATAAACATTATTTTAATGACACATACCGTTCCAGTAACCAAAATTTGTCCCTCCTTCAAACATGTACCTGAGAAGAGAGCGAAACAGGGTGAGAGAGAGAGAGAATGAGAGAGAGAGAGAGAGAGAGAGAGAGAGAGAGAGGGTTCAAGCTTAAACTTATAAAACAGATTTCATAATTAAACTCTGAAATTTATTTAGTCTTAACTCAGTGGGTATTAAACAGAGAACAATCTCACGCCACAGTATCTGAGTGAACTCACACGTTTACTCAGGTTTGTTGAGGGTTGTGTGGTGGGCACAAAGTGGAGTGTAACAGGGTGAAGTGTATCAGAGTGTAACAGGGTGGAGTGTGACAGGGTGAAGTGTAACAGGGTGGAGTGTAACAGGGCGGAGTGTAACGGGGTGGAGTGTAACAGGGTGTGTCAGGGTGGAGTGTAACAGGGTGGAGTGTAACAGGGTGTGTCAGGGTGGAGTGTAACAGGGTGGAGTGTAACAGGGTATGTCAGGGTGGAGTGTTACAGGGTGTATCAGGGTGGAGTATATCAGAGTGTAACAGGGTGGAGTGTATCAGAGTGTAACATGTGGACTTTATCAGAGTGTAACAGGGTGGAGTGTACCAGGGTGGAGTGTAACAGGGTGTGTCAGGGTGGAGTATATCAGAGTGTTGCAGGGTGGAGTGCATCAGAGTGTAACAGGTGGAGTGTATCAGAGTGTAACAGGGTGGAGTTTAAGAGCGTATGTCAGGGTGGCGTGTATCAGAGTGTAACAGGGTGGAGTTTAAGAGCGTATGTCAGGGTGGCGTGTATCAGAGTGTAACAGGGTGGAGTGTAAGAGGGTATGTCAGGGTGGAGTGTAACAGGGTGGAGTGTAACAGGTTGTGTCAGGGTGGAGTGTAACAGGGAATTTCAGGGTGGTGTGTATCAGAGTGTAACAGGGTGGAGTGTAACAGGGTGTGTCAGGGTGTAGTGTAACAGGGTGTATCAGGGTGGAGTATATCAGATTGTAACAGGGTGGAGTGTATCAGAGTGTAACAGGTGGACTTTATCAGAGTGTAACAGGTTGGAGTGAACCAGGGTGGAGTGTAACAGGGTGTGTCAGGGTGGAGTGAATCAGAGTGTAACAGGGTGGAGTTTAAGAGGGTATGTCAGGGTGGCGTGTTTTAGAGTGTAACAGGGTGGAGTGTAACAGGGTGTGTCAGGGTGGAGTATATCAGAGTGTTACAGGGTGGAGTGAATCAGAGTGTAACAGGTGGAGTGTATCAGAGTGTAACAGGGTGGAGTCTAAGAGGGTATGTCAGGGTGGAGTGTAAAAGGGTGGAGTGTAACAGGGAATGTCAGGGTGGCGTGTATCAGAGTGTAACAGGGTGGAGTGTAAGAGAGAATGTCAGGGTGGAGTGTAACAGGGTATGTCAGGGTGGAGTTTAACACGGTATGTCAGGGTGAAGTGTAACAGGGTGGAGTGTAACAGGGTGCGTCAGGGTGGAGTATATCAGAGTGTAACAGGGTGGAGTGTATCAGAGTGTAACAGGTGGACTTCATCAGAGTGTAACAGGGTGGAATGTAAGAGGGTGTGTCAGGGTTAAGTATATTAGAGTGTAACAGGGTGGAGTGTAACAGGGTGTGTCAGGGTGGAGTATATCAGAGTGTTACAGGGTGGAGTGAATCAGAGTGTAATAGGTGGAGTGTATCAGAGTGTAACAGGGTGGAGTCTAAGAGGGTATGTCAGGGTGGAGTGTAAAAGGGTGGAGTGTAACAGGGTGTGTCAGGGTGGAGTGTAACAGGGAATGTCAGGGTGGCGTGTATCAGAGTGTAACAGGGTGGAGTGTAAGAGGGAATGTCAGGGTGGAGTGTAACAGGGTGGAGTGTAACAGGGTGTGTCAGGGTGGAGTGTAACAGGGTATGTCAGGGTGGAGTTTAACAGGGTATGTCAGGGTGGAGTGTAACAGGGTGTAACAGGGTGGAGTGTATCAGAGTGTAACAGGTGGACTTCATCAGAGTGTAACGGGGTGGAGTGTAAGAGGGTGTGTCAGGGTTAAGTATATCAGAGTGTAACAGGGTGGAGTGTAACAGGGTGTGTCAGGGTGGAGTATATCAGAGTGTTACAGGGTGGAGTGTAACAGGGTGGAGTGTAACAGGGTGTGTCAGGGTGGAGTATATCAAAGAGTTACAGGGTGGCGTGAATCAGAGTGTAACAGGTGGAGTGTATCAGAGTGTAACAGGGTGGAGTGTAAGAGGGTATGTCAGGGTGGAGTGTAACAGGGAATGTCAGGGTGGCGTGTATCAGAGTGAAACAGGGTGGAGTGTAAGAGGGTATGTCAGGGTGGAGTGTAACATGGTGGAGTGTAACAGGGTGTGTCAGGGTGGAGTGTAACAGGGTATGTCAGGGTGGAGTGTAACAGGGTGGAGTGTAACAGGGTGTGTAAGGTTGGAGTAAATCAGAGTGTAACAGGGTGGAGTGTATCAGAGTGTAACAGGTAGACTTTATCAGAGTGCAACAGGGTGGAGTGTACCAGGGTATGTCAGGGTAGAGTGTATCGGAGTGTAACAGGGTGGAGTGTACCAGGGTATGTCAGGGTGGAGTGTAACAGGGTGGAGTGTAACAGGGTGAAGTGTACCAGGGTATGTCAGGGTGGAGTGTAACAGGGTGGAGTGTATCAGAGTGTAACAGGGTGGAGTGTAACAGGGTGGAGTGTACCAGGGTATGTCAGGGTGGAGTGTAACAGGGTGGAGTGTATCAGAGTGTAACAGGGTGGAGTGTAACAGGGTGGAATGTACCAGGGTGTGTCAGGGTGGAGTGTAACAGGGTGTGTCAGGGTGGAGTGTAACAGGGTGGAGTGTAACAGGGAGTGTCAGTGTGGAGTGCATTAGAGTAGTAGGGTTAGTTACCTGGTTAGCATGTAGACTATTCTGTATGTTAAAACAAAGATGAAGAAGAGTTTAAACCTAAAGCGTACATGTTAACGTTAGCGCCTCTGCTCATCATCTCTCTCAACATCTTACTGACACTCTGTGTGCTGACAGAGGCGTGCTTCTCTCCCCAGTGATCTAGCCAACCTGTGTAAAACTCAGAGTTCACCTGAAATAAACACACACACACACACACACACACACACACACACACACACACACACACACACAGGTTGATCAGTACCTACAATTAACACACCTTTACTACCACCACCAACACAAACCACTTCACACTCCTGCTGGATACAACATAACCTTCTGTCAACCAGCACAGTGTGTGTGTGTGTGTGTGTGTGTGTTTATGTGTGTGTGTGTGTGTGTGTGTGTTGTAAATATGAACTTGCCAAAGGGCCTTTGGGCTCAAATCTACGTTGGCGAAGAAACGCATCAGTGACATTAGTGTCTGATAAAGAAACAGAAAAAAAATCATCGATTTATATATATTTATACACACAACACACACACACAAACACACATACACACACACACCAGTGCCGAAGTCGATTGTAGTGTACAGCCCTTGCAGGCTCCCACAGACCAGCTCCTTGTCTGTGTTCCCGTCAGTGGTGAACAGAACCACGTCGTCTCCGAGAAAGTTCCGGAACAACAACCGAAGAGCTCTCATGTAGTTATGATCACACGCAAAGTAACTGCCATACTCATTTTCCACCTGCACACAAACACACACACACACACACACACGCCAATATAGCTATGTTTTTTTTCAAATATAAATAAGATGTTTAAGATTAATTTCTTCCTAAAATTTGATTACAGTATCTTGATAAATAAAAACTTTTTTAAAAGCATCAATGGAATAAAAAAAGTTTCTCAAAGGGGTGGAAGTGTTACAGTCCAACAAAATGTTTAATGGACATTGGATTCTAACAGGACGAACATTTTGGGAAGTTTTTTCTAGATAATGAACATGTATGTGTTAGTTTTCAGTGTTTTATGCAGCATTATGTGGAAATAACTCCAGCAATTGTTCAAATGAAAAATGTGTTTTTTCCCCAACATCAAGATACATTTCATGTAGTTTACTGTTTAAGCACTGATCCAATTCCAATTAGCATTTATATTTGGTGCATTTATTGATGGTCTCAGAGCTAAAAAAGGTATGAAGAACTTCACTGGCTCTGGAGACAATTTTTTTTGGATTCCCGAGTGTCCAGGGGGAAACTTACTAACGTTTCTTTTTACCCCCGAGATGATGATCATTTGATAAAATTAAATATTTAATATATATGTATTTATTTTTTTAATGTCTGGCTATTTATTTTTTGGCTTTTAGATATTGCATAGAGGAATTTTGCAGAAAGTGTCTGTTCCAAAATGTTCAAATCCACGCTCAGATTCTCCAGATGCGTCCTGATGTGTAAGCCAACAGGACAGATGTAACTTGGCTTTCTTTCCTATATTATTGAATGCTGACTTGAAAGAAAATGCTGAATAGGCTGGAATTCCTTTAATTGTAATTGTGTATTGTAGAGAAAACTTTAGTCGTCTAATTTCCAAGGAGGTTTAATGGCTTATACATATAAACTTTGAACTGCTGATGTTCCTCTCTAGGCAGTCAGTCACATGCCTCAGCAGTACACAATCCAAATCCACAATCCAAAAGACGTATACAGTATATGATTTTCTGGCTTATTCTTAAATGGTACTTCCATAGTCCAACAATGTACAAATTAATGAATTAGTTAAGCTGTCTGCTAAACATTTGGTTTTGAAACAGAATCTTTAAAACATTTATGGTTAAAAACATGTGATTTGATCTGAGGAATAAACAAATTTTGTTGATGCAAAGAAACCTGGTTTCTGTTACAACTTTAATACGGATTCCATTTATGAACAACTCTTTCTCATTGTGCAATGAATAGCAATAATCTTTATTTTATAGAGCGCCTGTAAAAGTAACATCTCAAAGCGCTTTCCAAGCATAAAATATTAAGAAAAAAATAATAGTAATAATAATAAAACTAATAAGAAAATGAAAATAAGTAAATAAACATCACAGATAATAAAATAAATAAATACTAGTGCCAGTCGAATCTCAGTGGGGGAGTGTGAGGAAAAAGCCTGATCACCCACAGAGCGTAAATGTGTAGGAGACCAGAAGATCTCACCTTGAAGTGTAGACAGTTATGACAGTAAAATGTCAGTATAGGAATTTAAAAATCAATCTGGAATCTTACAGGGAGCCGATGCAGTGACTCTAAGGCTGGAGAAATGTGCTCATGTGCTCCTTTTTTTTTTTTTTTTTTTTTTTTTGTGAGAACATAAAATGATGCTGCATTGACAGATTGTATTTAGTTTATCTTCGGTTGGATTTTTAGCTCAATAGTATTCATGTATTGCTTCTGTAGCGAATACAGATAATTTACATATAAACTACAGTGAACATCAGAACCAATGGCTTTTGCAATGCTGTACATTTTAAAACTAAAAAGGATTAGCGATAAATACTGCCCTGAGGTACAACAAACTCCTGGAACAATAAACTCCTTTATACAGGACAGACAGGGTATTTAATACCTTGACAGGTCACTTTACATCTGCGGGACTCCAGTGGAAAGAGTGGACAGTTTCCGGTACCTGGGTGTTCACATCACACAGGACCTGTCCTGGTCCTGTCACATTAACACCCTGGTGAAGAAGGCCCGGCAGCGTCTGTACCATCTGAGACACTTAAGGGACTTTAAACTACCCTCTCAGGTGCTTAAGACTTTTTACACCTGCACTATCGAGAGCGTTCTGACGGGTAGCATCACTTCCTGGTTCGGGAACAGCACCATGCAGGACAGACGAGCCCTCCAGAGGGTGGTGCGTTCAGCTGAACGCACCATCCACACCGAGCTCCCTGACCTGCAGGACATCTACAGCACACGGTGCAGGACCAGAGCCAGGAAAATTGTGAAGGACCTCAGCCATCCCAACAATGGACTCTTTTCTCTGTTGCATTCGGGGAAACGCTTCCGCTCCCTGAAGGCGAACACAGAGAGAATGAGGAGGAGCTTCTTCCCGCAGGCCATTCAGAGTTTAAACCAGGAAACACCCAGGATCTAAAAACTGGATCTAAAAACTGGCCCACTCTCTCCATCATCACCATTTTTTATTTTTTCCCCTGCACAATCACACTTTTCGTGCTACGGCACATTATACACTGGACTTGCACAGCACAGTGCACTTTACATTCCATCTCTTTTTCATATTTTCTTTTTCTTTTTCATATTTATTTAATATTTTTCTACATTCTCTTTCTTATACCACACCATCCCGCACAAGGACACTTTACACCACACCTCACTGCACACGGACACTTTACACCACACCTTACTGCACAAGGACACTTTACACCACACCTCTTTTCTTATTATATTTTTCTTTAAATTCTGTTATTATATTTATATTTTTTATTCTCCTTTTTTTACCCCTTTTTTATTCCCTCATGCCGGACCGTCGTCAAAAACATTTCACTGCATGTCGTACCCTGTATGTATGTGTTTGTGACAAATAAAATTTGATTTGATTTGATTTGATTTTACCGTGTTTACTTACACTTTAATTAGCGATGCTGTGATTTACATGTCGTACCTGCACACTGATGATGTTCCCTCCGTTCTGATAGAGCCAGGGGCGCATCTTACTGAGCAGCACTGCCAACCAATCACCTACAGCCTTCATGTACTCTACACACACACACACACACACACACACACACACACACACACACACACACACAGAGAAAGAGTCAGCAGGATAAAAACACACACACACACACACACACACACACACACACAGAGAAAGAGTCAGCAGGATAAAAATGTAATTGGGTTATGTAAAGGTCAGGATGTGAAGATGTACCTGAATCTGCTGAACGCAGGATAATGTTAGGGTTGTGGAGCAGCCATGCAGGCAGGCCTCCCTGTAAACACACACACACACACACACACACAGCACATACTCAGCATGTTTACATCATATATAAATACAAGTCGAGTTTTGCGTCAGGACTTAAGTGATTTTGCTGATTTGTATAGAACTCATATTCTAACTGCTAATTAGCATGTGGGTGGTGTGTTTTATGACAACACAGTTTAGAGTTGAGTTAGCATTAAGCTAAATCTCTTAGTAAGAATGTGTCTTTCACACACAAGCGTGCACACACACACACACACACACACACACACACACACACACACACACACACACACACACATCGTATCCTAGTGTAGTGTGCACAGCTAGACACAGTAGTAACCCAGAACTCTCACCATCTCCCACTCAGCGCAGATGTAGGGCCCGGGCCTCAGGATCACCAGCAAACCCGTTTCATTAGCTAGATGGAGGAAATGTTCCACATCTCTGTCTTCTTCAAACCTGTACACACCCTGCTCCGGCTCATGAAAGTTCCAGGGAACGTAGCTGCAATAACATTAACATTCAAAGCACTCAGTCAGAAGTTCATCAACACAGCAGAATAAATACATCTCTCTCTCTCTTACACACACACACACACACACACACAGCTAATACAGTGTGTGGAATGTACAGTCAGTCTTTTGCGGTCACTAGCAATCATTTTACTTGTAAGAAATGTGAATTACTTAGCTCTCTAATAAAGAAGATCCTGGTGTTAGAGGAGCACATCCAGAGTCTGAAGAGGGTTAGTGAGAGTGAGAGCAGTCCAGGTTCAGCTTAGGTTTTTAGGAAAGCGCAGGTTCTCGAGCATATTTTTTCACACAGTACCTACTGATATACGCCTTTGACAGTCAGCGGTTACTAAGAGTAATATTATAGAGGTGTCTGATGCAGTAACATGCTCTGGCCCCATCCCAATGCGGAGTGGTGATGAAGCCTACAGCAGGTTATTGTCGCTGAACTGTTGGATGTCCGAGTGGTGCTCCAAAAAACATGTGGGCTTCATAGATAATTTTTGTAGTATAGGTCACAGTCTCAGAACAGCACTAGTTAGCCAGTGACTGTCCAAAGCCAAGGCCAGGGAGCAGACAGACCGTCTCCTAGCTGCACAGTCGTCAGTCAGGATCCGCCGAATGTAGAAATTCTCAGAAAGTCTGTTTAAATAACCTACTCAAAATTAAATTAGATACAACTGAATGCACTCTCTATCTCTCTGTCAAGTTAAACATGATTTATAGGTTCCTGTGTGTGCGTGTTTGTGTGTGTTGGAGAATGAGAAGGGATGTGTGTGTGTGTGTGTGTGTGTGTGTGTGTGTCTGCTTACACCTGAATAGCGTTCAGGCCGCTCATGTACATTTTGAGCAGTCTGTCTCTCCAGTAGCAGCGCGGGACTCGAGAGTAATGAACACTTCCAGAGACGTAGCGGAAACAGCGTCCATCCTTCAGGAAACACTCACCACTGTAGTCTACAGAAAAGGAGCGCTGGGCCTGAACACACAAACACACACACACTACTGTAGTCTACAGAGAAGGAGCACTAAGCCTGAAAAACACACACACACACACACAACTGTAATCTACAAGACGGTAGACCAAGATAGTGGTGTGTGCACAGCGCGAGGTCCGGCGTCTCTCTCTCCACTAACTGCAAGCTTATTCACTCAGAACAGGGTTACACACATCTCATACGGGCGACAAACATATTAGACATCGGTCACAACTACAGAGAGGGGCTTTCAACAAATTTTGAACTCCTTCAGGAAATCGCTCGAACATTGTAGACCGCTAATGCGGTAGACATATAACAGTTTATTTGTTTTTAGTAATTTATTATTTTTTATATTTTAAAGACCATTTTTCAGGAGTCCTGAGAATGATTTAATTCTCCCACAACCTGCACACACGAGTATTTTAGCGCCTGCAGCCGCATTGACCATCAAACCTTGTCCTGCGTCGCACTCATTTGTGTCCCGGGACCGGAGGGAGTGCAGGTCTCTACTGCATACTGCAACAAGTCGGTTTGCAGGCAGTCATCCCAGAAGGAGCCTTTTCTGAAGCTGCTCACAAGAAAACCCACAAACAGTTTGCTGAAGACGAACCCAGCCATTAGGGAGGCACAAGCCAGTGCACTCTTAGTGCCGGTCCCAAGCCCGGGTAAATGGGGAGGGTTGCGTTAGGAAGGGCATCCAGCATAAAAACATGTGCCACATCAAATATGCTGATCACAAATGAGAATTTCATACCGGATCGGTCGAGGCCCGGGTTAACAATGACCGCCACAGGTATCGTTAGCCGACAGGGTACTGGTGGAAATTGGGCTACTGTTGGCCAAAGGAGGAGAAGGAGAGGAGGATGACGTCCACAGACACAGCAGCGAAAGAGACAGTGGCATTGAGTAAAAGACAGGAGGTGGAGCTGGAGGTAGCAGAGCTGAAGATGTTGAGATGTTGGTGGGAGTGACGACGATGGACAGGATTAGAAATGAGTTTATAAGAGGGACAGTGCATGTAGGATGTTTTGGTGACAAGGTGAGGGAGGCGAGATTGAGATGGTTTGGACATGTGCAGAGGAGGGACATGAATTATATTGGTAGAAGAATGCTGAGGATGAAGCCACCAGGTAGGAGGAAAAGAGGAAGGCCAAGGAGGAGGTTCACATAGAGGGAAGACATGCAGGTAGTTGGTGTGAAAGAGCCAGATGTAGAGGACAGGGTGGTATGGAGACGGATAATCCGCTGTGGCAACCCCTAATGGGAGCAGCCAAAAGAAGAAGAAGAAGTTTGCTGAAGACGACCTGACCAAGAGCATGGATTACTAGAACCACATAATGTTCTGTGGTCTGATGAGACGAAGATAAACCTGTTTAGCTCAGATGGTGTTCAGCATGTGTGTTGATGCCCTGGTGAGGATAACCAAGAAAAGTGTGTCTTGCCTACAGTCAAGCATGGTGGTGGCAGCCTCATGGTCTGGTGCTGCATGAGTGCTGCTGGTACTAAGAAGCTGCAGTTAATTGAGGGAAACATGGACCTCCCTTCAGAAACTGGACCGAACAAAAATTTTTAAACATCATAACAACCTCAAACACACCACCAAGATGAACAACTGCCTTGCTGAGGAAGCTGAAAGTGAAGATGAAGGTGATGGAGTGACCAAGTATGTCTCCAGACCTGAACTCTATTGAGCACCTTTGGGCCTCAAGCGGAAGTTGATAAAGAGTCATGTGCTCCATGCATTCTTCACATTTTACACACATGTTCACTGAGGGTGCACTCATTTAGTTACCAGTTATTTAGACAATAATGTCTGTATGGTGTTATTTTTAGAGTACAGTAAATCTGTCCTGCTACACAAACTACACATTAATACTCTAAAACAGGGGTCACCAACATGGTGCCCACAGGCACCAGGTCACCCACAAGGACCACGTGAGTTGCCTGCGGGCCTTTTCTAAAAATAGTTCACCATAGCGCCACTTACCAGCGAGCTGCATCACATTTTTTTTGTTGCTATTCTTTTTTAAATCACACGTGCATCGGTGACTTTTGAAAATGTTTATATTAAATTTAAGCTGATCTCCACGTTGATTTTTTTATATTACGTAATTGATAATCTGTACAAACATGATGCAACGTTGTGGATGATTTGTTAAAAATTGTTAGTGGCTGGTGAAAATGTTGTATCAGAATCAGAATCAGGTTTATTGGCCAAGTGTGTTGACACACACAAGGAATTTGGTTCCAGCTGTTCAATACTCTCAAAAGTACAGACATAAATAAAAACCTATACAAGACAAAACAGACACAACAAGACAAAAACAGACAATACAGACATACAGACAATGTGAGACAGTATAGACAGTGTGGGTAATAAATAGGGACACAGATCAGTAATGTATATAAAGTGTGGGAGTGCATGGCAGTGCTAATGACAGTATTGTGTGTCAGGTATGATGAGAGAGTTTACTATAAAACTTATAACTTAAAGCAATAGTGTGTGTAACATATGCAGATAATGTGATGAGTGAGAGTTCTGTGCAGTGCTCATAGATCTGAGCAGGGAATATAATTATGGTCAGGTGTTAGTGAGGGTGATTGCTTGGGGAAAGAAACTGTTCCTGTGCCTGGCAGTCTTAGTGAAAAGAGTTCTGTAGCGCTGCCAGAAGGGAGGAGCTGAAAGATGTTGTGTGAAGGGTGTGAAGGGTCATTAATGATTTTTCCTGCCCGGTTTCTGGTTCTTGTATGGTACTGGTCCTGGAGAGTGGGCAGGGGGGCACCAATGATTTTTTCAGCTTTTTTAACAGTTTTCTGCAGTCTGTTTCTGTCCTGTTTTGTTGCTGCTCCAAACCAGATGGTGATTGATGAGCACAGGACAGATTCAATGACTGCAGTGTAGAACTGTATCAACAGCTCCTGTGGCAGACTGTACTTCCTTAATTGCCTTAGAAAGTACATCCTCTGCTGGGCCTTTTTCAGAATCGAGTTTATGTTTGATTCCCATTTCAGGTCTTGGGAAATGGTAGTGCCCAGAAACTTGAAGTTCTCCACAGGTGACACAGGGATGTTGGATATGGTGAGGGGGAGTAGTGTTGAAGGATGTTTCCTAGAGTCCACTATCATCTCCACAGTTTTGAGTGTGTTTAGCTCAAGGTTGTTCTGACTGCACCTTAGCACCAGCTGCTTCACCTCCTGCTTATTTGCAGACTCGTCACCATCTTGGATTAGTCCAATGAGCGTGGTGTCATCTGCAAATTTCAGGAGTTTGACAGTTGGGTCACTTGATATGCAGTCATTCGTATAAAGGGAGAATAGCAGTGGGGAAAGGACACACCCCTGAGGAGCACCAGTGATCATTTGAAAATGTAAATACTTGCAGAGATTTATAGAAATAAAGTTTTGCATATTGATATTGATCTGTTTCATACCTTGTTAAATCATTGTTGATAATTATTATGAAAAATCATTAACATGAGCAGTGTCTTCACATAGATGAATATCATTAATTATTAATAATAACATATAATTAAGGTAAATTGATCACAATTGTTATTTCAGAAGTGTGTATCAAACTGGCAGCCCTTCACATTAATCAGTACCCAAGAAGTACACTCAAAAAGGTTGGTGTGTGCGCACGCATCCATAAACCCCCCAACCCACACACACACACACACACACACACACACACACACACACACACACACACTCATGTACATATATATATATATATATACACATACACACACAGTTATCTGAATTAAATGTTAATCATGAAGCACTATATTATAGTTATTAATATATTGTGATGATACTTTAAGTGCAGTTGGAGGTTTGGTGTGTGTGTGTGTGTGTGTGTGTGTGTGTGTGTGTGTGTGTGTGTGTGTGTGTTTGTGTATACTTACCGCGGAACTGATTATTACCGGAGTGATAAACACACACACACAAAGTGCCTGTAGCGCCATATCTGTTATAAAAACCCCTGTAAATAACATGTACTGTGTTTGTTTGTTTGTTTGTTTGTGTGTGTGTGTGTGTGTGTGTGTGTGATACAGCGCTTCTCTTTTAGTTAAACGCTTAATGTCATATGACTGACTTCCCCACCATCCGTGTGGTCCCAAAGTCCGCCGGTTTCACTGTACAGATTCAAGTTTCTCTCTGTGTGTGTGTGTGTGTGTGTGTGTGTGTGTGTGTGTGTGTGTGGTATTATTTTCCACACGGGGGCGCCACAATACAGAAAATCTGTTTATCAGCTTTGGAAACCCTTCTAAAATACGGGAGTGGGATTCTGGTGTAGTTCATTACATTTTATGTAATTAAATGCACTACATGGGTTTAGTTTACACGGATATTCTTTAGTGCATTTTCAGTAATAAAATGTTAATTTTTCGAAAGAGAAAACAAATTACTTGTTTGTTTTAAGAGACCCGTTTTATTTTCTCTTGTATATTTAGTATTGATCTTTAATAAAGACAAAGTAATGAAAAAATCGTTAGAATACTTGATTACTAAAATAATCCATAGCTGCAGCTGTACAACAGTTCCTTGGGTGCAATCCTTTCCCATTGCATTATTTTTATTTATTCATTTATTTATTTATTTGTTATTTATTTTATATATATATATATATATATATATAGGCACCGGGAACCCAGTCATTGTAGTTCCACAGGTCAGGAGACTCTCAGTGTCTCAAGCCCGGATAAATGTGGAGGTTTGTGTTATGAAGGACATCCAGAGTAAAACATCTGCCAAATCTAATATGCGGATCACAAATCAGAATTTCATAGCGGATCGGTCGAGGCCCGGGTTACCAACAACCTCCACAGGAATCATTACCAACAGGGTACTGGTGTAAATTGTGCTGCTGTTGGCTGAAGGAGGAGAAGAAGAGGAGGAAGACGTCTACAGAGACAGCAGGGAAAGGAGAAGTGGAGGAGAGTGGAGGAGAAGTGGAGGAGAGTGGAGGAGAAGTGGAGGAGAGTGAAGGTTCGGGTTGGTACTTTAGATGTTAGTACTATGACGGGTAAAGGGAGAGAGGGAGCTGATATGATGGAGAGGAGAAAGGTAGAGATGTTGTGTGGAAAGGGAGTAAGAGCAGGAACATTGGAGGTGTTTAAACTGTTCTATCATGGTGTGGATGGAAAGAGAAATGGTGTAGGGGGGATTCTGAAGGAAGAGTACAGTAAGAGTGTAGTGGAGGTGAAGAGAGTTTCTGATAGGGTGATGATTGTGAAGCTGGAAGATAAAGGCATGATGATAAATGTCATCAGTGTTTATGCTCCACAAGTCAGTTGTGAGATGGAAAAGAAGGAAAAATTCTTGAGTGAGTTAGATGAAGTGGTAGAAGGTGAACCTAGGAAAGAACGATTGGTAATTGGGGCATGTAGGTGAAGGGAACAGAGGAGATGAGGAGGTGATGGTAGGTGTGGTTTTAAGGAGAGGAATGTAGAAGGGCAGATGGTGGTAGATTTTGATAAAAGGATGGAAATGGAAGTGGTGAACACGTATTTTAAGAAGAAGGAGGATCACAGGGTGATGTATAAGCGTGGAGGAAGGTGCACACAGGTGGACTATGTTCTATGTAGGAGATGCAACCTGAAGGAGATTGGAGACTGTAAGGTGTTGGTGGGGGACAGTGTAGCTAGATAGCATCGGATGGTGGTCTGTAGGATGGTTTTGGAGGTGAAGAAGAGTAAGAGAAGAGTGAGGACTAAAAGAAGAACCAGTGAGGTTGTCAGGGATCCACCAGCCACACCTTCACTAGATCCACACATTCCTCCTAGAAGCTCCCCATCCTACTAATCACACAAACCTGACACTCATCAGCTCACCCACTATATAAGCACACACTTCCAAGCACTCCCCATCCGTTCTACCGATTAGTCTCGTGAACATCTCAGGACCTTTCTGACTACCATTCTTATGGACTTATCTCGTTGTGGCTTTACCCTGTGGATTTATCTCATGGACTACTCTTTGCTGGTGTAATTCTGTGTTCCCATGTTTACAGCTGGTTTGGTTTCTCTACTTCCCCTATTTTCATTAAAGCACCTCTGTTCTGTCGAACTTGGGGTTTTGCTTGTTCTTCCAGCCTGACAGAGGTTCAGGGAAGAGGTCAGACAGGAGCACAGTGGTGGTGAAGAGGTGCTGGATGATTGTATAACTACTGCAGAAGTGATGAGGGAGACAGATAGAAAGGTTCTTGGTGTAACATCTGGAAATAGAAAGAAAGATGTGGTGGAATGAGGAAGTGCAGGAGAGCATAAGGAGAAAGAGGTTGGAGAAACAGAATTGGAATCGACAAAGTGATGAGAAAAGTAGGCAGGAGAACAAGGAGATGCAGCAGCAGGTAAAGAGGGATGTGGCGAAAGCCAAGGAAAAGGCATATGAGGAGCTGTAGGAGAAGTTGGACACTAAGGAAGGAGAAAAGGATTTGTAGTGATTGGCCAGGCAGAGGAACCGAGCTGAAAAGGATGTGCTGCAAGTTAGAGCAATAAAGGATGGAGATGGAAATGTGTTGACTAGTGAGGAGAGTAACTACAGGGGAATTAAGATGATCAGTCACACCATGAAGTTCTGGGAAAGAGTAGTGGAAGCTGGCTGAGAGAAGAGGTGACCATCTGTGAGCAACAGTATGTTAAGGAAGAGCACCACAGATGCATTATTTGCTTTGAGAATGTTGATGGAGAAGTATAGAGAAGGACAGAAGGAGCTGCATTGTGTGTTTGTGGATTTAGAGAAAGCGTACGACAGGGTGGAGAGAGGAGTTGTGGTATTGTATGAGGAAGTCAGGTGTGTCAGAGAAGTATGTGAGGGTGGGGCAGTGAAGTGTCCAGTAGGAACAACAGACTGGTTCAGGGAGAAGGTTGGACTGCATCAAGGATCAGCTCTGAGCCCTTTTCTGTTTGCGGTAGTGATGGACAGGTTGAATTACGAGGTCAGACAGGAGTCTCTGTGGACTATGATGTTTGTGGATGATATTGTGATTTGTGGTGAGAGTAGGGAGCAGGTGAAGAAGAGCCTGGAGAGGTGGAGGTACATGCTGGAGAGAAGGGGAATAAAAGTCAGTGGGAGTAAGACAAAGTACATGTGTGTGAAAGAGAGGGACGCCAGTGGAGGGGTGCGGTTGAAGGGAGAAGAAGTAGAGAAGGTGGAGCAGTTAAGGTATCTGGGGTCAACAGTGCAAAGTAATGTTAATGTTCATTGGAAGTGACGACGATGGACAGGATTAGAAATGAGTTTATTAGAGGGACAGCGCATGTAGGACGTTTTGGAGACAAGGTAAGGGAGGAGAGATTGAGATGGTTTGGACATGTGCAGAAGAGGTACATGGGGTATATCAGTAGGAGAATGCTGAGGATGGAGACACCAGGAAGGAGGAAAAGAGGAAGGCCAAGGAGGAGGTTTATGGATGTGGTGAGGGAAGACATGCAGGTAGTTGGTGTGAAAGAAGCAGATGTCCACTGTGGAGACCCCTAAAAGCTGAAAGAAGAAAAAGAAGATTGATTAATTGATGGATTGATTTTTTGTTTGTTTGTTTGTTTATTTGTTTGTTTGTTTATTTATTTATTTATTTATTTATTTATTTATTTATATTTTGCTGAGCAATTGATATGATATAAAATGTAGTTTAGTACAATATTTCAAACAAAACATACTAAAGTAAAAGTAAAATTACAGATTTAAAAAACACCTTTCATTTAAAAAATACTTACAGGAGTTTTACTGTGAGGGAAAAATCATCATGGTGCATCAGGAAAGGAAAAGTCATAATGAGAATTTTTAAAATCACTTAGCTTACTTAGCTAACCCAAAATAACAAATACACACATACACACACACACGCACACACACACAGACACACACACACACACACACACACACACACACACACACACACACAGGGTTCTCACAATTCTCTTTTGGTATGAGTTTACAGCTCAGCAACCTTAAAGCAAACAGGATGTAGATCCTGGGATTGTCTCTCTCTCTCTCTCTCTCTCTCTCTCTCTCTCTCTCTCTCTCTCTCTCTCTGTGTGTGTGTGTGTGTGTGTGTGTGTGTGTGTGTGTGTGTGTGTGTGTGTGTGTGTGTGTGTGTGAAGAATGTGACTGTGTTGCGTAGAAAGAGGGACAGACAGACACTGAGACAGATAGACACAGAGAGAGAAACTCAGACAGATAGACAAAGAGAGAGACACTCAGACAGAAAGTCAGACAGACTCTCAGACAGACAGATAGACAAAGAGAGAGACACTCTGACAGAGATCCAGACGGACACACAGACAGATAGATGGACATAGGGAAAGAGAGAGAGAGAGAGAGAGAGAGAGAGAGAGAGAGAGAGACTCAGACACAGAAACAGCTCTCAAAACAGCTTTACACAGATAAATAGACCAGAAATACATTTTTTAAATCTATAAATTATTTTTAAAATGTATAAAAAATCATGCTGCACTGACTCTACTGTTACAGACAGTCATTGCTTTTAGAATATTTGATGATTAAGTGCAGACCCTTGAATTTACTGAGAGAATTCTCAGTAAACGGGAAGGGAAGGATATGGATTATTAAGTGCATCTATTGGTGTATGAAAGTTAATGTCACTGTGCAGTTTGGACTCCGGCAAGACTCGCTATGGCAGCATAACTAAAAGGGAGAACCAGAAGGTAACACAGACATGAGGGATCTCTGGGATAAGAGACGACCCACCACACCACCGTCAACAAACCCGAGTGAACGTGTGAATGTGAGGGGACGACAGCATACAAATATACCAGTTCACCAAACACTCTATATCCATGCTCCCTCCAGATCTGCACCTTTACCTAAGAAAAAATCTACTGATAAAAGACTTGACTAAATAAATACGTTTTCAACCTCGACTTGAACACTGAGACTGTGTCTGAGTCCCGAACACTGATTGGAAGGCTGTTCCATAAATGTGGGGCTTTATAAGAGAAAGATCTGCCCCCTGCGGTAGTCTTCATTATTTGAGGAACCAACAGATAGCCAGCACCTTTTGATCTAAGTAGGCGTGGAGGATCATACTGGTACAGAAGTTCACTCAGATACTGCGGTGCGAGACCGTTAAGTGCTTTATACGTCAGTAGTAGTATCTTATAATCAATGCGAGATTTGATTGGGAGCCAGTGTAGGCTGATTAAGACAGGGGTGATGTGGTCGTATTTTCTAGATCTGGTGAGGACTCTTGCTGCTGCATTCTGAACTAACTGAAGCTTATTTATGCACTTACTCGCACACCCAGACAGTAAAGCGTTACAGTAGTCCAATCTAGAAGTAACAAAAGCATGAACTAGTTTTTCTGCATCCTGTAACGACATCATATTTCTAATTTTAGCAATATTTCTAAGGTGAAAGAAGGCGATCCTGGTGATATTATTTACGTGAGACTCAAAGGAAAGACTCGGGTCAATAATCACACCAAGGTCTTTGACAGCCGTACATGCTGAAACAGAAACACCATCCAGAGATGCTACGTAATCCGAAAGTTTGCTTCTAGCTGCATTTGGTCCTAGTAAAAGTACTTCCGTCTTATCTGAGTTGAGCAGAAGAAAGTTATTAAGCATCCACTGTCTAATGTCCTTTACACACTCCTCAACACTGTTTAGTTGATCTCTCTCATCTGGCTTTGCTGAAATATACAGCTGTGTGTCATCAGCGTAGCAATGGAAGCGAATCCCATGTTTATGAATGATTTCACCAAGAGGCAGCAGATATAAAGAGAAAAGCAGTGGGCCTAAGACAGATCCTTGAGGAACACCAAACTTTACCTCATAGAGTGTGGAGAACTCACCATTTACATCCACAAACTGATAGCGATCAGTCAAATAAGACCTGAGCCAAGAGAGAGCTGTTCCCTTTATTCCTACCACGTTCTCAAGTCTAGCAAGCAGTATAGTGTGATCAATGGTGTCAAAAGCTGCACTAAGGTCGAGCAAAACAAGTAAGGAAACAAAACCCTGATCAGAGGCCAATAACAGGTCATTTACCACCTTAACAAGCGCCGTCTCTGTGCTATGATGAGGCCGAAATCCTGACTGATACATTTCAAAAATGTTATTCATAAGTAGGTGTGAGCATAACTGCTGTGCTACAACCTTTTCTAAAATTTTGGATATAAAGGGGAGATTTGATATCGGTCTGTAGTTGGACAACTGACATGGGTCAAGGTCAGGTTTCTTAATAAGGGGGTGGATAACTGCCAGTTTGAAAGATTTAGGTACATAACCAGTGCTAATAGAAGAGTTAATTATTTTTAAAACTGGTTTGATTATCTCTGGAGTTATCTGTTTAAAGAAACTAGTAGGCAAGGGATCGAGAATGCAGGTTGAAGATTTCGATGAGGAGATTAATGAAATTAAGTCATTCTCATGAATAGAAGTGAAGCTTTGTAGTTGATTATCCGTTATAATTACACTGCTGTCTACAGGGTTACTTGTAAAATAATTTGGATTTATATTAACCGTCTGGATTTCTTGCCTGATGTTTTCAATTTTATTATTAAAAAAGTTCATAAAATCATTACTACCTATTGATGGTGTGCATGTGAGTGCAGTGCTTTTATTCCCTGTTAATTTTGCTACCGTGCTGAATAAAAATCTAGGATTATGCTTGTTATTTTCTATGAGGGTGGAGAAATATGCTGATCTAGCAGCACTAAGAGATTTTCTATAATTTAGGAGGCTCTCCTTCCATGCTATTTGAAATACTGTTAATTTTGTTTGACGCCATTTACGTTCTAATTTTCGAGTGGTCTGTTTTAAGGTGCGTGTATGATCAGTATACCACTGTGCTAATTTTTTCTCCCTGATCATTTTGGTCTTAAGGGGAGCTACATCATCTAGAGTGTAACGTAACGTTGTTTCTAGATGTTCAGTGGCCCAATCGAGCTCTGCGGGGTCTGACGGAGATTTATCTAATATCGTAATTTCTGGAAGATTATTAATAAAACGCGCTGCTGTAGCTGACGTGAAAGTACGCTTAACACGGTAACGTGGTGAGGTAGAAATGCAATGACTTAGGCAAATTTTAAACGAGATCAGATAATGGTCTGAGATAGCTTCAGACTGTGGAATTACAACTAAGTTTTTTATTTTTAATCCAAATGTTAACAACAAATCGAGAGTGTGTCCGCCACTATGAGTGGGTCCTATAACATTCTGATTAATTCCAACTGAATCTAGTATGGACACAACTGCTGCTCTTAAGGAGTCTTCCTGATTATCAAAATGAATATTAAAGTCTCCAACAATTAATGCTTTGTCTAAAGAAGTAGCTAAATTTGTAATGAAATCTGCAAATTCTATCAGAAAATCAGAGTAGGGCCCTGGGGGTCTATAAATAATAATTAGAGGAATTAACTGGCTTGACCTGCTTTCGGACACTGAATATTTTATGTTGGTGTAAAGAACTTCAAAAGTTTTACATTTGTGTTTACTCTTTTGTGTGACGTTTAAATTATTATTATAAATAGCTGCGACTCCACCTCCTCTGCCATTTAGACGGGGTTGGTGTAGGTAACTATACCCAGGGGGACTCGCCTCATTTAGTGCTACATATTCATTCGATTTGATCCACGTTTCTGTCAAACACATTATATTAAACTCCTGGTCGGTAATAATTTCGTTTACAGTAAGTGCTTTTGACGTGAGAGATCTAATATTCAACAATCCTATTTTTAGATCAGAGGTGCTGGCTGTGCGTTCAGTCCTATTTAATTTAATGTTAATCAGGTTACTAAAACAGACTTTCTGATAATTCCTATATTTTGGTTTTGCTCGGGGGACAGACACAGTCTCAATATGGTGGATCCTGAGTGACGACTCTGTGCAGCTAGCAGACGGTCGGTTTAGCCTGTCTGTCTGCTCCCTGGCCTTGGCTCTAGACAGTCACTTGTTAACTAGTGCTGTTCTGAGACTATGACCTATACTACAAGAAATGAGAGCAGCACCTTCCCGTGTGGGATGGACACCGTCCCGCCCTAACAGGCCAGCCTTGCCCTCAAAAATGCTCCAATTATTAATGAAGCCCACATTGTTTTTGGAGCACCACTCGGACATCCAGCAGTTCAGCGACCATAACCTGCTGTAGGCTACATCGCCACGTCGCATTGGGATGGGGCCAGAGCATACTACAGCATCGGACATTGCCTTCGCTAATTTACACACCTCTATAACATTACTCTTAGTAACCTCTGACTGTCGAAGGCGTATATCATTAGCTCCTGTGTGAAAAACTATCTTAGAGAACCTGTGCTTTCCTAAGAATCTAAGCTGACCTGCTATGTCCGGCGCCCTGGCTCCCGGTATACACATAACCTGTGCTGCTGGTGCCCCTAAAGGTCTAGCTAATTTCACGTGCCTCAGAATAGAGTCTCCTAAAACCAGAGCTCTTTCAGGTTTCTCAGCGGGTGCTTCACTGAGGAGAGCAAACCTGTTGGACACGCGAAGCGGAGAGGAATGGTGCTCCCGTGGGCAAGCCTTAGCGTTAGCTTTGGCTTTGCGAGTATGCCGCCGAGTCGTCACCCATTCGCCCCGCTGCGAGGGCTCTAATGCCGGAGTCGGGGGAATAGTACCTTCACCTAGGGCATCCAGACTTTCCCCTGCAGAACCTGGACTGCTCTCACACTCACTACTTCTCTCTAGACTCTGGATGCGCTCCTCTAATGCTAAGATCTTCTCCGTCAAAGAGCAAACTAGCTTACACTTCTCACAGATAAAATTATCGCTAACAACGGAGAGAGACTGACTAAACATGTCACACTTCACACACTGAGTGAACTGGATGTTCGCCATAATAGAGAAATTACGTACCTTAATGTGTTTACTGTAGTGTGTGTTCGTAGTTCTGGTAAATGTCCTCCACTCACTGCTTTCAAACCCTCAGACAGGGAAAAAAACGCTCTTCCGACAGCAAAAATAGTCGAGACGGAGCCAACGGAAAGTGAAGGATGCAGGATATCAAAACGATATTTTGATATTTTAAAGCGAGAAAAGTGAGAAAAAACGAACTATAAAAAATTTAAAACGCCGATACAAACACAATTCCCGGTGAACAGTTCAACAACAGGAAACAGGAACTGACGTCACGGTATAGAGGCGGTATAGAGGCTGTTACTGTTATTCCACATCCATCTGGGTCAGTCTGATCACCTCTCTTTGTTCCTGCTACCCAAATACACACCACTGATCAAACGGGTGAAACCAGCTGTGAGGACAGTAAATGTGTCACCAGAGGGAGCCATTTCTTTTCTACAGCAACAGTTTCAGGATACTGACTGGAACATGTTTGCCTTACAGGCCACACTGGACTCTCACAGAGACATGGACATTTACACATCATCTGTTTTAGACCATATCAACACATGATCACTACCATAAAACACAAGAAATGCCTTCCTAATTAGAAGCTATGGACGAACTCTGAAGTCCGTCTCCTGTTGAAAGCAAGAGATGCTGCTTTTAACTCTGGCTACAACAGAGCCAGAGCCAACCTGAAAAGAGGCATCAGAAGAGCCAAGCTCACATTCAAACTTAACATAGTAGAGCACTTCCACAATTCTGACCGCAGAATGCATTTGGAAAGGCATCCAGACAAGCACGGACTACAAACCTATAGCTCAACCAACCAGCAGTTGCTTCATCCGGACAAACTCAATCACTTTTTTGTTCATTTCAATCAAGCAATAGGACATTTCACCTTAAACCACTGACTCTTCTACTGCTCACAGCCCACTTTCACTCTCAACAATGAATGTCTATTCAGTGTTTAGCAGAGTGGATGCACGCAAGGCAGCTGGTCTGGATGGCATACCGTGATGTGTTCTCAGAGCATGGGCTGGACAACTGGCACAGGTTTTCAATGACATTTTAAACCTGTCACTGGCTCCCTACATGCCTGAAGACCGCAACCATCATACCAGTGCCTAAGCACTCAGATGCCGAATGCCTGAATGACTTTTGCCCAGTTGCACTCACCCCTATTGTTATGAAGTGCTTTGCGAAACTGGTCTTGAATCACCTCACTGCGTGCCTGCCACCTCCAGTGGACCCACACAAGTTTGCCTATCGCCCGAACAGGTCGACATAGAATGCTGTATCCACGGCTCTTCATTCAGCCCTCACACACCTGGATAAAAGCAACACCTACATCAGAATGCTGTACATTGACTTTAGATCTGCGTTTAATACATTCCTCCCCACTGTACTGATTACTAAGCTCAGTGACCTGGGTATCTGCACCTCCACTTGCAGATGGATTCTGGACTTTCTCACCAACAGACCTCAATCTGTTAGGTTGGGCAAACAGGTATACTCAACCCTCATTCTTAACACTTTCATCCCAAAGGGCTGTGTTATGAGCCCACTAATCTACTTCCTTTCATCCATGACTGTACTCCTCTGTATAACTACAACTTCTTCATCAAGTATGCAGACGCTAAGGTTGCCTATGGGAGCACAATTCCTCTCTGCTTGAGGTGTCCAACAGGTTTGATCTCCACAGTGAAGCACCCGCTGAGTAACCTGGAAGAGCTCTGATTATAGGAGACTCTATTGTGTATACCAGAAGCCAGGGTGCCAGACATAGCAAAAAACTTAGGTTTTTAGGAAAGCACAGGTTCTCTAAGATTTTCACACAGGAGCTAATGATATATGCCTTTGACAGTCAGAGGTAACATGCTCTGACCATATCCACATGCGACGTGGTGATTTAGCCTACAGCAGGTTATGGTCGCTGAACTCCTGGATGTCCAAATTTTGGAGTGGTGCTCCAAAAACAATGTGGGCTTCATAAATAATTGGAGCAATTTCGAAGGCAAGGCTGGCCTGTTAGGGAGGGATGGTATCCATCCCACTCGGAATGGTGCTGCTCTTATTTCTTGTAATATAGGTCATAGTCTCAGAACAGCACTAATTAACCAGTGACTGTCCAGAGCCAAGGTCAGGGTGCAGACAGACAGGCTAAACTGACCGCCTGCTAGCTGTACAGAGTCATCACTCAGGATCCACCAAATTGAGACTGTGTTTGTCCCCCAAGCGAAACCAAAATGTAAAAAGTCTCAGAAAGTCTGTTTAAGTAACCTGATTAACATTAAATTAAATTGGACTGAACTCACAACCAGCACCTCTGATCTAAAGATAGGATTGGACCAAATAAACCAAATTAATATGTAGCATTAAATGAAGCGAGTCCTCCTGGGTATAGTTACCAACACCAACCCCGTCTAAATGGCAGAGGAGGTGGAGTCTCAGCTGATTATTATAATAATCTAAACGTCACACAAAAGACTAAACACAAATGTAAAACATTTGAAGTTCTTAACACCAACATAAAATATTCAGTGTCCAAAAGCAGGTCCAGTCAGTCAATTCCATAAATTATTATTTATAGACACCCAGGGGCCAGACACAAAGCATTAATTGTTGGTGACTTTAATAATTATTTTGATAATCAGGACGACTCCTTACGAGCAGCAGTTGAGTCCATTCTAGTTTCAGTTGGAATTATGCAGAATATTATAGGACCCACTCATAGTGGTGACAGACTCTTGATTTATTATTAGCGTTTGGAATAAAAATAAAAAGTTTAGTCATAATTCCACAGTCTGAAGTTATTTCAGACCATTACCTCATCTCTTTTAAAATCTGCCTTGGCCATTGCATTAGTACCTCACCACGTTACCGTGTTAAGCGTACATTCACGTCAACTTCAGCAGCGGGTTTTTTCAAGAATGTTCCAGAAATTACAATATTAAATAGATCTCCGTCTTAGCCCATGAATACCAAAAATCAACATTACGTTATACTCTAGATGATAGAAGCCCCTTAAGGTCAAAATGATCATGGAGAAAAAATTAGCACAGTGGTATAATGATCATATAAACAGACCACTCGAAAATTAGAACGTAAATGGCATCAAAAAATCTAATAGCATGAAGGGAGAATCTCCTGAGTTGTAGAAAATCTCTTAGTGTTGCTGATCAGCATATTTCTCCACCCTCATAGAAAATAACAAGCATTATTCCTAGATTTTTATTCAGTATGGTAGCAAAATGAACAGGAAATAAAAGCACTGAATTCACATGCACACCATCAATAGGTGGTAATAATTTCATAAAATGTTCTAATAATAAAGTTGGAAACATCAGGCAAGAAATCCAGACATTTCAAATAAATCCAAATTATTTTATAAATAACCCTGTAGACAGCAGTGTCATTATAACAGACCATCAATTACAAAGTTTTACTCCTAATCAAGAGAACGACTTAATTTCATTTATTTCCTCATAAAAAAAATCAACAACCTGCATTCTCCATCCCTTGCCTACAAGTTTTTTCAAACAGATCATTCCAGAGGGAGTTGAACCTGTTTTAAAAATAATAAACTCTGCCATTAGCACTGGTAATGAACCTAAATCTTTTAAACTGCAGTATCAACCCCCAATGAAGAAACCTGACCTTCATTCTGTCAGCTGTCCAACTACAGTCCAATTCCAAACACGGAATGGTGTAAGAACCCTTTGCTTGTTTCAAGCTACTGCTCATCACTAGTGGAGTTTGTGACTGTTAGATGCCAACCTTTTTTATTTACCATGGGAATTCACCACTGTTTACATCGTCGGAGTGTACATTCCTCCCAGTGCTAATGCTAAGGAGGCACTGAGGGAATTCTACGCCGCTATTAGTGACCTGCAGAATGCTCACCACGAGGGATTGTTTATTATCGCCGGAGATGTCAACCATGTGAATCTTAAGACTGTGCTTCCTAAACTCCATCAATATGTGGACTTTGCAACGAGAGGAGCGAACTCGCTGGATCTTGTTTACACAAACATCCCTGGCGGGTATCGTGCGGCGCCCCGCCTCCATTTCGGATACTCAGACCACAGCTCTGTTATGTTAATTCCAGCATACAGACCGCTCATCAGACGCTCTAAACCGGCGCTGAAACAGGTGAAAACCTGGCCAGAAGGAGCTACTTCTGCTCTTCAGGACTGTTTTGAGTGCACTGACTGGGACATGTTTAGAGAGGCTGCAACCAACGGCGATTCCATAAACTTGGAGGAGTACACATCATCAGTGACCAGCTACATCAGCAAGTGTGTTGATGATGTGACCATCTCCAAGTCCATCACTACACACTCCACCCAGAAGCCGTGGATGACTGCAAATTTGCGTGTGCTGCTGAAACAAAGAGACTCTGCCTTCAGAACAGGGGACAAGGCGGCCTTAAGAACACCAAGGGCCAAACTGTCTCGTGCCATCAGAGAGGCAAAGCGCGCACACGCAAAGAAAATCCACGACCACTACCAGGACAGTGGAGACACTGGGCGCATGTGGCAGGGCATCCAGGCGATCACAAACTACAAAAAAACATCACCTGCTTGTGACCGTGATGCCTCCCCCCCAGATGTGCTGAACGACTTCTACGCCCGGTTTGAGGTACAGAACAACGTGAAGGCGAGGAAGACCATCCCTCCTCCCACTGACCAGGTGCTCTGTCTAACCACAGCTGAAGTGAGGAAAACTCTATGCAGATTTAACCCACAGAAGTCTGCTGGATCTGACAACTGCTATAGCCTTTATATTTATTCACTGTACATATGTTTACATTTTTACATTTATATATATTACATGCTATAAACATGCTACATATTTATCTGCACTATTTGCACGATTGCTAGGATTAGGGCTACGGTTACACGTCTTGTAGACACCAAACTGCATTTCATTAATGTGTACCCAACTATCTATCTATCTATCTATCTATCTATCTATCTATCTATCTATCTATCTATCTATCTATCTATCCATCCATCCATCCATCCATCCATCCATCCATCCATTTATCCATCCATCCATCCATCCATCCATCCATCTAATTTAACCCAGTGGCAGCATATATAAAGAATAAAGCAGTGGGCCTAAGACAGATCCTTGTGGAACACTGGTACAGTGGTACCTTGACCTACAAGTGCATTAATGTACGAGTTATCCGAGGTACAAGCGGTCAATGTTGATTTTTTGCTTTGTTACGCAAGCAAAAAATTGAGGTACAAGCGCGAGATGCCGCTGCTAGATGGCGAAGCGAAGCCAGAAAGTGAAGACTGTGACAAAAATTAAGAAATGCTTAGGAATACGTAGTGTACAGTAGTGATAGCAAAACATGAGTTACCACCCCCCTCTGCCCCCTCCATCAGCGTCTTCGTTATCTCAAGTCGTCTCAACTCCAAGGTAAATACACTGTATAAAAACGTATTATATCTTTACATACTCTCTCTATTATGTTTTTATACAAGATTTGTTATTAAGAAATGCATTTTCCTAATTAAATAACATGAAACATAAAAAACGGGTGCATTTTGAGGGTTGGACCGATTAATGCCATTTTAAGTATTTAAATGTGGAAAACTGATTTGATGTGTGAGCAAATTGAGATCTGAGCTCGACCACGGAACAAATTAAACTCTTAGGTCAAGGTACCACTGTATTCTGCTAGTGTTGTGTTTGTGTGTGTGTGTGAGTGTGTGTGTGTGTGTTTGTGTGTGTGTGTGTGTGTGTGTGTGTGTGTGTGTGTGTGTGTGTGCATTAACTGTTCCTGAAAATGTCTTACTTCACACTCTGTCACTTTATCTGTTCAAAAAACAGAGCATTTATACTGAGGAGTTCCTCCATTTCCGGTGTGTTGAGTGGAAATTCCTGTGCCATCTGGAGCACTTAGCTACAGTTATGGGGAAGAAATCCTCCCAGCTTAATATACTGTGTGTGCGTGTGTGTGTGTGTTTGTGTGTGTTTGTGAGAACCTGTGTCAGTGTGTGACCTCAGGGAATGCAAAAGGGTCTAATTGAGTTGTATTCAACCCATTAGCAAGATACATCTAAGGACTCTGAGGCTTCTTCTTTCGGCTGCTCCCATTAGGAGTCTCATCCGTCTCCACACCCCCCCTGTCCTCTACATCTGCCTCTTTCACACCAACTACCTGCATGTCTTCCCTCACCACATCCATAAACCTCCTCTTGTTCTTTTTTTCCTCCTTCCTGGTGTCTCCATCCTCAGCATTCTCCTCCTGATATACCCCATGTCCCTCCTCTGCACATGTCCAAACCATCTCAATCTCACCTCCCTCACCTTGTCTCCAAAACGTCCTACATGTGCTGTCCCTCTAATAAACTCATTTCTAATCCTGTCCATCGTCGTCACTCCCAACAAACATCTCAACATCTTCAGCTCTGCTACCTCCAGCTCCACCTCATGCCTTTTACTCAATGCTACTGTCTCTAAACCATACAACATCTCAGGTCTCACCACAGTCCTATAAACTTTCCCTCCTAAATCCTTTCACTCCACCCTGCCTGCACTCTTTTCTTCACTTCTCTAACACACTCTCCATTACTCTGCACTGTTGACCCCATGTACCTGAACTCCTCCACCTTCTCCACCTCTTCTCCCTGCAACCGCACCCCTCCACTGCCCTCCCTCTCATTCACACACATGTACTCTGTCTTACTCCTACTGACTTTCATTCTCCTTCTCTCCAGCATGTACCTCCACCACTCCAGGATCTTCTCCACTTGCTCCCTACTCTCACCACAAATCACAATATCATCCACAAACATCGTAGTCCACAAAGACTCCTGTCTGACCTCGTCTGTCAACCTGTCCATCACCATTGACGCTTTCTCTAAATCCACAAATACACAATGCAGCTCCTTCTGACCTTCTCTATACTTCTCCATCAACATCAACATTCTCAAAGCAAATAAGGCATCTGTGGTGCTCTTCCTCGGCATGAAACCATACTGAAGCTCACAGGTGGTCACCTCTTCTCTCAGCCTGGCTTCCACTACTCTTTCCCATAACTTCATGGTGTGACTGATCAACTTCTCACCTTCCAAAATCGTGTTAAACAATCTGGTTAAAAACTCCACTGCATCTCTCCTAAACATCTCCACGCTTCTACCGGTATGTCATCTGATCCTACTGACTTTCCACTCTTCATCCTCTTTATAATAATTACAATATAATATAATATATTATAATATAATATAATATAATATAATTATAATATAATATAATATAATATAAATCTAATATTAAAAGTTTTCCTTTAATAAACTTTCTTTCGGCTTCTCCCATTAGCGGTCGCCACAGCGGATCATCCGTATTCATGATCCGCATGTTTGATTTGGCACATGTTTTTACGCTGGATTCCCTTCCTAACGAAACCCTCCCCATTTATCTGGGCTTGGGACCGGCACTAAGCGTGCACTGGCTTGTGCAACCCTAATGGCTGGGGTTGGTTCCCTGACCGGGAATTATATTTAGCTTTGTATCCAAAAAAAGTAGAACAATATTAATGTGAAGTATACAATCTGAATCGACTTCCTCAGTTCATAAATAACATAATGTTCATTATGTCATAAACAGCTGAAAAGTTTATAAACAGGATATTCAGATACATTTACATTTTTTATGACAATTTTTCCAAAAGCTAAAAAAGTGCATATAATATAATATAATAATATAATATAATATAATTATAATATAATATAATATAATTATAATATAATTATAATATAATCGAATAGAACAATCACGTGCTTGGTTTCTTTGTTTCCTCTTTGTGTCTGTATCATGAATAATTCAGTAAAAATAAATTTGGATCATAAGCCATGTTTTTGGGGATTTATAGGTTAAAGTAATATTTTTGTTGTGTATTTGTTTTGTTGTGTAATTTAGAGAAATGTTTTATTAGTAAAAAGTCTTTAATAAAGACACACTGCTCTGTACTCGGTGCACGCGCACTGAAAAGCCCTGGAGGAGCGGGTTATTATTGTTCTCTTTGGGCGTGGTCTGAGAGTGATTGATGTGTGGTTAAGCCCCGCCCCCATCCAGGGAGTCGCAGCACAAAGCGGCAGCAGCATCACGGAGCGTCGAGGAGCTTCATCATCATCATCATCATCATCACCACATCACATCATCCTTCTTCTCAGCTCCGCTTCTCAAACCCGAATAAAACACAACCATCTGTACGGAACCACAGCGCGCGCCGCAGCCCCACATTCACGCGCTCGCCTCCTTATTCGGTTTAAATGTGAATGGAAAAAAGCCTGAACATGGATCCCTTCTTTGTTGAGGTGAGGAGCAACTTTATACTTCTTCACTTCTTCACCTCTTCCCTTCTACACATTCACTGAAACCGAACTTTAACACACAGCTGCTGCGCGCGCGGCTCTTACTTACGGTTTATCATGTGAATTAAAATAAACACTGATGGAAAGAGTAACACACACACACACACACACACACACACACACACACACACACACACACACACACACACACACACACACCAGGACGAGCCGGCTTTCAGGGCTCCTCATTGGGTCCGGGTCAGTTTTAGCAGTGTTCTAATCGTTCCATTACATTTTAGTACAACACTCAGGGGTTCACACACACACACACACACACACACACACACACACACACACACTCTTTGGAAATGTGATCTTGCAGTAGATGATTACTTTAGTTACTGAAACATGCAGTGTCTGATAATCTCTATTGCCTGAGGAGTGTGATATCATGTTCAGTCATACTGTGTGTAAATCTCTCTCTCTCTCTCTCTCTCTCTCTCTCTCTCTCTCTCTCTCTCTCTCTCTCTCTCTCTCTCTCTCTCTCTGTAAATCTCTCTCTCTCTCTCTCTCTTTCTCTCTCTCTCTCACTGTCTCTCTCTCTGTCTCTGTCTTTCTCTCTTTGTGTGTCTCTCTCTCTAGCTGTCTCTCTCTGTCTCTCTCTCTCTCTCTCTCTCTCTCTCTCTCTCTGTCACACACACAGTTTTGTGTTAGTGTGTTAGTCACAATGAGTCACAAGGACATCCTGTGTGTTGTTCACCTGAGTTTGTGTGTGTGAGAGTATCTGTGTGTGTGTGTGTGTGTGTGTGTGTGTGTGTGTGTGTGTGTTTGAGAGAGAGAGAGAGAGAGAGAGAGAGAGAGAGAGAGGAGTAATAATTCCCTCAGTAAATTACTGCATTGTGAGCAGCACTAAGGTCCCTATAAGGGATGTGGGCGTGTCATTAAGGCTACAGATTTAAACAATCTTGTATCTGAGTGGGCGTGGCTTGAGGGTGTATATAATTTATTTTGATCAGTGATTGGCAAAATATTTACTTCTCTCTGTAATAGGTGTCCTGATTGGCTAGTAGAAAAAGAGATTTTTACAACATTGCATGGCCACGCCCAGATAATTGAGTCATGTGACGTTGGTGTTGCGTGGTGCTCTCATGTTCACATGAGATTTAACAGCTTTTTTCTTGAACTTCAACACATTTTACTTAACAGAGAAACTCTAAACCAGGTGTTTCTCAGGATTAAGGTTTAGTTTATTTTTCTGGAGCACTCATATGTTTCTACATGATGTGAAGTACTGTTGCAGCTCAACAATTTGAAAAGGGTTATGAGGAGCTCCAAACAATCTGAAATCCACCACTACAGTGAGAACAAAATAATGGAGAACCTTCATGACAGGTAATCTTTCCAAGAGAAATATATATTCATATATTTCATTATAATAGTTCTATTATTATATCTAGTGCAGTTCTCGTTTGTTTATTCTTTCATTTTGTTATTGCTGCTGGTCTACAAACTCATGTTGTATCACTACTATGACAATAAAGTCTTTGAATCTAAGTCTGAGTCTAAGTTAACCTGACTGAGATGCAGCAGGTATAAGCAGATCCCTCAAACATCACTGTCCTGGAGTAAAGTTATAAAGAAGAATGGTCCAGAATCACCTCGTTCATCAAGAACATCTTATTAACTCTTTATCACCACATGATCTGTGTAAAGCTGCTTTAAGACAATGTTCATTATTAAAAGCTCAATACAAATAAACATGAATTGACCTGAACTTCTCCAGAGTGATGTGAGAGAACTTCATCTCCTACAGATCATTTTAATTTCAGGGTATTTTTGCTAAAAGAGGAGGTACTTTCATCCGATCCAGAGTCTAATCTCACTTACATGAATCATTACAGGGTTCTTCTCTTTAGAGAAGTTTCATCCAGCTTTTTTTATGTCAGATTTCCTCCTCCACTCTTATTATTCTCTCAGCAGTGGGAGACGCGCCTGGGTGTCTTAGACCATTTCCTGCTTCCACACTTCCTGTTTCCTGCTCTTTAGCACCTGCAGGAAAGGGAGTATGTTGTAGACTGTAAAGTTCAGACCTATTAACAGATTAATGAACCACCAGGCAAACAGAACACACCATAAGGCTAGCATGCTAACGAACTTTAGCAGAATAAAGGCTACACTCTAGAACCCTGTCTGAAAAAAGTCCAACAGGAAAACACTAAAGCGTCTCACACTCACGCCTGATGTGAAAGTGCGAAACAGACGTCATGTTCTTCCTGTTAGGACATGACACACCTGTACACGCCTGCAGTCTTGTGACCCCTGACCTGTGTTTTATAGCATCTGCATTTGTATTCAACACATACTAAACTACAAATAACCAGCTCTGATTGGTCAGAGCAGGCAGCATTTCCTGTGACATCACTACCTGTGACATCATCTCCCACCATCTTTTTTTTATCCGAAACCAAAAGTGTTTTTATTGTTTTATTACAGTGAGGTTCTGTACTGATCGTATGACTCCGATCATGTGTATACCCAGAATCGCGCGGGTGTGTGTGTGTGTGTGTGTTGGGGTTTTATTTGATGTGGTCATGTTGGGATTTAAGGGCAGGGTTAAAGGTTACAGGATATGTAGACGGAATTCCAGGGTCTTGTGTTGCATCCCAAAATAATTTCCAGAATTCCCAGCATTCCAGCCTGTGACACTGTGAAGTGTGTTTGGGTTTAAGAAGCTACACACACACACACACACACACACACACACACACACACACAGATAACTAATGTACAGTATGTTATATTTTTACACCACACTGCAGCTGGGATCTGGATTGTGATTGGTTTTTGGGTGATGATTAATTCAGCAGTTTCCAGCGTGAAATCAAATGATCTTGTGCATGAGAGGGATTAACATTACTACACACTACTACACACAAATACACACACTATTACACAAAACTACATAATACTTTTTTTTTAATGTGCTTTTGATTCTTTTTTTAGTTATTTAAATGTATTTTATTTTATAAGTGCAACATACTGGGCAAAAAAACTTTCTGGTTCTGATTAACAGTAGTGTTTTATTGTTTTTCTTAAAGTAGCTTTACAGAGATAAAGAGGTAAAAAAGTTGGAATGTAGAAGTTTAGTGTCTAATGGTTGTTTCTAGTGAGGAACCAGACTCAGAGGGGAACCCTTTAACCTCAACACTGAATATCCTTCATTACAGTTCCATCAGTGTTGAGGTTATAAAGTGTTCATTGTTGATGCTTACATGCAGAACTTTTCATGAAAACTGTGGTCCTGAGCTTATTGTAGCAGACTGTTGATATTAATTCCAGTCCAAATCGTTCCTTAAAGGTCTTGAGTTGCTCAGTAACTTCATGGATCTTTAAGCTGTTGACGTGGAACCATTTTAGTCTGTTGGCGAGTCTCCAACTGAAGAGAACTGCATGCAGAAGTAGGACATCGGTTTGGCAGAGGAAAGTATAATTAGGGACTCTGGCAGGATTTTCTATAGCAGCATAACTAAAATATATAAAGATACAGAAGGTTACATAGACATGAGGGATCTCTGATCCAAATCTAACAGGAACTAAGTCATTACACAGGAAATGAAATGTAAGTCTAAACAGATAAAAATTCAGATATTATTTTAGTGATGATCTGGTTAGTGATGCTGTGGTGTAAGAGGAATAAAACACCGGGGTCGAAAAATCCTCAACTTCAGGGTGAATGACAGGACAGTCTGCTTGGCTTGACTGTGTGTGTGTGTGTGTGTGTGTGTGTGTGTGTGTGTGTTAATAGTTAATGAGGATTGATATGGCTGGGCCGGGCATCAGGTTTCCCCTCACACCAGTCTCTCAGCTCAGACAAACTGCTCTCTCATCGCTCCATTCAACAACACAATTATGATTAGCACAGAATGTGTGTGTGTGTGTGTGTGTGTGTGTAGTGTGTGTAGTGTGTGTGTAGTTTGTGTAGTGTGTGTGGGTGATTTTCTGACAATAAAACAACAGGAAATGACCACATGCCACATTTCTATTTTCTTTGTGTGTAACCGGTTCTGCATTCCCAGTCTATTAGTGTGTGTGTGTGTGTGTGTGTGTCATAGAAACATTAAGTGTATTTAGTTTAGAATGGCAGGAAACTGTGTGTGTGTGTGTGTGTGTTTGTGAAGTGTGTGTGTGTGTTTGTGAAGTGTGTGCGTGTATGTGAATGAGCATGTGTGTGTATATAAGTGTGTGTGTATGTGTGTGAGTGCAGATCTTCTGCAGAATTTAGTGTGCTTGAACCTTTAGTTGGGTTTAAGGTCTATATTGTTTAGTTTTAAATATGTAGTGTGTTCTTGTTATTCTCTTCATTCATTTTGTCTCTACAATCCTGAGAAGTTGTAATGAAGCTTCGGGGTCAGGGGTCAGTGCTAACATCAGTGTGGTTCTACTAAATCTAATTCTTTGGACCTGTGTTCCTCATGGTTCTTTGTAGTTAAGGTCAGGTTACAGTTTGAAACACTGAGGCAAAAAACAGAAGAGAAAAGAATTTTAAACATTTCTGTAAACAAACCGATTAAAACAGGAAATGAGGTCATCATTCCTATCCTGTTTACAGAGCAAAATAATTCTAAATCTGTGTTAGAATGAGTTCTCCACTGGTTTGTTCATCAGGGACAAACTTACATTTATAAAGAACATCTTATTGACAATGTTCATTGTTAAAAGCCGAACCTTAGTGCCCTGCTTTAGTTATTTTCTGTGCTAGTAAAAGTAAGTAAGAGAGAACACTGCAGTGGAATGGAACACTTCCAGGTTCTCCAGAAGAGGTTGATATGGGAGTGTAGATAAAGACAGAGATAAAGACTCAACTCTGACCTCACACTGATGAGGTCACAGAAACACAAGAACTTTCAGGGAGGACATCCTGGATTTATACTGTATATGTTTTGAACTTTTATTTTAATATTTTTTTGCATTACCCATAGTTCCCTTTGCAACTGATAGAAGTGCAGTGGGTTTTAGACTCCATGTCCTCTAAAGAGAATGATGCAGCAGAGCTTCAGTCCTGCAATAGTCTGGGTTATAACTCAGCTGCACTGCATTCTGGGATTTTGAGTCCAGCATTTTAAGTGTTGAGGAAATTAAAGTTCTGGGAGAAAATTCTTTATGTGAAGTCATGTAGACTTTAGATATTTTGTTCTGTAGGTGTTGCCGGGGCACAGAGTACTATTTAATTAGCACTTTCCTAGTTTGTAGAATTCTAGGGTTATATTTATATGAAGTGTGTAATCTGGTGTACAGTGTAGATTTATTCATTACTAGAGACTTAAAGCACTTTTGTACGTCACTCTGGATAAGGGCGTCTGCTAAATGCTGCAAATGTAAACGTAAATCTAGTATGGAAACGGATGATCTGCTGTGGCGACCCCTAATGGGAGCAGCCTGAAAAGAAGAAGAAGAAGGAGAAGGTGTTGCAAGGGCAGAGCTAGAATTATCTATGGGGCAAAGAATTATAAGGTGTGGCAACACTGAACCAAAAATCCTTTATCCTTGTATTGGTTTTGTGGATTCAATAAATTATATACTGTACATATATATATATATATATATATATATATATATATATATATATATATATATAGTA
>MU598598.1:10881189-10901189 GCA_024362625.1 Silurus asotus
GGTTAGGGGTAGTGGTTGTGAGAAGGGGGTAGGGGCAGTGAGTAAGGAATAGGGGTAGTGAGGAGGGAATAGGGGTAGGGGCAGTGAGTAGGGAATAGGGGCAGTGAGTAGGGAATAGGGGTAGTGAGTAGGGAATAGGGGTAGGGGCAGTGAGTAGGGAATAGGGGTAGTGAGTAGGGAATAGGGGTAGTGGCAGTGAGTAGGGAATACGGGTAGTGAGTAGGGAGTATTCAACAGTCACCGTTTTAGCAAAGCAGCTTTTCACAGATAAAGTGGTTATAAAGTTGGAATGGAGAAATTTGTTTTCTATAAGTTTGTTTTTTTAAAATATGTCCATACTGCATGTGCAGTGGTGACTGTATGTATGTATGTATTGTATGAGATCATGCAAACTGTCTTCCCAAGTGCACACATTTAACAGACCGTTGATATTATTTACAGTCCAAATCCATCCTTAAAGTTCTTTAATTCAGACAGAACTTCATGGATCTTTAGGCTGATGATGTGGAACCATCTCCAGCTACAAAGAGTGTCTCCAACTAAAAAGAACTGGGACGAATCTGGCAGATCTGAAGAGGTGAAAGAGACAGAAACACTGATAACTGGTACTCAGGAACAGAAGGGGTAATGAATAGGAGACAGTAAGTATGGGCAGTAAGTAGGGGATAGGGTTAGGGTCAGCAGGGGGTAGTGAGCAGATAAAGGGGTAGATAAAAGGTGGTAGTAAGTGGTGAAAGATTTCGAATAGATACACTAGATAATACTTTTCTCTGAGAACTAAGAGGATGAATTTGTCATCAGTTTTTATGCTGTAGCTTCTTCGAATCACATGCAATTAAATAATGCCGGACACATGATTAATGCACCCCTATGGAGGATCTTTATATCAATCAACAGAGACACCAAAACGAGGACAATGCATTGTGTGTGTGTGTGTGTGTGTGTGTGTGTGTTTGTGTGTGTGTTTTATTAGAAGATTTCCCGCATGCTCATATATTAATCAATACTCCTTCCTGTTTAGTGTATGATGTCTCACATACAGTGCATTTAGATCCTTCACTTTTTCCAATGTTGTTATACTGCAATCTGATACTACAATCATTCAGATTTATGTTTTCTCCACGAACCTATAGTCAGTTCCCCATAATGACAAAGTAAAAAAAGAATTCTGGAAATGATTTGATTAAAACACCTGAAATATCACATATCCATATAAACATGTCACAGGTAGATTCCAGTCAAAGTGTAGAATCATCTCAGCAATGATCAAGAGATATTGAGGCACCTGAGATCATTTTCACATGTTGAGTATAAATACGTTTCAGGTTTTTATTTATAAAAAGCACAGATATTTATAGAATTCTGTTTTTACTTTGTCAAACAACTTTGGGCGTATCAGGCTGCAAAACAAAATGTGATCAAACACACACACACACACACACACACACGCACACACACAAACTCTTTTTATGATTAATTCTACTAGGTGAAATATTGCCTAAATATTAAAAAGTTAATGGTTTAGAAAATGTTACTGTCAGTTTTTTTTGTATTTTAATATTTAAATTGTTTTATTATTATTATTTATCTGTATTCTCTCTATCTTTATCTGTTTTTCTCTATAGGTGATGGGTGTAAATGCTGATGGAGTTGAAGACTTGTCAACCCTCACTGAGCTCAACACACAAGCCATAATGCACAACCTCTACCTCCGTTACCATAAAGACCTCATCTATGTAAGACACACACACACACACACACACACACACACACACACACACACACACACACACAAAAAACCCATTCCCTTTTGTATTGTAATATCCATTGTTGGGAAGTTTTCCTATCCGGCTCGAAGGACCAAATGTTGAGAAGTTTTCCTGTCTAACTCGAAGGACCAATGTTAGAGGGGTTTTCTTATCTTACTTGAAGGACCATATAAGGATTCTCACTAACTGTTATGCGCTGATCAGTGGGTTGTACTCGCCCCATCGCGTCAGTAAAAACACGATACAGGATTCAGAACGCTTTACTTTACTGGGTATAGAATTGATTGCATATGAGGTGACTCTTGCTATCTTCTGCTAGCTGCTGTTCAGTAGGTTGCGTGATGCAGAATGCATGCAGCAGCTCCTTGTTCTTGTCTTTTATACTCTTGGTGGAGGACGGTGTACTGTGATGTCACAGAGAGCTAGTCATTGCTTGGTAAACTGTATATCTGCCTCTAGTGGTGAAGCATGGAATTACAACTAAATAGGAATCCTTTCTAACATCCATGGCTAAGGTTAAAAGCTAATAAGACCATATGTCTGTGTTATTCATTAAATATGGAAATAAGTCCTGAAGTAGGAAATGTAAACAGAATGCAGGAAAGCAGATTTACATTCAATTTCTCTATTTATGAGAGAATTGAAGACTGACATTAAAAATTAGGGCTGCGACTGCATCTGTATAAACTTATTAATCATAAAACAAAAAACTGCCAGACTGGAACCTAAAACTTGGTCTAGTAGTAAAGTCAAGAATGAAACATGATCTGGATGAAATTGAGACTGAAATGTAATCTGGAAGAGGAAGTCCCCTTAAATACTAAAGACCAAATTACTAGTTCTTGATCTGGGGGTAAAATCTAGACTAGGACAGTGTTTAAGGATTAAATATAAAAATTCAACTTGATCAGATAATGTTTTCTTTTTAGGAATTGATCTGGGGTGAGTCTGGGACCTTATCTAGGTTAAAACTTTAGGTTGGGATTTAATCTTGGCATGATATCTAGACTGACACTCTTTTTGGGGTAAAGTTGTGAGTGGGACCTGGTTTGTGGTTGAATTTGAGACTAAGACTTGATCTGGAGATGATTGGGGTTTTATCTGGGTTAAATTCAATTCAATTCTTTGATCCGGGGGGAGCTCTTTATTAATATTTGATCTGGGAATTAATTTGAGATTGGAGCCTGATTCTAAGGCATATTTCATACTGGGACCTTATATGGAGGTAAAATTTGGCTTTGGTAGTGCGTGTTCGTAGTTAAATACCAGATTGGGTTTTGATCCGGGGGGAGCTCTTTATTAATATTTGATCTGGGAATTAATTTGAGATTGGAGCCTGATTCTAAGGCATATTTCATACTGGGACCTTATATGGAGGTAAAATTTGGCTTTGGAGTGTATTTGGGGCTGAATTTGCAGTTTCTGTGAACTCTTTACTTTGACCTGACCTGGGACTGAGAGAGCTCAGGTAGTCCGAATCAGGAACAGCACCTCCAAAACCATCACACCGAACACTGTGGGCCCTCAGGGCTGTGCACTCATCCTTTGCTGTTCACACTGCTGTAGCAATGCACAGCTCCAATCACATCTTCGGAACTGCTGATGACACGGCTGTGGTGATCAGCATACAGAAATGATATATAGAGAGTAACCGACTGTTGTAATGCCAACAACCTGTCTCTGAATGTGGATAAAGCAAAGAGATGATTGGTGACTTCAGGAGGACCCTTAGTGTTCACTCCCTACTAAACATCAACAGCTCCTCCATAGAGATTGTCAAGAATGTCTCTAAGTTACATATCTAACTCTGGTTCCCCAAGGGAATGAGACACTGTGTCAACAACACTTTGGGAATGCTTTTGCATGACCACACTCTGAACCATGTGTGTATTCTGTCCAATGGAAGGGTGCCTGCCGACAACCAGAAAGCTATCAACGCACATGCAGTGAGACGGCGCTAGCTTTGAAGAGGGAAGTAAGCATTCGCAGGGGTGCAGGGAGTGCGGCACCGAGTGCGGCACCAACGCCTTATTCCCTCAGGGAACTAGGGTTACATATGTAACCTAGAGACGTTACCCTTCAGGAACTCGAGCTGTGTCAACAACGCTGTGGGAACGAGAGAACAACACCACCAGATTGACAAATCCCAGCCTAGTGTAAATTTCTGCTTGTGCGCAGGAAGACCCTTCTCATATTGAATGTAGCAGAAGAACAGCTGGTCTGACTTCCTCCACAGGGCCATCCTGGTCAGGGGCTAAAAAGAGAGGAGGATAGAATGCCTGAAGCATGACTGATTGTGGGGAAACAGTTAGCACCTTGGGAACATACCCCAGCCTGGGGTAGAGAAAGGCACTAGCCACTCTAAGTCGCACCTGAGGCCTCAACCTCCGGGTAACACAAAAGAAATGTTTTTCCACAGCGTCTGTAAAGCAGGCGGAGCATGATATGCAGCAATAGCAGACATGTAAACATGTAGTGTGGAAGGAAACATATTTATTTAGTAAATTATTTTTATCAGTAGATTTTTCTTAGGTAAAGGAGCAGATCTGAAGGAATCATAGATATAGCTGGGAGACCAGAGGCTAAAAGCTGTGCCCCCTCAGGGACCACAGCCTCCACAACTCCGAGTGGGGGTGAAATAGGGTGACCCCTGCCTGAGAGAGGAGATCCCACCTGTCCCAATCCTATCCCAATCTCACATGGTGAGTGTTCAAGAAGGGCTACCAGGTCCGCAAACCATGGACGGCCTGTCCAGTATAAGGTTACCAGAAGGAGATGGACTCTATCTCGGCAAACCCTCTCCAGAACTGCCGTGAGCATGGGGGGAAGCATACAGGCGCAGCCTCTGCCATGCCTGCACTATGGCATCCAGTCTGAGAGGAGCTGTGTGATTAAGGGAAAACCAGAGGGGAAAGTATGAGGGTCTCTCGAGTCACAAACAGGTCCACTTGTGCTCTGTAAAACTTCTTCCACTTCTAGGTAAAGCCTCCATTCCCTTAGCCTCGACCCTTGCCTCATAAGTATGTCTGCTCTCTGGTTTAGGTGCCCCCGAGATGTATACTGCCCCAAGTGAGACAGCTTCCTTAGGGCCCACAGAATGATCTGTCATGCCAGCTTGTAAAGGAGATAAGAGCACAGACCCCCCCTGATGGCTGATGTAAGAGACCACAGATCTGTTGTCTATACGGACCAGCATATGATATGAGAAGAAATGCTTCAATGCTAGAAGCATGGCCAGCATCTCCAGGCAGTTGATATGCCACAAGAGATGGGGCCCTTTCCAGAGACCTAGGGGAGAGTGGCCAGTCATGATCTCCCCCAGCTTGTGAGGGAGGCATCCATTGTAGTGTTATGATGAGAAGGAGCTCCCCACACAGGGCCCTATGACAGGATCCCAGGTTTATTCCACATGTCCAAGGCTTGTAAATCTTGCTGCATTACCGGGAAAACCCTCTGGTCCTAAGCCAACACTGCAGGTGTCTCATGTGCAGGAGGCCAAGCGGAACCACTTTGGATGCAACTGCAATCAGAGTCAGCTGTCTTTGAAACTGCTTTACAGTGAAAGACTGGGTCAACTTGATCTGAGGAGGAGACAAATTTGCCCACATTGTGGTCGAATCCCACAGTATTCAATTCAATTCAATTCATTTTTATTTGTATAGTGCTTTTAACAATGAACATTGTCTCAAAGCAGCTTCACACAGATAATGTGGTTATTAAATGTAAATATGTTCTTTGTAAGTATGTTTGTCCCTGATGAGCAACTGTGGCAAGGAAAAACTCCCCGAGATGGCATAAGGAGAAAACCTTGAGAGGAACCAGACTCAAGAGGAAACCCATCCTCATCTGGGTTGCACCAAATGTCCATTTGAAGCATATATACAAAGTTGCAGGGTGTAGTGATGATGCTCAAAAGCAAACTGCACTCCCGAGTCAGTGCAGCAGACCGCCGACACCAACTACAGTCCAGTCCGTCCTCAAAGCACCCGTTCTACTCCGGAATTACATGGAACCACCCAAGGTGTTGAGGAGAGACCGTCCCAAGCTGCACAGAAGTGGGAGGGTCCGCGGAGGGGAGAGGGGCAGGAACAGTGGTCACTGGAGCCTCAGGAGCATGTTTAACTCGACCGAGAGAGAGAGAGAGAGAGAGAGAGAGAGAAAGAGAGAGAGAAGGATATGGATTATTAAGTGTATCTATTGGTGTATGAAAGTTTATGTCACTGTGCAGTTTGGACTCCGGCAAGACTCGCTATGGCAGCATAACTAGAAGGGAGAACCAGAAGGTAACACAGACATGAGGGATCTCTGGGATAAGAGACGACCCACCACACCACCGTCAACAAACCCGAGTGAACGTGTGAATGTGAGGGGACGACAGCATACAAATATACCAGTTCACCAAACACTCTATATCTATGTTTCCTCCAGATCTGCACCTTTACCTAAGAAAAATCGACTGATCAAAGACTTGACTAAATAAATAAGTTTGCCTAGATAGGTTGTCCTCTGTATTGAAGAAAGCACACTTTTCTTGGCGTAGATCTAAAATGGGATGCAGCCTCCACCCTTTTTGAGAACTGTGTACAGGCTGTACAACCCAGACCCTCTTGTCTAGTCAAGTCTTGTTCTATGACTAGCGCTTGCTCGGGACCCACCAGAGTGGGAAACACCCCGTTGAACTGAGGTGGCAGAGACCCGAAATGAATCTTGTAGCCTCTTTCTACAGTGCACAGATCCCATTGAGACACGTTTGACAGGAGTTTCCAGGCTGCCAAATAATGTGCTAAGGAAATCAGATCCACCTCTAGAGCACCTAGAGTGGTGCAGTGGGCCCCTTAAATCCTCTGTCAAGGTAGAAGCTGAGGGAGGCAGTCGCTGGAGATCGCTGTGCCCTGAAATGCCAAATGTGGCAGGGTTAATGAGATGATCTCCTGAGGGAAATGAGGAGAGTCGGGCACTGTGTACTGAGGCATAACCTGCCACCCACCCCCAGCGGGACCCCTCACAGGTCAGAACTTTTTTGTTGACTTGGAGCGCCGCCTAGAGTACCTGGCTGGAAAGCCGCCTTTTGGCCTCGAAGAAAGGCTCTGTCTCTATCACTAAGATCAGAGAGTTTCAGCCACAAGTGCATCTCACCAACCACCAGGGCTGCCATAAACACAGCAATAGTCCTAGTCTCTTGAATGGCCCGAAGAGACAGGTCTGTGACAATGTCATTGCTTTTAATATCTCCTTCCTCATCTAGCTCCTTAAGCAGGTCTGCCTGGAATGCCTACTAGATGGTGTGCAGGAAGCCACCGACTTGACCTGCCGCTGTAAATGCTTTGTCGACCAAAGCTGAGGAGGTTCAAAGGAGTCCCATAACAGAACTCCTTCAGTCCCTCTACGTTTGAGTAGAGGGTAACATTGGGACTAAAGAGTATAAGGATTATTCCATGAGCTGGACTCCTTGGGTGTGCAGATCAGGAAAGAAAGACAGGCTCAGCATATAGGCATTGACATAGGTTGCAGGAAGCGCTCATCTAGTTTATTTTGAGAATGCACTTCCTGCTTCTCAGCTGGCCAAGCGAGGTTTAGCTTCGAAACCGCTCAACACATATTCTATAACACATCTTTACAACCTTTTACAGAGGAACAATCGAGAGCATCCTGAGCAGCTGCTTCAGGTGCCTGGTTTGGGAACTGCACTGCAAAGCCACCAGCATTGTGGCTGATCACCCATATGCCTCACACACACACCCTTCACACACACCCTTCAAATAGCCCCTCCCACACACCCATTACTCACACTCCTCGAACACACCCCTTACACACACATCCCTCAAACACATGTCTCACACACACCAATTACTCACACCCCTCACACACTGTTGTTGTTTTGCGTGAATTGCTGCTAAAACAAATTTGATTCATTTTCTTCAAATGAACAGTATTTATTATTATATATAATTTATTTATTTACACAAATCTGTACTGCTCAGTGCTGCAGTGTCCCTCTGTCTAATGTCTAAGTTAAGACAACTTTATTTCCAGTTTATTTTTGTGTAGTTCTTTGTTTTATGTTAGCTAGCTAGCTTCGGGGTTGGCCAACCTCCTCACGATGTCTAGTGTTTCTTCAAAAATGTATTTCTAAGTTTGACCGAGACCAAATCAATTTCCCTTCCTCCGTAGGCATTAAACATTTTTTTAACTCAGATGTATTAACATGTGCAGAGCTGCACACGTGTTTTACCAGTCAAACTCGGCTGTAACAATTTCTCTCTGACCAACCAATCAGAGGACGGAAAAATGCTGACGCTATTGTGGGCCAGCTAGCTGCCCTGTAAGGTGAATATGAAATCTGATTGGTTAAAGAAACAGAGCTTTTTATTAAGCAGACTATGGTAAAAAGGCCAGCAGTACAGACTTTGAAGGCCCTGGGCAGATTGGATTTACATGGCAGCAGATAGAGGTTGAAATCTGATTGGACATAAAATCTGACATCCACATACACATACTGCTTCATTTGGTACTTCCAAATTCAATTCAATTCAATTCATTTTTATTTGTATAGCGCTTTTAACAATGAACATTGTCTCAAAGCAGCTTTACACAGATAATGTGGTGATTAAATGTAAATATTGAATGTGAAAAAAATGCAAATGACAGAGACCTGATCTTGCTGTATACTTGGAAGTGAGACAGGCTTTTAAAATTTAGCTTAAAACAGGAGCAAGGCCTGGATTAAACCTCGAAATGGATAAAGACACAAAGCAGAGCCATAATCTGTATCATGGCCTAAAACTGGCTGAGATTTGATCCGGGGAAAAGTTTCACCTAGTTGTTGATGCAGAGTAAAGGTTTAAATTTTAAACATTGATCTTGTTTTAAGTGAAACACAAAACTCAGAACAATAGTTCTGTCTATAAATACAATACCTAATGCTGTTCCTGTACATTTTGTGGTCAATTAAAATGAGATTGCAAAGCAACTGAGATCCACTTGGACACATTACACAGAGAATATTGATTAATAACCAAAACAAAAGCAGAACAGGAAAATAAATGATGTGCTGATGGGCAAGAAACGTGAGAGCAAATGTTTGTTCAGTTAGGAACAAGAACTGAACTGTGTGTGTGTGTGTGTGTGTGTTTTCAGACAAACATCGGCTCCATCCTAGCCGCAGTAAACCCATATAAGCAGATACCTGGGCTGTATGATAGTGAAGCTGTACAGCTCTACAGTAAACATCAGCTCGGTGAACTTCCTCCTCATGTCTACGCCCTCGCTAATGAGTGCTACCGATGTCTATGGAAGAGATCTGACAGCCAGTGTGTGCTCATCAGGTACTACACCTGTCCATACACCCTACAAAGTGTCCCTACACCAAACAAACTGTCCCTACACACTACCGACTGTCCCTACACTCTACAAAGTGTCCCTACACCCTACAGTGTCCCTACACCCTACATTTACATTTGCTGTATTTAGCAGATGCCCTTATCCAGAGCGACGTACAAAAATGCTTTGAGTCTCTAGTAATGAATAAAAATAAATCTACACTGGTAAACCAGATAACAAACTTAATATAAACTCTTGAATTCGACAAATTTGGAAGTGCTAATTTAAGTGTTTCAGTAAGAGGTACGTCTTCAGTCGTCGCTTGAAGATAGTCAGAGGTTCATTCCACAACCTCGGTGCCAGAACAGAGAAGACCCTTGAAGTATACTGACCTCTCATTCTGAGAGAAGGTGGTACCTGTTGAGCAGTGCGGGAGGATCTCAGACAGCGTGGTGCAGTGTGAGATGTGATGAGGTCTCTGAGGTAAGATGGCGCTGGTCCATTTTTGTCCTTGTAGGCAAGCATCAGTGTTTTCAATCTGATACGTGCAGCTACTGGAAGCCAGTGAAGGAGCAGCAGTGGGGTGGTGTGGGAGAACTTGGGCTGATAAAATGACAAGAGACTGAACAAGCACCTGGGCAGCCTGTGTGGACAGAAATGGTCGAATCCATTGGATGTTATAGAGAAGAAATTGACATTCATTGTCCATGGTTACCCCAAGATTATGAGCAGTGGCTGAAGGGGAGACATGAAGTGTTATTTGGAAATCTTGACCTGGAAATAAATCACATGGGAAGACCAGCAGTTCTGTTTTGCTGGGGTTGAGTTTTAGTTGGTGAGCACTCATCCATGAAGTTATGTCTGTCAAGCATGCTGAGATCCGAGCAGAAGCTGTGGTATCTGATAGAGGGAAAGAAAAGATTAGTTGAGTGTCATCTGCATAGCAGTGATAAGAAATCCTATGTGAGGATATGACTTCACCAATGGAGTGGGTATAGAGGGAGAAAAGGATACCCTACAGAGTATCCCGACACCCTACAGACTGTCCCTACACTCTACAAAGTGTCCCTACACCCTACAGAGTGTCCATATACCCTACAGAGTGTCCCTATACCCTACAGACTGTCCCTGTACCCTACAGAGTATCCCTATACCATACAGACTGTCCCTACACTCTACAAAGTGTCCATATACCCTACAGAGTGTCCTTATACCCTACAGAGTATCCCTATACCCTACAGACTATCTCTACACTCTACAAAGTGTCCATATACCCTACAGAGTGTCCATATACCCTACAGAGTGTCCCTATACCCTACAGAGTGTCCCTATACCCTACAGAGTATCCCTATACCCTACAGACTGTCCCTACACTCTACAAAGTGTCCCTATACCCTACAGAGTGTCCCTATACCCTACAGAGTGTTCCTATACCCTACAGAGTGTCCCTATACCCTACAGACTGTCCCTACGCTCTACAAAGTGTCCATATACCCTACAGAGTGTCCCTATACCCTACAGAGTGTCCATATACCCTACAGAGTGTCCCTTTACCCTACAGACTGTCCCTACACTCTACAAAGTGTCCCTATACCCTACGGAGTGTCCCTATACCCTACATAGTGTCCCTACACCCTACATAGTGTCCCTACACCCTACATAGTGTCCCTATACCCTGCATAGTGTCCCTATACCCTACAGAGTGTCCCTATACCCTACAGAGTATCCCTATACCCTACAGACTGTCCCTATACCCTACAGACTGTCCCTACACCCTACAGACTGTGCCTATACCCTACAGTATATATATGTGTGTGTGTGTGTGTGTGTGTGTGTGTGTTTGTGTATGCACAGTGGGGAGAGTGGTGCCGGCAAGACAGAAAGCACGAAGCTTCTACTGAAATTCCTGTCTGTAATGAGTCATGGTTCTACAGGAGCAGCAGTGTGTGAGAGAACAAACAGAGTGGAACAGGCCATTATACAGAGCAGGTAACACACACACACACACACACACACACACACACACACACACACACACACATAGAGAAATGCAAAAACACACACTGCTTTGACATTTACTTGCAAGCTTATTCAGTTCTACCCATTCTTTGTGTGTGTGTGTGTGTGTGTGTGTGTGTGTTCTCTCAGCCCTATAATGGAGGCATTTGGAAATGCTAAAACAGTATACAACAATAATTCAAGTCGTTTTGGGAAGTTCATCCAGTTGCATTTCTCTCAGAACGGAAACATCCAAGGAGGCTGCATCGTCCACTACCTGCTTGAGAAGGTTCTTTCTGTCTTTCATGTGATTTATTTCTGATATTCATTCTCTTCTGTGTAAAGTGTATTAGTGAATTAATCAGTAATTATTCCCTGCTTTCACTCAATAATGTTATTGTCTCTCTGTTCTAGAGTAGGAGATTTCTCTTTTTTTGTGATAGAGCTATCTGTCAGACTATTTCAAAGAAAATATGTCTTTATTACTAAATTAATTACAATATTTATTGTCACGTAAATACTCATTGAAGGTGTTTTGGTGCTGTTGTTTTTTAGAACCGGGTCGTCCGCCAAAACCCAGGAGAGAGAAACTATCATATCTTTTACTCACTGTTATCTGGAGCTAGTAAAGAACAAGGAGGTAAGAATAAAGGCCAAAATGATTCTGAGGCAAAACATCATTTCACCTGTCCAGTCTTTAACCTTCCACTTTTCCCCGCTGATGAAGCTGTATGTTGTGATGGAAATGTGTTCTGGATCGTTATCTTTTTGTATATTTAGAGTTTGTATGATTGGTTACATTTTGTAACTAAAGATGTTAATTGGCAGCAGGTCATTAAGATGATTATAAATAGTGTATCTTCAGAAGACAGAGTCTCTCAGAAGTAAAGAATGGAAGAGTGTCATCAATCTGTGAAATATTGTACCACACTGTGGAACCAATTTACAATAATGTTCCTCAGCATCAAATTCCAAAACAGTCGAATAGCTCATCATTTACAATGCTGGCATCTTGCTACTGCTTGCATACAGTATTTAATGTAAATGTGTGTGTGTGTGTGTGTGTGTGTGTGTGTGTGTGTCACTGTAGATGTGTATCTCCTGCTGGATTCTCCTGAGGATTATCACTACCTCAGACAGTCAGGTTGTGTTCAGGACAGAAGTCTGGATGATAAACAGCTCTTCTCCAGTGTAATGGTGAGCAACAACTTTCCTCCACATTCTAACTGATGATTTTAAACAGAGAGACGAGGAAATAAAGCAAAACTGAAACTAGAATAGATTTTATTTGTCACATATACATGATAGCACAGTGAAATGTTTTCTTCACATATCCCAGCTTGCTCAGAAGCCGGGGTCAGGCATGATCCTAAACCCTGAAGCACAGAGGGTTAAGAGCATTGCTCAAAAGCCCAAGAGTGGCAGCTTTAGATCAGTAAACCAGCCATAACCATTGAGGTGCCACTCCCCTCTTTAAACCCATGAAACCCTCAGATCCAGTTGGAGAATGTGATTGATCAGGAGCTGGTGATTAATTATTTAGAACAGTGGCTCTGAAAGTGGTGCACTTTTATATTATTGACTTGTTCTGAATAGGATTAGAGTTATTAGAGTGGATTAGGGTTTGGATTAGAATTTAGATTAGGGTTAGGGTTTGGATTAGAGCTAAATTTTAATTAGAGTTTGGATTAGGGTTGGGGTTTGGATTAGAATTTAGATTAGGGTTTGGTTTAGGGTTAGGATTAGAATTTGGATTAGGGTTAGGGTTTGGATTAGAATTTAGATTAGGGTTAGGGTTTGGATTAGAGTTTGGATTGGGGATAGGTTTTGGATTAGGTTTAGGGTTTGAATTAGAGTTTGGATTAGGGTTAGGTTTTGGATTAGGCTTAGGGTTTGGTTTAGGGTTTGAATTAGAGTTTGGATTAGGGTTAGGTTTTGGATTAGGGTTAGGGTTATTGTTTGGATTTGGGATAGGCTTTGGATTAGTGGATTTTTTCTTACACTCTCAAAACAGAGGTGTTTAAAGTTTGTTGTGTAAAAGTGAGTAAAAGACAGGAGGTGGAGCTGGAGGGAGCAGAGCTGAAGATGTTGAGATGTTCTTTGGGAGTGATGATGATGGACAGGATTAGAAATGAGTTTATTAGAGGGACAGCGCATGTAGGACGTTTTGGAGACAAGGTGAGGGAGGTGAGATTGAGATGGTTTGGACATGTGCAGAGGAGGGACATGGGGTATATCAGTAGGAGAATGCTGAGGATGGAGACACCCGGTATATAGATTGTAAGAGACCGGACAGGATTCAGACTTTTACTGTACTGTATTAGTGTTCGTTTGTTTCTTAGTTCATCCATTTTTAGAATGTATAATTGTGAGTTTTACTCCGTCTGTATTCACTCTCTAACTGAAGCTTCACCAGATTCACCTTTGACCTGTTTTAGAGAACTGGTTGATAATTGGTTGATCTGATGCCGTTCACTCGCCTTCATTAGTGACCCTCAAGATTCATCTGCACATTTCATCACTTCAACACATTTACCAATAAAATTGTATTCGAAATTGTAGATGACAGATGATGACAACTGGTTTAAACATTTAGCATTTAATGACTTGTGCAGTGAACTGATGCTGAGATGTTTTGGGGGTTTAAACTATTCAGGTGAAACCAGTATAATATATTTTGATCAACATGAACATAAACAACTGATACTGTAGGAAACAGCTGACACTTGTACACAATCAGTTAGTGTACAAAAGCATTCACAATTTGATCAAAGCAACAAGAAATGTTCTTATGATGAGCACAAATGACTAAATGATGTGGAGTTTGAACTAGTAGTTTTAAGAAACGCTACAAAGCAACTGAGAAAATCTGTAATTTAGTTTCACAGCACCACTAGAGGGTGCTACAACATTATTATCTTTCTCTGATGCTGCTGTCTCATTGGTAAGCAGCTGACAAGGTCATATACAATGGTGCGTGTGTGCGTCTGTGTGTGTGTGTGTGTGTGTGTGTGTGTGTGTGTGCAGGAGGCTCTGAAGGTGATGGAGTTTACAGAGGAAGAAATCTGTGATGTGTTTAAGCTGCTTTCTGGAGTTTTACACATTGGCAACATTGAGTTTATAACAGCAGGAGGAGCTCAAATCACATCTAACGGAGGTCAGTATGTGTGTGTGTGTGTGTGTGTGTGTGTGTGTGTGTGTGTGTGTGTGTGTGTGTGTGTGTACAGTAGCTACTGTAAAATAAGTCAATGAAAGTATTAATAGAAAGTATGTTTAAGGTATGTTTAAAACTGAAAAAAATGTGCGATTAATCACAAGTTGACTCATGACAATCACGATTAAGTTTTTAAATCAACTGACAGCCTTAATATATATATAATATATAGTCTGAGGGGCAGGGAAAGGGTTTCTCATGTCATTGCTGTAGCCATCTTCTTTACTGCCGCTGTTGCTTCTTGGAAGGAGAGAGAGAGAGAGAGAGAGGCTTGTTGCCTTCCCAGTGTCCTTTTTAATCCTCCAGCCTTCTTCAAAATGCAGAGGAGCTCCTGTGTTAATTATCTGCCACCAGCTGTGCACTATTTCTGCTCCTGCCCTCTTTCTGTCTCCCAGCTTTCCACAACAGTAGTGCTGAACGGACGGTGGCTGTTCAGATCAGCTGCAGTGGTGTTCAGATTGTTTGGGTCAGCTTCTCTTTGTCTGCGGCCTGTGGTCACAGTGTGTGTGTGTGTGTGTGTGTGTGTGTGTGTGTTATAGTTATCAGTAATGTCTGTGAGCTGTTGGGATTGGACGCGTTTCAGCTGGGTGAAGTTTTGACTCAGCGATCAATCTTTCTGAGAGGAGAGGAGATCTGCTCACCACTCACTGTAGAACAGGTGAACACAGACACACACACACACACACACAATATATCTTGCATGATCCATGATGTAGTGTGTGTTAAATATTGTGATTTACTCCTCTTCCCTCAGGCTTTGGACTCACGGGACTCGGTTGCCATGGCGCTTTACTCCCAGTGTTTTTATTGGATCATTACTCAAATCAATCAAAAGATCAAAGGAAAGAACGATTTCAAATGCATTGGCATCCTGGACATCTTCGGTTTTGAGAACTTTGAGGTGTGTGTGTGTGTGTGTGTGTGTGTGTGTGTGTGTGTGTGTGTGTGTGTTTGTGTGTGTGCATATTAACTCTAATGGATTCTAACACCTGTATTTATTTTTAGGTGAACCGTTTTGAGCAGTTTAACATTAACTACGCTAATGAGAAGCTCCAGGAGTATTTTAATAAACACATCTTCTCTCTGGAGCAGCTGGAGTACAACAGGTCAGTGCAGTACATAAAGAAACATGTAAATCAGAGCTGAGGATTTAATACTAATATACATTTCATTCTGCAGAATTAAAGAGTCATTTATACTTAAATATTTATTAGATTAATGACAGAGCTCATTGTCAGCCAGCGACATGCACACTTCTGCAGCTTACGCTTTGGGGGTTGCACGATCTTGCAACTTGTCCCGGCCGCCATCTTCCCGCTACATAAATCGACGCAGATTTCTCGTGTTCTTCCTGATCTTTTTGAGACTTTCCTGCCCCTTGTTTTGCTTCCCGGATGCTTTGGTTTTGGTTTTGGATCTTCCGGTTTTCTCGGATTCGCGATTTGAAACCAGTTGCGGTTTGTTTTAGATTTTTCTATTTTTCAAAACTCACACTGATTCTCTCACTGGGCCCCACCCCTGCGTGGCATGGTGTGGTCGTAAGTTTTTGGACGCTTTGTTTTGTGTTTTTTTTATACTTGAACTATTCAGCCTGTGGTTGTAAGTTTCAGACACTTTAGTTTTGAGCTTTTTGTTCTGCAAGGACATTTTGTTTTGCCTGAATTATATTTTGTTTTTTAAGACTTAAAATATATACCTTGCTGGCATTCTCCATTTGGGTTCACCTACCTGCACCCTGACAGTAAGATCTTGCCAGACATGGACCCATGGCCCATCTGGCCAGACATGGACCCAGACTCAACTCTCCTCTCTGGTGCAGATCACCACCTCCCATCACCAACAGAAACAGGAATTGGCAAATGCAATTTGTGAATTGGCCCTTCAGTGCAACAAAGCCCCTGTTGCTTAGGCCTCTGTTTTAGAAACCCCCACCTCTAATGACCCCACGTCAGCACCTCAGTGTGAGGGTCATCTACCGACCTCTGAGTGCTTTTCTCTACAACTTCGGGAGTGCAGGGCATTCCTGTTGCACTGCAAAATAACTTCAGCTTCGGCCATCGTCTTTCTCGGATGAACTTACCAAGGTGGCCTATGTGATCGCCTTACTTTTGGTTAAGGTCAAACGGTGGGTCACGGTGGAGTGGGAACGTAAGTTCTCTGTCTGTGGCTCCTACCGTGCATTTTCCGAGGAGCTACGCAAGATCTTCGGCTCGGCCACCCCCCGACAGGATGCGGCCCGGTCCTTGTTGCAGACCACTCAAGACAGGGATCCCTAGCTGAAAATGTCACAGACTTTTGCACTGCTGCAGCAGAGAGTGGGTGGGATTCCACAGCTTTCTATGGTGCTTTTATCCGGGGACTAAATGCTAAGATCAAGAATGAGCTTGCGGCCTAAGATCTTCCAGAGGGCCTGGACGCCATGATCAATCATCAATCATCATGCCCTGGTTATCATTCCTCATCATCACATCTCCGCGAGCACCTGCTATGTTCGGTTTCCCGTGGTTGCAGAGGCATAACCATCACTTGGACTGGACCAGTGGCCGGGTGTTGGAATCCGGAATCTTATTTCAAGCCAGCTGTTTTACCCCAAACCCTTGGATCCCAATTAATTCTGGGATGTAATCTCCCTCCGATCTCAGTTCTGTTCCTGCAGAGTACCATGATCTGGGCACAACCTTTAGTAATACCAGGGCCTTATTACTACTTCCCCACCGTCCATATGATTGCTTTATTGACCTATTGCTGGGAACGGTACCCATCCTGGGGTCGCATCTACCACCTGATTGGTCCTGAAAGAGATGCTATGACTAATTACATCTGGGAGTCCCTCACATCTCGTATCATCTGCCCTTCCTCCTCCATGGCTGGGACAGGTTTCCTTTTTGTGGAAAAGAAGGACAAGAGCCTCTGCCCCTGCATTGACTACCTGGGACTTAACTCCATCACCATTAAGAATTGGTACCCCTTGCCCTTGATGTCTTTGGCCTTTGAGTTTCTCCAGGGGTCCACCAGCATTAACAAGCTAGACCTCCGCAAAGCTTACCACCTTGTATTCATCCGGGAGGGGCACAAATGGAAGACAGCCTTTAACACCCCAGCAGGCCACTATGAGTACTTGGTCATGTCGTTTGGCCTCAATAATGCCCCAGCAGTCTTCCAGACCCTGTTTAACGACGTCCTTCGGGACATGCTCCATTGTTTTGTGTTTGTCTACCTGGATGACATATTAATCTACTCCTGCTCCCTGGTAGAACACCACTGCCATGTACACGCTGTGCTCACCCGTCTACTTCAGAAACAGTTGTATGTGAAGGTTAAGAGATGTAAGTTTCATGTGTCCAGCACATCTTTTCTGGGCTTCATCTTATCTGCAGGAAATGTGCAGATGGATCCTGCCCGGATGCTCACCATGGTGGAGTGGCCCAAACCTGAAAATCGCAAACAACTGCAATGGTTCCTCAGCTTTGCGAACTTCTACCGCAAGGTCATCCGTGGTTTTAGCACCATCGCTGCCCCTCTACAACGACTCACCTCCACTCATCAGCAATACTCTTGGAATCCAGAGGCGGAACAGGCCTTTCTGGAACTTAAGACCCGGTTCATCTCTGCACCTATCCTTAGCCTCTGCCTGACCCTTCCCAGCAATTTATTGACGAGGTTGATGCCTCAGACAAGGTCATGGGGGCCATCCTGTCTCAAAGAGGAGCCACTGTAAACCGCCTCTATCCATGTGCCTCCTTCTCACGTCGACTAAATCCCGCGGAACAAAACTACTGCATTGGGGACCACGAGCTACTGGCAGTCAAGCGGGTGCTTGAGGAATGGCGCAATTGGTAGGAGGGCGCCGAACACCTATTTATTGTGTACACGGACCACCGCGACCTGGAGTATCTACGAGCGGTTAATCGTCTCAATTGACCGGCAGGCCAGGGGGGGCTATTTTTCAGACGTTTTTACCCTGTCCTTCCATCTGGTCTCCAAAAACAGCAAACCGGATGCCCTGTCTGGACTGGGTTCCCGCGACGAAGAGGGAGGGGAAGAGCTGATCCATATCCTTCCTCCATCAGTTTCTGTCCGAGCCCTTCGCTTGGACATTGAACGCAAGGTGGACAGAGCTACTTCGGGACCCCGGGTGGCTGTCCGAAGGGAAGAATCTATGTTCTGGACCAGCTCTGTTTTAGGTCCTCTAATGCTGCCAGAGCTCTCGACTTTTCTGCAACCTGGGTACCCCTTGCACCTTGGAACTCCTGCAGCAACGTTTTTGGTGGCCCACTATTAAGGAAGATGTTTGCCAGTTTGTGGCCTCCTGTCCTATTTGCACCCAGCACAAGAGCCCCAGAAACTCTCCTGCGGGTCTCCTCTGTCCACTTCCCATTCCTCATTGACAGTTGTCCCATACAGCCTTAGATTTTGTTACCGGTCTACCCCTCTCAGCTGACCATACCACTATTCTCTCAGTAATAGATCGGTTTTCTAAAATGGCCCACTTTTATACCTCTTCCAAAATTGCCCTCGACCAAGGAGACTGCCCATCTCCTGCCACAGCAGGTTTTCCAGGTCCATGGTCTCCCAAGTAAAATAGTCTCTGATCGGGGCCCGCAGTTTACTGCCAATTTTTGGAGAAGATTTTGCCGCCTCCTGGCTATCTCAGTCAGCTTATCTTCCAGTTTTACCTGCAGACAAACAGGCAAGCATAATGGCTAAACCAAGACCTGGAGATGGCGCTTAGCATCATTTGCAATGACAAGGCCTCGTGAGCTTCACAATTGATATGGGCTGAATATGCCTATAATACTCTGCCATCCTTAGCCACCACCTCTCCCCTTTCCAGGCCGCTTATGGTTACCACCCACCAATTTTTCCTCCTAAGAAGGTGAGGCCTCGGTACCGTCAGCAGATTCAGGCGCTGCTGCCAGGCCTGGAAGATGACCACTCCTATGCCTGCTGGGCCAACCGCAGGTGCAGACCAGAACCCGCTTACCGCCCCGGCTCTCTACCAAGGACCTGTCCCTCAAGGTCACATGCAGAAAGCTAGCCCCTCGCTTTATTGGACCTTTTTTATAGTCAAGGTCATCAACCCTGTGACTGTCCGCCTCCGCCTTCCCAGAGTTTACCGTGTCCACCCCACCTTCCATGTTTCACGCCTCAAACCCGGTCCAAGCTTTCTCCCCTGGTTGCTTCCTGGATCCTTTGGTTTCAATTTTGGATCTTCCGGTTTTCTCAGATTCACACTTTGCCATCGGTCGCGGTTTGCTTTAGATTTTTCTATTTTTCAAAACTCACACTGATTCTCTCACTTAGCCCCACCCCCACGAGGCACGGTGTGGTGTTTTGTGCTTTTTGTTCTGCAATGACATTGTGTTTTGCCTGAAATAGTTTTTTGTTATTAAAGACTTAAAATATATACCTTGCTGGCGTCCTGCATTTGGGTCCAACTGCACGCACCCTAACACTCATCTTCTCTTTCATATCATTGTAACTCAGTTTGCTTTGAAACCTTTTATCATTTTCACCTCGAGTTGTCCAAACTTTTTGATATTCTTATTGCTTTTCAGTACTTTAACCTTTTAACCTCTAAACATGATGTGTATGTACTAGAAGGCGACCAATTGGGTTTTAATGATCACCCGACTGGATAAAAAAACAAACAAAACATTACACTTCAAGTAAAATAGTACTGAATCATGAAATTATAA
>MU598598.1:10906189-10908808 GCA_024362625.1 Silurus asotus
CAGTCTTTATGGTTAGTAGCTCTGAGTTTTATGAGCTCAGCATTTGTGATCATCACAGATCCAACATCAGCTTCTTCATGCCAGAGACTTTAAACACTCCAGGAGGTCCAATGTCAAAACTCCACACATGTAGCAGGATCCAAATGGCACTGGTACGTCTCTAGATGGTTCAGGATGTTTGTGAGTTCGGCATCTACTTCTTTAAAGTCCATAATCTTCACGAGGTAGGACATGACTTAGGCTGGAGTAACCTCAGGAAGCCTCGGGATGGGGAGAGAAAGAGAAGCAGTGGAGAGGAATTAGCGTAGCTGCTGTTCATGATATTAACAGCACAAGTTGATAATGTGATGTGATCAGATGTTCTGGAGCACAATGTTATGATGTGAGTAGAGTTTATGGTGTACAGTATAGACTGTAGGGTGTATAATTCAATTAATTTGTATTTGTATTGCGCTTTACACAGATAATGTGGTGATAAAATTGAATAGGTTCTTTTTAAGTAAGTTTGTCCCTGATGAACAAGTCGGTGGCGACTGTGGTGTAGGAAAAACTCCCTGAGATGCAAAAGAAAGAAACTATGAGTGGAACCAGTCTCAAGAGGAAACCTCTTCCTCATCTGGGTTGCACCGAATGTCCATTTACTACAGATAAACGATGTTTAGGTGCATTGATGGAGATCAGATCAAAGAGGGGTGACTGAGAGAGAGAGAGAGAGAGAGAGAGAGAGGATGGGTGTCAGTAAGAGAAGGATATGGATTATTAAGTCTCCTTATTGTTGTAAGAAAGTTAAGGAAACTGTGCATTTGTAACTCTGGCAAGACTCGCTATAGCAGCATAGCTAAACGAGAGAAGCAGAAGGAAACACAGACATGAGGATCTCTGGGATAAGAGACGACCCACCACACCACCATCAACAAACCTGAGTTAACGTGTGAGGAGACGACAGCATCCAAATATCCCAGTTCACCAAACACTCTATATCCATGCTCCCTCCAGATCTGCTCCTTTACCTCACAAACACCTACTGACTAAAGACTTCACTGATTGAAAGGTTGTTCCATAACTGTGGGGTTTATAAGAGAAACATCTGCCCCCTGCTGGAGTCTTAATTATTTGAGGTACCAACAAATAGCCTGCACCTTTTGATCGAAGTAGGTGTGGAGGATCATCCTGGTACAGAAGTTCACTCAGATACTGCAGCGTGAGAGCGTTAAGTGCTTTATACGTCAGTAGTAGTATTTTATAATCAGTGTGAGATGGAATTGGGAGCAGTGTAGATGATTAAAACAGGGCTGATGTGATCATATTTTCTAGATCTAGTGAGGACTCTTGCTGCTGCATTCTGAACTAACTGAAGCTTATTTCTGCACCAACTCCAACACCCAGACAGTAAAGCGTTACAGTAGTCTAATCTAGATGTTACAAAAACATCTACTAGTTTTTCTGCATCCTGTAACGACATCATATTTCTAATTTTAGCAATATTTCTAAGGTGAAAGAAGGAGATCCTGGTGATATTATTCACGTGAGACTCAAAGGAAAGACTTGGGTCAATAATCACACCGAGGTCTTTGACTGCTGTACACACTGAAACAGAAACACCATTCAGAGATGCTACAGAATCTGAAAGTTTACTTCTAGCTGCATGTGGTCCTAGTAAAAGTACTTCTGTCTTATCTGAGTTGAGCAGAAGAAAGTTATCAAGCATCCACTATCTAATGTCTTTTACACACAGTAAGTATAGTATAGAGTGTAGATTGTTAAATGTGAATGGTATAGAGTGTATAGTATAGAGTTTAGGGTGTATAGTATAGAGTGTAGGGGGTAGAATGTGCATAATATGAAGTGTAGGGTGTGCAGTATAAACTGTAGGATGTATAGTATAGAATGTAGGATAAATAATGTAGAGCAGACATGGGCAAACCACGGCCTGCGGGCCACACATGGCCCACCGAACGTGACCAAATTCTATTCAAATAGGTTCGGGTAAACCTTGTTCAATGTACCTTTCCCCTGTAATGCCTACGTTTCCCCAAAAGATGACAAACTTCAGCTACATTGACCTTGTTCACGTGTATTACTCTCTTTTGCTCTTATAAGCCCTTCTGCAATAATGATTTTATCAAAGAAAAGAAAAGGGGATAGTGAGCACCGAGTGTTTAATACAGAGTGGACAACAAATTATTTTTTCACTGAGGTTCGATCAGAAAAAGCCCCTCACAGATCCAGGTTAACTGACCAACACTTAGGATCTATCCTGAGAATTGGCACAAAAAAACTTACTACAGACTTTGATGAACTGGAAAAACAAGGAGTTTAACAACACTGTTCCCACTGATACTGAACTCAAGTTTTTATGTTGTGTTTATTGATGCACTGGCAAAAAAAAAAAGAATCAACAAGTTGTTGATGTTTTGGCACTTGATGAAACTGAATTTGTATTGTTCTGCTGGGTTTTTTCAACTGAAATTTAATAAATTAATTATTAATTTAATTATTGCATTTGGAAAACAATTTGTACAATGAGCCATGCATATTCATGCTTTGCTACATTTTACAGGCCAAATTTCTAATATAAAAAAAAATATATATATATATATATATATGTATATATATATA
>MU598598.1:10913858-10916358 GCA_024362625.1 Silurus asotus
GTGTGTAGTGTAGGGTGTGTAGTGTAGGGTGTGTAGTGTAGGGTGTGTAGTGTAGGGTGTGTAGTGTGTAGTGTAGGGTGTGTAGTGTGTAGTGTAGGGTGTGTAGTGTGTAGTGTAGGGTGTGTAGTGTGTAGTGTAGGGTGTGTAGTGTGTAGTGTAGGGTGTGTAGTGTGTAGTGTAGAGTGTGTAGTGTAGAGTGTAGGGTGTGTAGTGTAGAGTGTAGGGTGTGTAGTGTAGGGTGTGTAGTGTGTAGTGTAGGGTGTGTAGTGTAGAGTGTAGGGTGTGTAGTGTAGAGTGTAGGGTGTGTGGTGTAGGGTGTGTAGTGTAGGGTGTGTAGTGTAGGGTGTGTAGTGTAGAGTGTAGGGTGTGTAGTGTAGAGTGTAGGGTGTGTAGTGTAGAATATTCTCATTGACAGTGGCTGCACACAGAGACAGTGTGGGTATGGCCTTGTATCTGGCACACAGCCAGTTCTTTTGCTAAACCAGGAAGTCACACTGAACAATGGATTAGTTTTTTACTTCACTCACACTCTCTCTCTCTCTCTCTCTTTCTCTCTCTCTCTCTCTCTTTCTCTCTCTCTCTCTCGCTCTCTCTTTTTTTATATATATTTATCTTCCTCTCTGTCAGGTCTTTGTAAAGGAAGTGTTAGAGCAGAAGTTGGAGCGAGTGAGGGATGAGGTGCGGAGAGCAGCAGGAACACTGATTCAAGCTCACATTCTGAGCTATGTGGCAAGGTCAGTGTGTGTGTGTGTGTGTATATATATATATATAGTGTATATATATATACACTTTTTGTGTTTGTTTGTGTGTAATTTAAAATCGTATTTTTTAGTTATAAAAATTGTATTGATGTTATTTTAACAAGAAAATATAATGCAAGAGCAGATTGTGAAAGATTATTTATTTTCTTACTTATTTTTTAATGTTAGTTATTTTACCTGCACATTGCGTTTAATTACAATCAGAGACATAATTTGAAGCTTTATATAGTTTAAGACTTTTAGCTGTAATAACTGGTTTTATGGCTGCTCAGTTAAAAATGCTCAATAATTCCACTTCATTAGAAAATCATTTTTCATTAGAATTATTTATTCCAAATGATTATCTACATTTATTTACCACCCGATTAACAAATGCTACGAGTCTGCAGTATTTCATCACCACACACTTTACAAACATTATCCTGTACAGTTCTTATTATTATTTTGGAACTTTGTTCTTTATACACGTATGGCTTTTTATTACAGTAAGCTCTTCTGTAGTTTAATTTTCTCATATTGATTATCTGCTGGGGTTTATTAATGAAAATACATTTCATAATGTTTTATGCTGCAATAATGTTTTAAGTATTCTGAGAATTAGTAAGTAATGATTTCACTTTGTTTTGCATCATAACTACTTGGTACAAGACATTCTTTATGTGAATAAATAATTGTTGACAATACGATGATCTTTATTTTAATAGTAATCTTGTTTTTAGTTTAAATGCTAAAGCTTCTCTTGTTTAGTAGCTCTGAATTAAAAATCTTTTCAAGAAAAACATAATTTACCAGTTAGATTTAAGTTAATTAGACTGAATTAGGGAGACATGTTTTCAATTTTTAGAAATCCAGTCTGTATTTTCTTATATCATGCATTTTTTTGTATATATGATTTTGTTTATGGAAGCGGGGTTTGTGTATATGGAGGCGGGGTTTGTGTATATGGAGGCGGGGTTTGTGTATATGGAGGCGGGGTCTAGTCATGCAGCTTGGGGGTTTTCTAAGCTTTAATTGAGGAGCTGTGTGATGTCCAACACTGTGGATAATATTTAAAACATGAATATTCAATCACTAATAATGTTGATTAATTATAGTCTAAAAGCTTTGATACAGAGAATATCAGAGAAGATGTTAAACCGAGACCTCATTTATCTGCAGAAGTGGATTTTGTCATTTCTAGGTTTCATCAAGTTCTATATGATAAACAGCAGGAGTTAAAGAACTACCGTAATTTCCGGATTATAAAGCGCACCCATATATAAGCCTGAATTTTACAAAGATTTTTATTTTGAACATAAATAAGCCGCACCTGGGTCTACACTGAAACTACTGAACTTTACACAGGCTTTAAAGAAAGACAGTGTCTGTTACACGGTGTAATGGGTGAAATATGTTGTGGCTCCGTGCAAGACCGAGGAATATGTCCTTATTATTTTCTGATGCTCATTTCTACGTTTCTTTGACTAACCCGTAACGCTGTTGCCAAGAAAAATAAAAAAGCACGAGTTTTGGAAACCTGTCTGTGCTTATATGATTTCTGTTGTAACTGGAGTTAGCGAGTGAGCGGCAGGTCAAACGTCAGAGGAACATCATCCATATTTATGATGTGGTGCGGTCTGATTCAGTGGGAGCGCATCTGATTTAATATAAAGAGTTTCATTGGTTCACCTGAACCTATTCCGCAATTTCATTGGTCTAATATTATGGGTCTCATTTTTTTGGCTTGAAGTTTGTAAAAC
>MU598598.1:10921358-10923858 GCA_024362625.1 Silurus asotus
CACTTTGTGTTTGTTCTCTGGTGAAAAACATCTGCTGAAATGTCAGAATCTTCTTTAACTCTTCTAGTGTACAGTAAGACACCTGAAGCGCTGCATTGTGGGATCTGTAGTTTGTGTTATCAGTGCTTCATATCGCCGGGACATTAATAACAATATTAATAGATCTTTATTAAATCATCTCGCGGGCCGGATATAATTGTACATCGGGCCGGATTTTTATCACCACATTATTTTGTGTAAAGCTGCTCTGAGACAATGTTTATTGTTAAAAACGCAATACAAATAAACATGAATGAATACAATTTGATTCAAATTTCAGCCTTGTGCAGGTCTACAATTTTGTCCCTGATGTCTTTTGACAGCTCTTTGTTCTTTCCCATGGTGGTGGAGAAGTTTGAATGGAAGAGGTTGATTCTGTAACTGGTGGCTTTTATACACATAGTGAGTTGATATTAGGAGAACTTTCTTAAAGGTACAGGAATAATTTAGTGTGTGGGAGTCAGAATTCTTGCTGGTTTTTCTCGATCAAATACAAATAAATTTATATATAATATTAATTTTTTTTTTTTTTTTTTTATATTTTCTTTTTTTTATATATTCTTTTTCTCTCTGTGTAAAATCTTGTTCTTCTTCTTTCAGCTTCTCCCATTAGGGGTCGCCACAACGGATCCTACCATAACAATGTATACCATAAAACTTACCATAAACATTTCATTTCTTTGTAAGGGGGAAATGTACAAAATTAACAGAGGATTAAATCATTATTTCCCCCACTGTACATACACACACATATACATACACACACACACACACACACACATATAGATATATACACACATATACGACTAATGGTAGAAATGATTTACATTTACATTTATGCCATTTGGCAGAAGCCCTTATTCAGAGCGACTTACAGGCAAGGGGGGTTAAGGGCCTTGCTTAAGGGCCCAGCAGTGGCAGCTCAGTGGTGGTGGGATTTGAACCTGTGACCTTCCGATCCCAAGTCCTTAATTCCTTAACCATTGAGCTCCCATGGTGCAATGGTGCAAGATGACAATTAATATATATATATATATATATATTTATGTGTGTGTGTGTGTACAGTGGCTGGTTCAGTGTGTTAAGTCGTGTACACAGCGCCTCCCTGCACCAGCTGATGGAAATGCAGAATGAAGACGCAAACCCTAAAAATGCAGTGGTGAGATTTAACAACAAGCCCCTTTATTTACATTACACTCATCATCAAGATATTTATATTTATTATGTTTATTTATATTCATTATGTTTATTTATATTATATAAATACACATCTTTTATTTATTTATATAGTTTTTATTTATATTTATTATATTTAGTTATATGTATAGTTTGCAAGTGTTAAATTGTGTTGATTTGTTGGTTAATATTTTTGGTGATCTGTAGGGAACTCTGGATGTTGGACTGATTGACTCAGTGTGTGCGTCAGACAATCCTGACAGGTCCTGACTCATTTACTATTCATAATCATAACAATGTCCTCTCTGTGATGTCTTTCCTGTAATGTCCTCTCTGTAATCTATTCTCTTTTATGTTCTCTCAGTAATATTTGTCTGTGATGTCCTCTCTGTAATGTCTCTCTGTAAGGTCGTCTCAGTAATCATTTTTTTGTGATGTCGTCTCAGGCCCAATTCATTTGTGATCATCACAGCTAATCGAGTGATCCACTGTAATGCAGACCTGCCTGAGGAGATGCACCACTGGATCGGACTTTTACACAAACCCAGGGGAGAAACTCGCAGGGACGCACAGGACTTCATCGTCAGAGGTGAGAGGGAGACTTAAGCTGACTGACCTGTCTGTCTGACCTGTCTCCCTCACCTGTCTGTCTGACCTCTCCGTCTAACCTGTCTCTTTCATCTGTCTCCCTCGATTTTCTGTCTGATCTGTGTCATTGACCTGTCTGTCTGACCTGTCTCCCTCACCTGTCTGTCTGACCTCTCCGTCTAACCTGTCTTTTTCATCTGTCTCCCTCGATTTTCTGTCTGATCTGTGTCATTGACCTGTCTGTCTGACCTGTCTCCCTCACCTGTCTGTCTGACCTCTCTTTCTGACCTGTCTGTCTCCCTCAGGCTGGCTGCATAAGGAGATGAAGACGAGTATGAAGAGCTCATCTCTGAAGCTGAAAAAACGTTGGTTTGTTTTGACAGTGAACTCTCTGGATTATTATAAATCGTCTGAGCGCTCTTCAGCTCGCCTCGGCACTCTGGTGCTCAACAGCCTGTGTTCAGTGGTTCAGCCTGACGATCGAGTCTTCAAAGACACTGGTATAATGAGAGAACAATATTTATTTTATGTCATTCAGTAAAAATAATCAACTAATCACAACCCTGCAACATACAGTATTCAATATAATATTATAATGATAATCATTTCTTTAGCTGGAGATTCTGCTTTAGTTTTACTGTTTAAAACACTTTCACACTGCAGTCTGTCAGGGATTAGCCAGAAAGGTTAGCGCTTA
>MU598598.1:10926460-10953960 GCA_024362625.1 Silurus asotus
ATCAAGATAACTCACACACACACACACACACACACACACACACATGCAACAACTGACACAAGGTAACTCACACATATATACACACACACTTACACCCACACAACAACTGATCCGAGAAATCAAGGTAACTCACACACACACACACACACACACACACATACACACACACACACACTTTCTTACACACCCACACACTGGCCCTTAAAATGTATGTTTGTGACTCTGTTGTTTTCAGTCAGTGAAGCCACGCCCACTTTCTGTCTGGAGTTAAGGCTCCAGGGTGGAATGAGGTACAGCACTGTGTGTCCTCTGTGTGGAATTCGTTCTGCTTCTCTGCAGTGTTCGCTTCATTTTTTGTGATGTTATTATCATGTTTTTGTTCTTTACTTTGAGTGTGATTGAGCAATACAAAGGACACACAATTACTGTGTCCTGAAGTCCTGAAAATTTCTGGGGCTGTCGATTTTCTGGGGCTGTTCGGTTTTAATCCCGAGTTGATCCCTGTCATTTTCAGAGGAACTGCTGATGGACCCTCATGCTAGACTGGATGTTCTGGCCGTGAATCCACTGAACCCCAATTCCAAAAATATTTGAGACACTGTGTAAAACCTAAATAAAAACACTATGCAATGATTTGCAAATCTCATAAACCCACATAGTATTCACAATAAAACCCCCAAAAAATACATACCAAATGTTCTAACTCAGAATTTATATATATATTCTTGCCAAAAGTTTGGGAAATTAGTGTTGTATCAGTGGACAAGTTTTACTGCATGGTTCCTTATTACCTTCTGAACACACGGAACACTGTTACTTAGATGACAGTGTCTCATCACAGGACAGTGAGTTACAGTAGTCTTTTATTTCTACATCCAGGTTTGTTGTTGTGTCTGTGTGGAACACACTCACTGCTGCTGCTTCCTCAGTATCACATACTTGTTTGTTCCTTCCTTATCTGTGTGTACAACGCTCAAGCATTTAGGGTGGAGCATAAATTCCACAGCTGATCATGTCATGGTGTTACTGAAATGTGATTGTTTATATATGTGCATGTTCAGGAGAACAGTATGAATGTGGAGGCAGTGGAGCAAATGTACTGGAGAAACCCGATACTGCGATACACACAGCATCCCTTACACTCTCCACTACTTCCATTGGCCTACGGAGACAGCCGTGAGTCCTACACACACACACACACACACACACACACACACAGTGTGCGGAATTGTAAAGGCAGCATTTAAGACTATATAGAGTTAGTTTGGAACACAGACAGTCTGGTGTTCAGAGATCACAGATACTAAAGCAGTTTAAAGATTTTAAAACTGGGTTATAAATGTCTCTCTTTCTCTCTCTCTCTCTCTCTCTCTCTCTCTCTCTCTCTGTCTGTCTCTAGTTCATAAGGAGAAAGGTTACTCTAGTCTTCAGGATGAAGCAGTGAAGATCTTTAACTCTCTCCAGGAGATGGAGGTTGTATCTGATCCCATCCCCATTATCCAGGGAATCCTGCAGACGTGTCATGACCTCCGACCAATCAGAGACGAAGTCTACTGCCAGCTCATCAAACAGACCAATCACATGCCTCAGCCACACAGCTCTGCAAGCCACGCCCACTGGCACCTGCTCACGTGCATGAGCTGCACCTTCCTCCCTAGCCGAGGCATCCTGAGATATCTGAAGTTCCACCTAAAGAGGTGATTTCACTGATAAACTCTCAACATGGAGTCCAGGTCTTGAGAATGAGCTCGGGTCGAGGCGGGCAGTTTAATTTGCTTCTCTCTCTCTCTCTCTCTCTCTCTCTCTCTCTCTCTCTCTCTAGGATGTAGGGTCTCGGGTGTAGGGTTTGGGGATTTGGGTGTAAGGTTTCAGAGTGTAGGGTTTAGTGTTTATTGTGTGCTGTTTAAGATGTAGAGTTTACCGTGTAGAGTTTTGGGTTTCGGGTTTATGTGGTAGGGGTTTGAGTTTAGGTCGTATCGTGGCTGTTTGAGTTTGGCTGGTTGAGCTTTGGTTGTATCATGGCTGACTCTGTGCTTTGATCTTCCTAAATGTGCTGGGATGTGATACAGAAACACGGTCGCTGTAATAAATCTTGTTTATTTCAGGATCAGAGAAAGGTTTCCCAGCACAGAGCTGGAGCGCTACGCTGTCTTTATCACTGACTCACTCAAAAAGACCAAGATGCGTGAGTGTGTACCATCACAGGAGGAGATCATTGCTCTGAGGAACAGACAAGAAATGACATCAACGGTTTACTGTCACGGGGGCGGAGCCTGCAAAATCTCTATTAACTCACACACTACTGCTGGAGAGGTAAGAGCACTTCAGTGACGAGTTCTCAATGACAAAAACGTGTAAGTACGTCTTGTGACGTGTGTGTGTGTGTGTGTGTGTGTGTGTGTGTATGTGTGTGTGTGTGTGTGTGTGCATGCAGGTGGTAGAGAAGCTGATCCGAGGCTTGGCCATGGAGGACAGCAGGAACATGTTTGCTCTGTTTGAGCACAGTGAGAGTGTGTATCACGCTGTTGAGAGCAGAGTCATCGTTGCTGATGTGTTGGCCAAGTTTGAGCGGTAAACACGCACACGCACACACACACACACACACACACACACACACGACACACAACTAGTCAATAACACAACAAGCTTTATGTGTAATGTGTGTAGGTGAACAGTTGTGTGTATGCGTGTGTGTGTTGTTTAGTTTGGCAGTGTCAGAGCCCGAGTCTCAGTGGAAGCTGTACTTTAAGCTCTACTGTTTCCTGGATATTGAGAGAGCACCTAAAGAAGGAGTCGAGTTTGTCTTCATGTTTGAGCAGGTCAGTGTTAACCTTCAACACAACCTTCACTATTCCATCTTCACCACCTTCACTACACCACCTTCACTACAACACCTTCACCACCACCTTCACTACACCACCTTCACTACAACACCTTCACCACCACCTTCACTACACCACCTTCACCACTCCACCTTCAGCACCACCTTCACTACGCCACCTTCACCACCACCTTCACTACGCCACCTTCACCAACACCTTCACTACACCACCTTCACGACCCCACTTTACTACACCACCTTCACTACGCCACCTTCACTACGCCACCTTCACCAACACCTTCACTACGCCACCTTCTCTACACCACCTTCTCTACACCACCTTCACTACACCACCTTTACCACCCCACCTTCACTACACCACCTTCACGACCCCACTTTACTACACCACCTTCACTACGCCACCTTCACCACCACCTTCACTACGCCACCTTCACTACGCCACCTTCACCAACACCTTCACTACGCCACCTTCTCTACACCACCTTCACTACACCACCTTTACCACCCCACCTTCTCTACACCACCTTCACTACACCACCTTTACCACCCCACCTTCACTACACCACCTTCACTACGCCACCTTCACTACACCACCTTCACTACACCACCTTCACTACACCACCTTCACTACACCGCCTTCACTACGCCACCTTCACCACCGCCTTCACTACCGCCTTCACTACACCACCTTCACCACCCCACCTTCACTACACCGCCTTCACCACCACCTTCACTACACCGCCTTCACTACGCCACTTTCACCACCACCTTCACTACACCACCTTCACCACCACCTTCACTACACCGCCTTCACTACGCCACCTTCACCACCGCCTTCACTACACCACCTTCACCACCCCACCTTCACTACACCGCCTTCACCACCACCTTCACTACACCGCCTTCACTACGCCACCTTCACCACCACCTTCACTACACCACCTTCACCACCACCTTCACCACCCCACCTTCACTACACCGCCTTCAGTACACTGCCTTCACCACCACCTTCACTACACCACCTTCACCACTCCACCTTTACCACCACCTTCACCACCCCACCTTCACTGCTCCCTCACAACTCCACCTTTACCACTCCACCTTCATCCCCATATTTACCACTCCACCTTCATCACTATCTTCATCACTCCACCTTCATCACTACCTTAACTACTTCACCTTCACCACCAACTTTACTGCTCCACCCTTATCAACACCTTCACCACCATCACAACTTCATCTTCATCACCACTCTCACATACACCTTCACCACAGTGTTGGTGTTTGCAAGTCAGTGTTGGTGAGTTGTTGAGTTGTGTAAAATGTGTAGAATGTGTCTGATAAGAGTCTGATGTTCCTCCTCAGGCTCACGAGTCATTAATCAGCGGTCATTTCCCGGCTCATGAGGACACACTGCGTCATCTGGCCGCTCTTCGTCTGCAGTATCTGCACGGAGACACGACAGCGGTGAACTGGAGCCTGGAGAGCGTTTATCCTCTGAACCGCATCCACAAACGCATCCTCCACTTTACACGAGGACGAGGAGGAGCAGGAGGAACACTGGAAAAGCGGCGTAGCAGCTTTCTGGAGGGCCTGAAGGCAGGAGGGTCACTGAGGAAGCAGCGCAACATTCAAGATGAAAAGACGTTGATGGACATGTGGGTGAAGGAGGAAACAGAGGGGACAAGAGCGAGCATTCGGGAAAAATGGAGTCGGCTGAAAGGACTGGAGCAGCAGCAGGCCATGATCAGGTACATGGAGGTCATCACTCAGTGGAGTGGCTACGGATCAGCGCTGTTTGATGTGGAGGTGAGATCCTAGTGTGAGACAACAAGCAGCTCTCTCTCAGAAACTGTGAAGTTAGAGAATAAAATAATCACATAAAACAGTAAGAGGATGAGAAGTCAATTATACCTCTGTGTGTGTGTGTGTGTGTGTGTGTGTGCAGTCGAAGTGTGGTGGTTTTCCGTCTGAGTTGTGGTTAGGTGTGTGTGCTGACAGTGTGTCGGTGTATAAGAGAGGAGAGGCGAAGCCACTCGAGACGTTTCCTTATGAACACATTGTGTTTTTTGGAGCGCCGCTACAGAGCACCTACAAGATCAGCGTGGACGGTCGAGACCTGCTGTTCCACACCACACAGGTAACACATACACAACGCACACACACACACACACACACACACACACACACACACACACACACACATGATGCACACATACACAACACTCACACACACACAATACACACACACACACACACACACACACACACACACGATGCGCACACACACACACATACACAACACACACAATACACAAACATACACAACACACACACACAATGCGCACACACACACACATATACACAACACACACAATACACAAACATACACAACACACACACACGATGCACACACACACACACATTTCTTCTTCTTCTTCTTTCGGCTGCTCCCATTAGGGGGCGCCACAGCAGATCATCCATCTCCATCCCCCCCTGTCCTCTACATCTGCCTCTTTCACACCAACTACCTGCATGTCTTCCCTCATCACATCCATAAACCTCCTCCTTGTTCCTACTGATATACCCCATGTTCCTCCTCTGCACATGTCCAAACCATCTCAATCTCACCTCCCTCACCTTGTCTCCAAAACGTCCTACATGCACTGTCCCTCTAATAAACTCATTTCAAATCCTGTCCATCGTCGTCACTCCCAACCAGCATCTCAACATCTTCAGCTCTGCTACCTCCAGCTCCACCTCCTGTCTTTTACTCAATGCCACTGTCTCTAATCCATACAACATCTCAGGTCTCACCACAGTCCAATAAACTTTCTCTTTCACTCTCACAGATACTCTTCTATCACAAATCACTCCTGCTATCACTCTTCTCCACCCACTCCACCCTGCCTGCACTCTTTTCTTCACTTCTCTAACACACTCTCCATTACTTTACACTGTTGACCCCAGGTACATGAACTCCTCCACCTTCTCCACCTCTTCTCCCTGTAACCGCACCTCCTTATCACCTCTGTTCCCTTCACCTACATGTCCATTAAAATCTGCCCCAATCACCAATTTTTCATTCCCACGTTCACCTTCTACCACCTCATCTAACTCACTCCAGAATTTTTCTCCTCCATCTCACAGCCAACTTGTGGATCATACATTTATGTATAACTTCCAGCTTCACGATCATCACCCTATCAGAAACTCTCTTCACCTCCACTACACTCTTACTGTACTCTTCCTTCAGAATCCCCCTACACCATTTCTCTTTCCATCCACACCATGATAGAACAGTTTAAACATCTCCAGTGTTCCTGCTCTCACTCCATTTCCACTTGGTCTCCTGAACACACAACATCTCTACCTTTCTCCTCTCCATCATATCAGCTCCCTCTCTCCCTTTACCAGTCATAGTACCAACATTTAAAGTACCAACCCGAACCTCCACTCTCCTCCACTTCTCCTTTCCCTGCCTTCTCTGTAGACATCTTCCTCCTCCACTTCTCCTCCTTCAGACAACAGCAGCACAATTTACACCAGCACCCTGTTGTTAATGATTCCTGTGGTGGTTGTTGGTAACCCGGTCCTCAACCGATCCGCTATGAAGATCTGATTTGTGATCCGCATATTAGATGTGGCAGATGTTTTACTCTGGATGTCCTTCATAACACAAACCTCCACATTTATCAGGGTTGGAACCCAACACTAAAACTGCACTGGCTTGTGCCTCCCTAATGGCTGGGTTACAATGCAGATACACATGCAAATATACAATACACACTCAATGCACACACACACACAGACACACAAAAACAATACACTCATCTAAACAACACACACATACACAATTCACACACTTTATACACAAACAACACACTCTCTTGCAGTATATCACAAATAACCAAAAAAGATTTGTGTGTGTGTTTGACTTCCAGGTTGGTGAGATCACGAAGATCATGAAGGCATACATCAACATGATAGTGAAGAAGCGCTGCAGTGTTCGCTCCGCATCCAGTTATGGGCGAGCCGGGGTCAGGTGATCTCCAACCAGAGACGTGGGAGATTAGACACAGACACTGGAACACAGCTGGAGGTTGATGGTGTTTAGAACAAACACTGAAGACTTTGTCCTAATGTTACACTAATGCTAATGATAGTGTTATTCAGTAATGTGTGTGAATGCTTTATTTATTTGTGTATTATTATTATTATTATTATTATTATTATTATTATTATTATTATCATTATTATGCAAAATTAGTGTCTATGTTAATCATCACTGTAACACAACCCCAGTCAGGAATTCACTCAGCTGCTGGCAGCTGTAATAATACACACACATTTAGCAATTAGCATTCATGCTAAATTACTTTCCTTTGTAACTGGACTTAATAAATTATTGAGTTTTAAAACTGGTGTGTTTTTATCCAACTACAAAAATTACAATTTACCTCAGAAACTAGCTAGTTTGTGATTAGCATAAATGCTACATATCTGAGTTCATTTAGTAAGTAATATTATTTATCAGTTTATATGAATTAAAATTATTTTAGCTTATTATTCCGCTAGCTATGTAACACCACTCCAGGTTAGCATAGTTTCTATTAGCATATTTGTATTAATACTAATATTTATTAGCATTTTGTCAAACAAATAAATAAAAATTAACAGGAGCTACACTGAGATGAGAACAGTTTAGATATTTAGTGTAAATCCAATTCACAGCATCAGCCGTAAAATAAAGCTCAAGAGATGAAAAGCAGGGACGAGAAGCAGCTAGAGATAAAAATACATTTGGGTGAAAGCCAGGAAAGAGAGAGAGGCTTGGTGTGTCAAGTGTGTGAACAGAGCTGAAGGGTGTGTTGTATGCATGTTGTTTGTTGATGTAACCTTATGAAGGCATGTTTTCTTATTTGTAAGTTCCTCATGGTTATTGAACTGGTGTCTCTCATCTGTCTTTACTGAAATATGGAGAATATTTTTATAAAGCACAGTGGGCCTGAGCTGGATCCTTGAGGATCACCAATGCGTACCTCAGTTAATGTAGAGAACTCACCAAGTCACAATCAGTTTTTGAATTGTTTAGAGTTTTTCTATTTTTGTCGGAGTTGTATTTGCGACTTCCTGTTTACTGCGTTTTATTTCTGTTCATAAACAAAAAGCAGTCTTGTGTACAAACAAGAGAAACAAATCTTCACACTGAGGTACACAATATATCTAGTATAGCAAGCCTCCAGCTTCTTCATTGTGTGGAATGCAGAATGTTTAGTCATTTGAGTTGGAGTAATTCTTTCATACTGTGGCACAGCACAGCAAGTGGCAGCCTTTCCAGCAGCTCCGTGTGTACCTTGCTCTTTCTTTTAAACTTTTTGTTGTTTTTTTCTCTTCTTTTCTTGTGTGTGTGCGATTTGTGCTTTTGTTGCATCTGTTGTGGATTTTAGCAAGCCGAAACTCTTGTTCGAAGATTTCACTACTTGCTCTAAAAAAGTCCTCTGCTGGTGTGGTTCCCCATTTACCTGACGAGGTGAGGCAGCCGTATTGCGGCTACAGAGCCGGCGCTAAGCTAAAGGCTAAGCAGTTAGCGAAGAAGTGTAAAAATTTGAAGTGAAAAATTATAAAATTTACACAGAATGCAGTTTACACAGAATGCAGGACTCGCCATATATGTGAACACAAGGTGGTGTAATCCTGGGCATGTGAGCATTAAAATCTACAACTTCTCCAGGGACGTCAACTTCTGGCTGTATTTTTTTACTATTACTTGCCCAGAGAGTTTGGACACTTATTTGTTCTTATTGTTTACATACCCCCATGTGGAGGTAGTGCTCCCACCAGTGCTTGTGTTAATCTCTGGGGACTTTATTCATGTTACTCTGGACACAACACAACCTGCTTTTTCCCAGTATGTGGACAGTATTGATCTATTGTATGCTAATGTAAAGGACGCATACAGCACCACCCCGCTGGCAGCACTGGGAAAGCAGACCATAACCTTGTTCTGGATCACGAGCGACATCAAGGGTCTTTTGTACCAGAAGAAGAGGGCCTTTAAGGATGGTGATCAGCAAAAGCCTAAGAGTGTGCAGAGGAAACTAAAAGTCCAGCTCAGGGAGGCGACGGAGCAGTACAAGAGCAAGCTGGAGCAGATGTTGCAGAACAACAGCATGAATGAGGTGTGGGATGGGATGAAGATAATTAACGGCTGCATTAGTAAGGAAGCACCGTAGGGGACTGTGCTCTTTCCGGGCCTGTTCACCCTAAACAGATCAGACTTAAATACAACTCAGAGTCCTGCCACGTGCAAAGATTTGCGGACAACACTTCTATCGTGGGATATATAAGGAGGGGACTGGAGGAAGAGTACAGGAATCTGATCCAGGACTTTGTTGCATGGTGTGAAGTTAACCACCTGCAACTCAACACTACAAAGACCTGGGAGATGGTGGTGGACTTCAGGAGACCCAGACCTCAACCGGAGCCTGTGACTAGCAACTGTGACTGTTTGGAGGGTATAATGATTTACAAATACCTAGGAGTGCAGCTGGATGATAGAACGGACTGGATTGCCAACATGGATGCTCTTTGCAGGAAAGGACAGCGCTGGCTGTACTTCCACAGAAGGCTGGGATCCTTCAACATCTGCAAAAAGCTGATGCAGATGTTCTATAAGACTGTTGTGGGGAGTGCCCTCTTTTATGTCGCAGTGTGCTAAGGCGGCAGCATCAAGAAGGACGTCTCAAGCTCTTTTCACAGACACTTAACTTGCACAGACTCTTTTCTTGAACTTTCCTTTGCATTTTTATTGCATGCCTCATTGCCTAAGTTTGTGAATACTGCTGGAATCTGTTAGTTTCCCATTGGGATGAATAAAGTATCTATCTATCTATCTATCTATCTATCTATCTATCTATCTATCTATCTATCTATCTTGTATCATGTTAGGGTGGGGAAGTTTATCTGTAATGTCACGCGAAGGTGCTGCTCTCATTTTTGTTAGTATTGCCATAGTCCCAGAACAGCACTAGTTAACCAGTAACTGTCCAGAGTCAAGGCCAGGGAGCAGACAGACAGGCTGAAGCGAACATCTGCTAGCTGCACAGCATCGTCACTCACTCTCACACAAAAACTAAATTGAAGGGTATTTAGAATTGCGTATATAAACGCTGCTACAGCTGAGCACCTGAGCAAACTAATAAAAAACAACAAAAACAATCCCAGATTACTTTTCAGTACAGTAGCCAAATGAACAACAAATTAGGCATCTTAAGAAATTATTCCATCACAGTCTATTAGTGAGGACTTGTTGTTAAAAAATGTTAAGTATTAGAAACAGAATTGTGGCGGTCCAACATCTGACAGCGTCCCCTGATCCAATCTCACCTAAAATTTCACAACTACACTGCTCTATATTTACAGGACAGGAAGATATGTATGATCTTATCACCAAAACCAGAACAACAGCATGTCAGTTAGATCCCATTCCAACTAAACTACTGAAGGAAGTGTTACATACAGCTGGTAAACCTCTTCTGAATATTATTAACTCCTCACTATCTTTAGGTCACGTCCCTAAACCCCTCAAGTTAATAGTTATTAAGCCCCTCATTAAGAAACCTAATCAAGTTACAGACCCATTTCGAATCTTCTGTTAATGTATGTTTATAAGATTTTAGAAAAGATTGTCACTGCCCAGTTCTGCTCCTTCTTCAAGAGAACAATATCTTTAAAGAGTTTCAGTCAGGTTTCAGGCCCCATCATAGCACAGAAACTGCTCTAGTCAAAATCACTTACGACCTGTTTTTAGCATCAGACCAAGGCTTCATTTCGCTGTTAGTTTTACTAGATCTTAAAGCTGCATTCGACACCATAGATCATAACTTTCTCCTGGATCACTTTTCAAAATTCAAAACTACATTGTCATTCAGGGACAGGCATTAAGCTGGTTTAAATCCCACCTGTCTGATCGTTACCATTTTGTAGATTTAAATGGAGAGCTATCTAGGTTCATGCAAGTAAATTATGGCGTGCCACAAGGTTCAGTTCTAGGACCCCTGCTTTTGACAATATACATGCTTTCCTCAGCCTTCTCAGGAAGTAGAGACGCTGCTGGGTTTTCTTCGTGATGGAGCTGGTGTTGAGTGACCAGGTGAGGTTGTCCGCCAGATGAACACCAAGGAATTTGGTGCTCTTGACGATCTCGACTGAGGATCCATTAATAATCAGTGGAGATTGGTCGCTCTGTGCTCTTCTGAAGTCCACAAACATCTCTTTGGTTTTGTCAGAGTTCAGCGACAGGTTGTTGGCTCCACACCAGGCTGTTAACCGTTGCACCTCCTCTCTGTATGCTGACTCGTCGTTCTTGCATAATAGACCCACCATGGTCGTGTCATTGGCAAACTTGACGATGTGGGTGGAGTTGTGCATTGCTACACAGTCGTGAGTCAGCAGAGTGAACAGCAGTGGACTGAGCACACAGCCCTGAGGGGCCCCAGTGCTCAGTGTGGTGGTGCTAGAGATGCTCCCAGCTGAGGTCTCCCAGTCAGGAAGTCCAGGATCCAGTTACAGAGGGAGGTGTTCAGGCCCAGTAGGCTCAACTTCTCAATCAGGTGCTGAGGAATGATTGTGTTGAATGCTGAGCTGAAGTCAATAAACAGCATTCGTACATATGAGTCCTTGTTTTCCAGGTGGGTGAGGGCCAGATGGAGGGTTGTGGAGATGGCGTCGTCCATGGAATAGTTCGGACGATACGTAAACTGCATGGGGTCAAGGGAGGGTGGAAGCTGTGTCTTAATGTGCCTCATGACGAGCCTCTCGAAGCACTTCATCACCATGGGTGTGAGCGCGAGGGGACGTTAGTCATTGAGGCAGGAGACAGTAAATTTCCTTGGCACGGAACCAATGGTTGTTGTCTTGAAGCACGTGGGCACGTTTCTGCTCAGGGAGATGTTGAAGATGTCAGTAAAGACACCTGCTAGCTGTTCTGTACATTCCCTTAGCACTCTGCCAGGAATGTTGTCTGGTCCAGCAGACTTCCGTGGGTTAACTCTGCATAAAGTTTTCCTCACTTGAGCTGTGGTTAGACAGAGCACCTGGTCAGTGAAAGGAGGGGTGGTCTTCCTGGCCAGGTTTTCACCTGTTTCAGAACCGGTTTAGAGCGTCTGATGAGCAGTCTGTATGCTGGAATTAACATAACAGAGCAGTGGTCTGAGTATCCGAGATGGGGGCAGGGCTCCACACGATACGCGCCGGGGATGATTGTGTAAACAAGATCCAGCGTGTTCGCTCCTCTCGTTGCAAAGTCCACATGCCGATGGAGTTTAGGAAGCACAGTCTTAAAATTAACATGGTTGAAATATCCAAGATTACCTTGGCAAAGATCCAAGGTACATCCCTTAATGACAATTTGTTAGTCGGTCCAGAGTTAACAAACACCCTTGTAGGTGTTCTCTGTCATTTCTGCAAGGGTCCGGTGGCAATCATGTGTGCATAGAACGCATGTTTCACCAATTCCATGTGAAGGAAGAAGATCAAGACTACTTACGGTTTCTCCGGCGAAAATAATAAACAATCCATAGGGGTAAACATTCTGCAGGTCGCTAATAGCGCCGTAGATTTCACACAGTGCCTCCTTAGCATTGGCACTGGGAGGAATGTACACTCTGACAATGAAAACAGTGGTGAACTCCCGTGGTAAATAAAATGGTCTACATCTAACAGTCACAAATTTCTCTAGCATAAGCAGTAGCGTGAGACAAGCACAGAGTTCTTACACCATTCCGTGTTGATATTAACACACAGGCCACCACCGCGAGTCTTACCGCACAGAGCTGCGTTTCTGTCGGCTCGAAACAAGGTTAGCCTGTCTAGCTTCTGGAACTCTGTCGCTGAGCCACGTCTCCGTGAAAACAAAGACGCAACAGTCTCTGAACTCTCACAGCGTGGTTCGCTGGAGTCGGATGTAATCCAGTTTAGTGTCCATGGAGCAGACATTTGAAAGAAAAATGGACGGGAGAGCCAGCCGGCTAGGGTTAGCATTTAGCCTAGCATGGACACCCGCCCACTTGCCGCGCTTCGGCGTCCTCGTGCAGCGCTTCTGACATCCCCTTTCCCGGCCACCAACATCAGGTGACACCGAGGGCTGGGGGCCTGGTCTTTGTGGCGGAGGTTGCAGCAAGCTGAGGTCGCGAAGGTTATTGATGACATAATCATGCAGATTATCGGTTGCATGATGTCTGTACTGTAGTATGTCTGGTGGTCGTACACATGAATATACCAAAGTTAAGCAGTTCTGTGTTACAGAGCATACCTCCACAGGGCTGTGTGACAAAATCACATCAAGAAGAATGTACTGCAGATCTTGTTAGGGTGTTAGTGAATGTCTATCAGCTCACGTCGTCTTCCTATACCTGAACCTCCAACATTCTATGAAGCCCCTTTTAGATTTAGTGACTAGAAAATCTCGTTTTAAACTGTGATTGACAGAAAAAACATACCAGTGAATGAAAAGCTTTACTACTTACGCAAGTACGTGGAGGGACCAGCTAAGAAGGCCATTGATAGTTACTTCTTGCTAGGCACGGAGTCGGCATATCATGCAGCATGGGCCGTACTAGAAGAAAGATATGGAAAACAATTTGTTATTGCTTAGGCCTTCAGAGACAAGCTAATTCATGGCCAAAGATTGGTTCCAAGGACAGTGTTTAGCTGAAAGAATTTACAGACTTTCTCAGAGGCTGTGAAGCAGCTATGTCGCAGATTAAAGGTCTTGAAGTCCCCAATGATTATAACAAGACCCAGAAAATCCTTTCCAAGCTTTCTGATTGGTTAGCCTCAATGTGAAATCGTAAGGTCATAGAAAATTAATGAAGAAACTAAGACATTTCCTACCTTTAGTATGTTTGAAAAGTTTCTAACAGGAGAAGCTAAAATTGCTTGCAACCCAGTGACATCAGTTCATGCACTAAAGTCTAATGACATTGGAAAGGAAAAGATTTCAAGAAATCAAGATACCAGAGCAAAAGTGTTAACAGTCCAGTCCAGTGAGAGAGCAGATGCTGCAAAATGTGCCTTCTGTGAGACATCAGGACATGGTATACACAAATGTCGTAAGTTTATGGAGAAAAATGTTGCAGAGCAAATCAAGTTTGTTTAAATGAGCAAGTTATGTTTTGGATGTTTAAAACCTGGTCATCGCTCAAAGCACTGTGAAGATAGAAGTGTATGTGAGAAGTGTCAGAAGAAACACCCCTCATGTCTACATGAGGATCGTACCAAAGAAGCATTGAGGACCCCACAATCAGATCAGTCAAAGGACAAGTTGTAGGAAATAAAACGAGAGTTAATGCAAAATAAAGAGACCACAAGTGAAGCAACATCCAACCATGTAATACAGGATGTGATTAATACTCATATCTCTACAATTGTACCAGTATGGGTCTCTACTACTAATGAACCAAATCATGAAGTTCTGGTTTATGCACTTCTCGATACCCAGAGTGATACCACCGTCATCCTGGAAGAAATAGCTCAAGCTCTTGACACCAAGAAGGAAGCTGTGCAGCTGAAGCTTTTAACAATGGTATCCAAGAGCACAGTTGTTCCATGCCAGAAGGTAACTGGTCTAGTGGTGAGAGGATTTTATTCAGATAAGAAGACCTCTCTGCCAGTAACCTATTCAAGAGATTTAATCCCTACAAACAGAACTCATATTCCTACACCCAAAACTGCAAGAGTGTGGCCTCATCTAATGTGATATTGGCCTTCTGGTTGGATACAACTGCCCTCAAGCTCTCCTTCCTAGAAAAATTGTGCCTGGTAAAGAAAATCAGCCATTTGTTAAAAAAACGGATCTAGGCTGGAGCATTGTTGGCTGTGGAAATCCCTCTCTGTAGACTATGGGGATGCTATTGGAGTGAGTCATCACATCATAATGAAACAAGTAATACCAAGTCTACAGTCTTCTCTCAATCTTAAAAGTGAAGTTCAGTACATCTGTAGAACACAAATTAGAGAAATCATCACCCCACCAAATGTCATCAAAGCTCTTGAGTCTGACTTCAATGAAAAGGTAGCAGAGGACAGTCGTATTTCGCAAGAAGACCTTCGGTTTCTGTCAAAAATGGAAACAAGCATCAGATACAAAGAAGATGGTCATTATAAAATGCCTTTGCCTTTCAAAGAAGACAGACCAAACTTGCCCAATATTAAAGGATGTGCTATCAATCGCCTCAAATGCTTAGAAAAAAGGCTTAAAAGAGATGAGAAATGACTATGTGGACTTTTTGAATGAGACAATTGCTTAAGGAGATGCTAAGAAAGTCCCAGCTGAAGAAACTGACAAAAACCCTGCTTGGTACATTCCCTATCATGGGGTTTATCATCCTCAAAAACCTGGGAAGATCCATGTAGTTTTTGATTGGTCAGCAAAGATCCAGGGTACATCCCTTAATGACAATTTGTTAGTCGGTCCAAAGTTAACAAACACCCTTGTAGGTGTTCTCTGTCATTTCTGCAAGGGTCCGGTGGCAATCATGTGTGCATAGAACGCATTTTTCACCAATTCCATGTGAAGGAAGAAGATCAAGACTACTTATGGTTTCTCTGGTGGGAGAAAGGAGATCTAGAATCCCAGCCGCAGGTCTATAGGATGAAAGTACACCTCTTTGGTGCAGCCTCCTTACCCGGGTGTGCCAATTATGGCCTCAAGCATATTGCCGCCCATGGAAAGGGCGCTTGGTGTGAAATGGTGCATTAGATCTGATAGTTTCCAGTTCAGAATATTCATTAAGGAACAACCACTCACTAGAAGAGGAGTTCTGTCCACTGTGGCTTCTTTGTATGACCCACTTGGCTTTGCAGCACCCTTTATCATTGTTGGTAAACAAATACTACAGCAAATGTGTCAAGATAAAGCTGTTTGGGATGAAGCACTTAAGGATAATTTGCGACTAAAGTGGGAAGCTTGGCTTTCAGATTTACAACAATTGGCTGATGTGAAGATCAGGAGATGTTATCTCCCGTCGACCGTTTAGTAAGTTCAGCGTTATGAGCTTCATCATTTTTCTGATGCTAGTGCATCAGGATATGGAGAATGCTCATATCTCAGAGCCATTGATACATCAGGAGATGTTCATTGTTCTTTGGTTATGGGCAAAGCCAGAGTTGCTCCTACTAAGATTACAGCTATACCAAGGCTGGAGTTATCAGCAGCAGTAGTTGCTGTAAAAACAAGTGACTTGCTCAGGAAAGAGCTAAAGATAAACAACCTAGATGAGTACTTCTGAACAGACTCAAAGGTTGTCCTTTAGTATATTAATAATGATGCAAAGAGATTTCATGTCTTTGTAGCAAACGGTGGTCAACGCATTAAACAAAGTATCGATGCAAAACAATTGAAATATGTGACTTCTGAAGAGAACCCTGCGGATTATGCATCCAAAGGCCTTACAGCAGAAGAACTCATATCCTCTAACTGGTTTACAGGACCAAAGTTTCTGTGGTGAGATGAATTGCCCAGAGATGTCATGGTGGAAGAGATCGTAGACAATGACCCGGAGTTGCGAAAAGCTCAAGGTTTTCATTGGACAAGAGTGATAAAAGCTAGTGCAAGACTTTAGCGACGTGCCAAGAAAGTCAAAGATGTAAGCCCAAGAGTCAATGAAGGCACAAGTTTTGAAGAAAGAAAAGATGCAGAGCTAACCATAATCAAAATGGTCCAACAATCAGTTTTATGTGATGAGATCCAGCAACGGAAGGAGATTGAGTCCAACAACAGCACAAACAAACTGCATCGCCTGAATCCCTTCTTAGACGAGCATGGTCTCCTCAGGGTGGGAGGTCGCTTAGCACATGCTGTGTTACACCCACATGTAAAACATCCAGAAATACTCCCACGACATAGTCATATATCATTATTAGTCATCAAACATTATCATGAACGTGTGTATTACAAGGGAAGAGGAATGACAATTAATGAGCTGCGATCAAATGGTTACTGGATTTTGGGATGTAGCAGAGTAGTGTCTTCATATATCTACAAATGCACTAGGTGCAGGAAATTCAGAAGAGGCACTGAAGAACAAAAGATGGCGAATCTTCCTCCGGAATGCATGGAAGCAACCCCACATTTCACATACTGTGGAATAGACTGTTTTGGTCCGTTCTACGCCAAATAAGGAGGAAAGGAGCTGAAGCGCTATGGGCTTCTATTTACATGTATGTGTTCCAGGGCTGTAGATGTAGAAATGCTGGATAATTTGTCCACCGACAAATTCATTAATGCTGTGCGTACTTTAATTGCCATACGTGGACCAGTGCGTCAACTTAGATCGGACCAGGGCACTAATTTTGTTGGTGCAAGACGAGAATTTGCTGAAGCACTAAAGGAAATTAATCAAGAGCGCCTAAAGGAGTTCGGTTGTGAGTTCATCATGAACACCCCATCAGCCAGTCACATGGGTGGCATTTGGGAGAGGCAAATTAGAACAATTAGAAGTGTCTTGACATCCATTCTGGATCAATCGACTCAAGGGCTTGAAAGTGCCTCTCTAAGAAAATTTCTCTATGAAGTCATGGCGGTCGTCAATAGAAGACCTTTAACCACAGAGCATCTGAATAATTTATTGGGTCTGCAACCACTTACACCTAACCATATCTTGACAATGAAGTCTTCGTTTATTTTTCTACCACCTGGAGAGTTTGTCAAGGAAGACATATACCTACGCAAGAGATGGCGAAAGGTCCAGTATTTAGCAAATGTATTCTGATTACAGTGGAGAAAATAATATCTTCTGATGCTCCAAAACAGGCAGAAATGGCACAAACGTCGTCGAAATGCAAAGGTCAATGACATTGTCATTCTGAAAGATGATACTGCTCCACGCAGTCAATGGAAGTTATCAAAGGTAACAGAAGTACACAGCAGTACAGATGGCTGTGTGAGAACAGTGAAGTTATTGATCAGTGATTCAACACTGGATAACCAAGGCAAACGTGTTACTAAACCGACTTACCTTGAAAGGCCCATCCAGAAAATAATTACCCTGATTGAAGCAGATTAAGCTCTTACCTTGCGTCTACCATTCCTTGGGATTCTAGGTCATAATATTTGATTAAAGGTTATGTTACTGAGTTACAAAAATCACAAGAAAGTGCTTTGGTGGAAGTGTAACTGACAGAGAAGTCAGTTTATATTTCATGCTTATTTAATCATTTTTAATAATGTTTTGGTAAAGAATGTTGCATTTGAAACTGCTTAACCATAGTTGTTTGAACAGAGAATTTTATTATGAAAAGCTCAGAGTGAGTCAGGTAGAAAGATGTCTGCACCACATGGAAAGATTAAGCGTTTCCATATTTATAATAAGCAGCCAATGAAGTAGGTTTTTCATTTATATTGCATGTGATTAATGTGGATTGTGTTGCAATGTGGAAAGAGCAATATCTGTGCAAAGACTATAGCTATGCTGTTCAAATTGAATTTAACTTTGTTTAAAAGGGTTACAGAGACAATGTTTATTAGTTTTATTTATTTATGTCTTTATACATTCTTTTTTGTGTGTAATTAGTTCTCACGGCATCCTAAGTTGGAAGCAGTCAATAAATAGCCCGTCATCAGAGAATCCTTGTGCTCATGAAATTCCTGGGGGAAGCCACAGTTTCCGTACCATCAGAACCATTCTACTGAGGACGCCATTGCTCATCTCCTTCACACTACGATGAGCCACATGGACCACAAAAATGGGAATTATACAAAGATGCTGTTTGTGGACTACAGTTCAGCATTTAACACCATAATTACCTTCACACTTACCTCTAAGTTGGAGGTCCTGGGACTCAGCCTGCCGCTGTGTCAATGGATCTCTAACTTCCTGACAGACAGACCACAAGCCGTACGGGTGGGAAAACATACTTCATCCACCCTCACCCTCACCACTGGAGCTCCCCAGGGTTGTGTTTTGAGCCCCCTGCTGTACTCGCTGTACACGTATGACTGTGTGGCCACTTCCAACTCCACCACCATCATCAAGTTTGCTGACGACACTGTTGTGGTAGGCCTGATCTCCAACAAAGAAGTGACGGCCTACCTACAAGAGGTTAAAAACCTGAAGAGATGGTGCCAGAAGAACAACCTTCTCCTGAACGTCGGCAAGACTAAGGAGTTGATAGTGGACTTCAGCACGAAGCAGGAGCGGTCATACCAACACAGGGTTCACATTAAACAGGACCCATCTTGGTCCTGTCACACCAACACCCTGGTGAAGAAGGCCCAGCATGGCCCCTTAAGGGACTTTAAACTTTCCTTTGACAGGTAGCATCACTTCCTGGTTTGGGAACAGCACCATGCAGGGCAGGTGAGCCCTCCAGAGGGTGGTGCGTTCAGTTGAACGTACCATCCACACCGAGCTCCCTAACCTGCAGGACATCTACAGTTGCACACGGAGCCAGGTAGATTATAAAGGATCTTAGCCATCCCAACAATAGACTCTTTTCTCTGTTGCGGTCAGGGAAATGCTTGCGCTCCCTGAAACCGAACACAGAGAGAACGAGGAGGAGCTTCTTCCCGCAGGCCATTCAAACCAGGAAACACCCAGGATCTAAAAGCTGGCCCACTCTTTTCATCATCACACTTCGCACCACCACATTTTCAACTCTGGACTCACACAGCACAGTGCACTTTATATTTTATACCACACCATACCGCACACGGACACTTTACACCACACCATTCCGCACACAGACACTTTATGGACACTTCACGCCACACCATACCGCACACGGACACTTTATGGACAATTTACACCACACCATACTGCACACGGACAATTTATGGACATCTAAACCACCTAAAATTGTATATACATTTATATATATATATATATATACATTTATATATTATATTTATATATATATTTTATTTTATATAGTTTTTATACATTATCAGTCTTCTTTTTCTTTGTATTATTTTTCTCCCCATCCTTTTCCCTCATGCCGGACTGTCATAATAACCATTTCACTACATGTCGTACCCTGTATGTATGTGTATGTGACGAACAAAATCTGATTTGATTTGAGCTGACCTGCAATGTCCGTTGCCAATTTATTCTAGTAATGAATAAATCTACACTGGTATGCAAAATTACAAACTTAATATTAGTATAACGCTTAAATTCTACAAACTTGGAAAGTGCTAATTTAGGTATTTCAGGAAGATGAAGGTCTTCAGTCGTCGTTTAAAGATAATCAGGGACTCTGCTGTACGGACATCTAGGGGAAGTTTATTCCACCACCTTGGTGCCAGAACAGAGAAGAGCCTTGAATTGTACTTACCTCTCATTCTGAGAGAAGGTGGTACCAGTCGAGCAGTGCTGGAGGATCTCAGACAGCGTGGTGCAGTGCGAGATGTAATGATGTTTTTGAGGTAAGATGGAGCTGGTCCATTTTTGACCTTGTAGGCAAGCATCAGTGTTTTGAATCTGATATGTGCAGCTACTAGAAGCCAGTGGAGGAGCAGCAGCATTTTGGATCATTTGCAGTGGACGAATAGCGTTCAGGGGAAGACCTGCCAGCAGAGAGTTGCAGTAGTTGAGTCTTGAGATGACAAGAGACTGAACAAGCACCTGCGCAGCTTGTATACACATGACGTGTGCTGCTTGTGCCCCTAAAGGTCTAGCTAATTTCACTTGCCTCAGAATAGAGTCTCTTATAACCAGAGGTCTTTCAGGTACCTCAGCAGGTGCTTCACTGAGGAGAGCAAACCTGTTGGACACGTAAAGCAGTAAGGATTGGTGCTCCCATCTTAGCATAGCTTTGGCTTTGAGGGCTCTAATGCCATAGTCAGGGAAATGCTAACTAGCATAGAGAATCCAGACTTTCCCCTGCAGAACCTGGACTGTCTCACACTCATCAATTCTCTCTAGACTCTGGATTCACTCCTCTAATTCTAAGATCTTCTCTATCAAAGAGCAAACTAACTTACACCTCTCACAGATAAAAGTATTGCTAGCAACGGAGAAATACTGACTAAACATGTAACACTTCAAACACTGAATGAGCTGGATGTTCACCATATCAGAAAAATTACGTACCTTAATGTGTTTACTGTAGTGTGTGTTCATAGTTCTGATGGGAATGACCTCCCAAAAGAAAAGAAAAAAAGAAACAGAGCCGACAGAAAGTAGAGAATACAGGAAATCAAAACGATATTTTTTGATTTTTAAGCGATGAGAGAAAAAAAACCTAAACTGTAAAAATGTTCAATGCCGACGAGGAAGCTGTCACATTGCTCTCCAGCACCTTCATTAGGGGTGTATGTAAAATTTAAGACACTTTGTGTACATTTCCACAATAATTCAAGTGTGTGTGTGTGTGTGTGTGTGTGTGTGTGTGTGTGTGTGTGTGTGTGTGGAAAGAGAGGCTGGGATCAAACAAGTCAGACATGAGCAGAGGTGGCACACAGATATTAAACAATAAAAATTGTTATTATTATTATTATTAGACATTAATATTATTATTATGTGTGTGTGTGTCTTTGTGTGCAGGGAAGCAGAGATGAAGTACATTGAGTAGACAGAATTTGAGAGCACTCATTTGCGTGTGTGTGTGTGTGTGTGTGTGTGTGGAGTGAGATCAGATCTAAGCAGGATAAACACACCAAATCCATTAACGTTGAAGAATAAAAGGGACCAGTAGAGGGCAGTTTAAACCAACCACTTTATTCTGCACATCAGGAAGCATCCAGCAGGAGGTGGTGTGTGTTGTGTTTTGGTGTGTGATGTGTATGTTGATGTGTGTAGGTATGTGTTGATGTGTGTTGATGTGTATTGATGTGTGTTGGTGTGTGTTTGTGTGTGTTGGTGTATGTTGATATGTTTTGGTGTTTGTTGATGTGTGGGGTATGTTGGTGTCTGTTGATGTGTATCGGTGTGTGTTGATGTGTGTGTTGGCGTGTGTGAGTGTGTGTTGGTGTGTGTTGAGTGTAGGTATGTGTTTGTGTGTGTTGGTGTGTGTTGATATGTTTTGGTGTTTGTTGATGTGTGGGGTATGTTGGTGTCTGTTGATGTGTATCGGTGTGTGTTGATGTGTGTGTTGGCGTGTGTGAGTGTGTGTTGGTGTGTGTTGAGTGTAGGTATGTGTTTGTGTGTGTTGGTGTGTGTTGATATGTTTTGGTGTTTGTTGATGTGTGGGGTATGTTGGTGTCTGTTGATGTGTATCGGTGTGTGTTGATGTGTGTGTTGGCGTGTGTAAGTGTGTGTTGGTGTGTGTTGAGTGTTGGTATGTGTTTGTGTGTGTTGGTGTGTGTTGATATATTTTGGTGTGTTGTGTGTTGGTGTGTATTGATGTGTTATGGTGCATGTTGATGTGTGTTGATGTGTGTTAATGTGTGGTGGCTTCTGTTGAGTTGTGTTGATGTGTACAGGAATGTGTGTCGATGTGTGTGTTGGTGTGTGTGTTAGTGGGTGTTGGTGTATGTTGTCGTGTGTTAGTGTATGTTAATGTGTGTTGGTGTGGGTTGGTGTGTGTTGAGGTGTGTAAATGAGTGTAGGTATGTGTTTGTGTGTGTATCTGTGTATTGGTGTATGCTGGCATGTGTTAGTCACCTGCAAGGACCACATGAATCACCCGCGGGCCTTTTCTAAAAATAGCTATTTTTTTTGTCATAATTGCATTAGTGTAAAATTGGAAATGACAATATAAAAATTATTTTTTATATTAAATTAGAGCTGGTCTCTTTGATATTTGTATATTATGTAATTGATAATCAATTGATTGATTGATAATACAAGCATGATGCAACGTAGTGGATGATTTGTTAAAAATTGTTAGTGGCTGGTGAAAATGTAAAAGTGATCATTTGAAAATGTAAATACTTGCAGAAATTTATAGAAATAAAGTTTTGCATATTGATATTGATCTGTTTCATACCTTGTTAAATCATTGTTGATAATTATTATGAGAAATCATTAACATGAGCAGTGTCTTCACATAGATGAATATCATTAAATAAAGTGTGTATCAAACTGGCAGCCCTTCACATTAATCAGTACCCAAGAAGTACACTCAAAAAGGTTGGTGACCCATGTGTTGGTGTGTGTTGTGTGTTGGTGTGTTTGCATATGTTGGTGTTTGTTGATATGTTTTGGCGTGTGTTGGTGTGTGTTGATGTGTGTTATAGTGTGTTAATGTGTGTTATAGTGTGTTAATGTGTGTTTGTGAGTGTTGGTTTGTGTTGGTGAGTAAGTGCATAAATAAGCTTCAGTTAGTCCAGAATGCAGCAGCAAGAGTCCTCACCAGATCTAGGAAATACAACCACATCAGCCCTGTTTTAATCATCTACACTGCTCCCAATCAAATCTCGCATTGATTATAAAATACTACTACTGACGTATAAAGCACTTAACGCTCTCACACTGCAGTATCTGAGTGAACTTTTGTACCAGTATGATCCTCCACGCCTACTTAGATCAAAAGGTGCTGGCTATCTGTTGGTTCCTCAAATAATGAAGACTACCGCAGGCGGCAGATCTTTTTCTTATAAACCCCACAGTTATGGAACAGCCTTCCTATCAGTGTTCGGGACTCAGACACAGTCTCAGTGTTCAAGTCGAGGCTGAACACATTTATTTAGTCAAGCCTTTTATCAGTAGATTTTTTCTTAGGTAAAGGAGTAGATCTTGAGGGATTATGGATTTGGAGTGTTTGGTGAACTGGGATATTTGGATGCTGTCGTCCCCCTTACATTCACACGTTCACTCGGGTTTGTTGACGGTGGTGTGGTGGGTCGTCTCTTATCCCAGAGATCCCTCATGTCTGTGTTTCCTTCTGGTTCTCCCTTTTAGCTATGCTGCCATAGCAAGTCTTGCCGGAGTCCAAACTGCACAGTGACACTAACTTTCATACACCAATAGTTACACTTAATAATCCATATCCTTCTCTTCCCGTCACCCTCTCTCTCTCTCTCTCTCTCTCTCTCTCTCTCTCTCTCTCTCTCTCTCTCTCTCTCTCTCTCTGTGTCTCTCTCTCTCTCTCTGTCTCTCTGTCTCTCTCTCTCTCTCTCTCTCTCTCTCTCTCGGTCGAGTTAAACATGCTCCTGAGGCTCCAGTGACCACTGTTCCTGCCCCTCTCCCCTCCGCGGATCTTCACACTTCTGTGCAGCTTGGGACGGTCTCTCCTCAACACCTTGGGTGGTTCCATGTAATTCCGGAGTAGAACGGGTGCTTTGAGGACGGATTGGACTGTAGTTGGTGTCGGCGGTCTGCTGCACTGACTCGGGAGTGCAGTTTGCTTCTGATCATCATCACTGCATCCTGCAACTTTGTATATCTGCTTCAAATGGACATTTGATGCAACCCAGATGAGGATGGGTTCCCTCTTGAGTCTGGTTCCTCTCGAGGTTTTTTCCTTATGCCATCCCGGGGAGTTTTTCCTTGCCACAGTTGCTCATCAGGGACAAACATACTTACAAAGAACATATTTACATTTAATCACCACATTATCTGTGTAAAGCTGCTTTGAGACAATGTTTATTGTTAAAAGCGCAATACAAATAAAAATGAATTGAATTGAATTGAATTGGTGTGTGTTGAGATGTGTTCATGAGTGTTGGTATGTGTTTGTGTGTTGGTGTGTCTGTGTGTTCGTGTGTGTTGATGTGTGTTGATTTGTGTTGGTGTCTGTTGATGTGTGTTAATGTGTGTTAATGTATGTTAATGTATGTTGGTGTGTGTGTTGATGGTTGTTTGATGTGTGTTGTTGACCGGTATCACTTCTCCCTTTTATTTCTAAATCTCTTGAACGAACTGTTTTTACCCAACTGTCTGTTTATCTCTCACAGAACAACCTCCATGACCCGAACCAATCTGGCTTCAAATCGGCACCTTCCACAGAGACGACCCTTTTGGCTGTTTCGGAGAAACTGCATGCTGCTCGATCAGCCAAGTTGTCATCTGTCCTCATCCTCCTAGACCTTTCAGCAGCATTCGACACAGTCAACCATAAGACTCGCTTATCTACCATCAGGAGCCTCGGTATCCGCGGTACAGCTTTGGAATGGCTTGCTTCCTACCTGGAAGGTCATTTATACCCGGTAACATGGCGGGGGTCCATACCTGCCCTATGCAGACTCACCACTGGTGTCCAACAAGGCTTGATACTTCGTCCCCTCCTTTTCCCTCTCTATACACACTCAATTGGCAAAGTCATATACTTACATGGGGTTTTTTTTCTCTGTCCACACAGGCTGCCCTGGTGGTTGTTCAGTCTCTTGTCATTTTGAGACTGGATCACTGCAGCTCTCTGCTGGCTGGTCTTCCTCTGAATGCTATTTATCCGCTGCATGAAATCCAAAATCCAAAACGCAGCTGCACGACTTGTGTTTAATCTACCCAAGTTCTCCCACACCACCCCACTGCTCTGCTCCCTTCACTGGCTTTCAGTAGCTGCATGTAGCTGCTTGCCTACATGGCCAAAAATGGACCAGCACCATCTTACCCCAGAGACCTCATCACACCTTGCACCGCACCACGCTGTCTGAGATCCTCCAGCACTGCTAGGCTGGTACCGCCTCCTCTCAGAATGAGAGGTAAGTACACTTCAAGGCTCTTCTCTGTTCTTGTGGTGGAATAAACTTTCCCTAGATGTCCGTACAGCAGAGTATCTGGCTATCATCAAACGACGGTTAAATACCTTCCTCTTCCTGCAACACTTAAATTAGTACTTTCCAAGTTTGCTTTGTAAAAATCAAGAGTTGTAGCCTGATTTATCTTAAGTTTGTAATCAAGCATAAGAGTGGAGATTTGATTGATTACGTAGCATCTCTGGATGGTGTTTCTGTTTCAGCATGTTTCGCTGTCAAAGACCTTGGTGTATTATTAACCGAGTCTTTCCTTTGAGACTCACATGAATAATTTTACCAGAAATATTTGAAATATTTGATGAGAAACCATCCCAAGCTGCACAGAGTCAGTGGTAGGAACAGTGGTCACTGGAACCTCAGGAGCATGTTTAACTCAACTGAGAGAGAGAGGAAGAGAAGGATTTGGATTATTATGTCTTTATTGTTGTATGAAAGTTAATGTCACTGTGCAGTTTGGACTCTGGTAAGACTCGCTATGGCAGCATAACTAAAAGGGAGAACCAGAAGGTAACACAGACATGAGGATCTCTGGGATAAGAGACGACCCACCACACCACCATCAACAAACCTGAGTGAACGTGTGAGAGTGAGGAGACGACAGCATCCAAATATCCCAGTTCACCAAACACTCCAAATCCATAATCCCTCCAGATCTGCTCCTTTACCTCACAAACACCTACTGACTAAAGACTCCACTAAATAAATATGTGTTCAGCCTCGACTTGAACACTGAGACTGTGTCTGAGTCCCGAACACTGATTGGAAGGTTGTTCCATAACTGTGGGGTTTATAAGAGAAATATCTGCCCCCTGCTGGAGTCTTCATTATTTGAGGAACCAACAGATAGCCTGCACATTTTAATCTAAGTAGGTGTGGAGGATCATCCTGGTACAGAAGTTCACTCAAATACTGCAGCGTGAGAGCGTTAAGTGCTTTATGCGTCAGTAGTAATATTTTATAATCAGTGTGAGATGGAATTGGGAGCAGTGTAGATGATTAAAACAGGGCTGATGTGATCATATTTTCTAGATCTGGTGAGGACTCTTGCTGCTGCATTCTGAACTAACTGAAGCTTATTTCTGCACGTACTCCAACACCCAGACAGTAAAGCGTTACAGTAGTCTAATCCAGATGTTACAAAAACATCTACTAGTTTTTCTGCATCCTGTAATGACATCATATTTCTAATTTTAGCAATATTTCTAAGGTGAAAGAAGGAGATCCTGGTGATATTATTCACGTGAGACTCAAAGGAAAGACTCAATAATCACACCGAGGTCTTTGACTGCTGTACACACTGAAACAGAAACACCATCCAGAGATGCTACAGAATCTGAAAGTTTACTTCTAGCTGCATGTGGTCCTAGTAAAAGTACTTCCGTCTTATCTGAGTTGAGCAGAAGAAAGTTATTAAGCATCCACTGTCTAATGTCCTTTACACACTTCTCAACACTGTTAAGCTGATCTCTCTTATCTGGCTTTGCTGAAATATACAGCTGTGTATCATCAGCATAGCAATGGAAGCGAATCCCATGTTTATGTATAATTTCACCCAGAGGTAGCAGATATAAAGAGAAAAGCAGTGGGCCTAAGACAGTTCCTTGTGGAACCCCAAACTTTACCTCAAAGAGTGTGGAGAACTCAACATTTACATCAACAAACTAATAGCGATCAGTCAGATAAGACCTGAGCCAAGAGAGAGCTGTTCCCTTTATTCCAACAAAGTTCTCCAGTCTAGCAAGCAGGAGATTATGATCAATGGTGTCGAAAGAAATTGAGAAGAAATTTCCCCACTGTGGAATGAATAAAGGTATATCTTATCTCATCTTATCAAAAGATGCACTAAGGTCAAGCAAAACAAATAAAGAAACAAAATCCTGATCAGAGGCCAATAACAGTCATTTACCACCTTAACTAGCGCCGTCTTTGTGCTATGATGAGGCCGAAATCCTGACTGATACATTTCATAAACTGCTGTGCTACAACCTTTTCTAGAATCTTAGAGATAAAGGGGAG
>MU598598.1:10958960-10961722 GCA_024362625.1 Silurus asotus
CATCACACACACACACACACAACACACACACACACATTCAACACACTCTTACACATTCAACACACTCTTACACATTCAACACTCACACACATTCAACACACTCTTACACATTCAACACACTCTTACACATTCAACACACTCTTACACATTCAACACTCACACACATTCAAGACTCACACACACATTCAACACACTCTTACACATTCAACACACTCACACACATTCAACACTCACACACACATTCAACACTCACACACACATTCAACACACTCACACACAGGCCAACACACACACACATTCAACACACTCACTCAAAACACGCAGATTCAACACACACATTCATCACACTCCCACACACCTAAAACACTTACACACTCCACACACTAACACACAAATTTCAACAATGTGTGTGTCTGAGTGTTGAATGCATGTGTGAGTGTGTTGAATGTGTGTGTAAGTGTGTTGAATGTGTAAGAGTGTGTTGAATGAGTGAGTGTGTTGAATGTGTGTGTGTGTGTGTTGAATATGTGTGTGTGTGTGTGTTTAAAGTGTAAGAGTGTGTTGAATATGTGTGTGTGTGTGTTGAATGTGTGAGAGTGTGTTGAATGTGTGTGTGAATGTGTTGAATTTGTTGGTGAATGTGTTGAATGTGTGTGTGAGTGTGTTGAATGTGTGTGTGAGTGTGTTGAATGTGTGAGTGTGTTGAATGTGTGTGTGAGTGTGCTTAATGTGTAAGAGTGTGTTGAATGTGCGTGTGAGTGTGGTGAGTGTGTTGAATGTGTAAGAGTGTGTTGAATGTGTTTGTGAATGTGTTGAATGTGTTGAATGTGTGTGTGTGTGTTGAATGTGTGTGTGTTGAATGTGTAAGTGTGTTGAATGTGTGTGTGTGTTGAATGTGTGTGTGAGTGTGTTGAATGTGTGTGTGAGTGTGTTGAATGTGTAAGAGTGTGATGAATGTGTAAGAGTGTGTTGAATGTGTGTGTGTGAGTGTGTTAAATGTGTGTGTAAGTGTGTTGAATGTGTAAGAGTGTGTTGAATGAGTGAGTGTGTTAAATGTGTGTGTGTGTGTGTGTGTGTGTGTGTGTTGAATATGTGTGTGAGAGTGTGTTGAATGTGTGAGAGTGTGTTGAATGTGTGTGTGAGTGTGTTGAATGTGTGTGTAAGTGTGTTGAATGTGTAAGAGTGTGTTGAATGAGTGAGTGTGTTAAATGTGTGTGTGTGTGTGTGTGTGTGTGTGTGTTGAATATGTGTGTGTGTGTGTGTTTAAAGTGTAAGAGTGTGTTGAATGTGTGTGTGAGTGTGTTGAATGTGTGAGAGTGTGTTGGATGTGTGTGTGAATGTGTTGCATTTGTTGGTGAATGTGTTGAATGTGTGTGTGAGTGTGTTGAATGTGTGTGTGAGTGTGTTGAATGTGTGAGTGTGTTGAATGTGTGTGTGAGTGTGCTTAATGTGTAAGAGTGTGTTGAATGTGTGTGTGAGTGTGGTGAGTGTGTTGAATGTGTAAGAGTGTGTTGAATGTGTGTGTGAATGTGTTGAATGTGTTGAATGTGTGTGTGTGTGTTGAATGTGTGTGTGTTGAATGTGTAAGTGTGTTGAATGTGTGTGTGTGTGTGATGTGTGTGTGTTGTGTGTGTGTGTGTTGAATGTGTGTGTGAGTGTGTTGAATGTGTGTGTGAGTGTGTTGAATGTGTAAGAGTGTGCTGAATGTGTAAGAGTGTGTTGAATGTGTGTGTGAATGTGTTGAATTTGTTGGTGAGTGTGTTGAATGTGTGTGAGTGTGCTGAATGTGTAAGACTGTGTTGAATGTGTGTGTGAGTGTGTTGAATGTGTGTGTGTGTTGAATGTGTGTTGAATGTGTGTGAGTGTGTTGAATGTGTGAGTGTGTTGAATGTGTGAGTGTGTTGAATGTTTGTGAGTGTGTTGAATGTGTGAGTGTGTTGAATGTGTGTGTGTTGAATGTGTGTGTAAGTGTGTTGAATGTGTGTGTGAGTGTGTTGAATGTGTAAGTGTGTTGAATGTGTGTGTGTGTGTGTGTGTTAAATGTGTAAGTGTGTTGAATGTGTGTGTGTGTGTGTGTGTGTTAAATGTGTGTGTAAGTGTGTTGAATGTGTGTGTGAGTGTGTTGAATGTGTAAGAGTGTGTTGAATGTGTGTGTGTGTTGAATGTGTGTGAGTGTGTTAAATGTGAAAGAGTGTGTTGAATGTGTGTGTAAGAGTGTGTTGAATGTGTGTGTGAGTGTGTTAAATGTGTGTGTGAGTGTGTTGAATGTGTGTGTGTGTGTGTGTGTGTGTTGAATGTGTGTGTAAGTGTGTTGAATGTGTGTGTGTGTGTGTGTGTGTGTGTGGAATATGTGTGTGTGAGTGTGTTGAATGTGTAAGAGTGTGTTAAATGTGTGTGTGAGTGTGTTGAATGTGTGTGTGAGTGTGTTGAATGTGTGTGAGTGTGCTGAATGTGTAAGAGTGTGTTGAATGTGTGTGTGAGTGTGTTGAATGTGTAAGAGTGTGTTGAATGTGTAAGCGTGTGTTGAATGTGTGTGTGAGTGTGTTAAATGTGTGTGTGAGTGTGTTGAATGTGTGTGTGAGTGTGTTGAATGTGTGTGAGTGTGTTGAATGTGTAAGAAAGTGTTGAATGTGTGTGTGAGTGTGTTGAATGTGTAAGAGTGTGTTGAATGTGTGTGTGAGTGTGTTGAATGTGTGTGAGTGTGTTGAATGTGTGTAAGAGTGTGTTGAATGTGTGTGTGAGTGTGTTGAATGTGTGTGTGA